>OY720466.1:21305788-21660788 GCA_963082715.1 Harpalus rubripes | reverse complement strand
TATATGTTGTTATATTTAGTGTCTGTTTTCATTTCGATCTTGACCTTTCTATAATTTCTATCTAATAACATCAAAGGCTCACAACTTCCACGTGTAACGAAGTTATGCTTGAATAGTTCCCATGACAACTAGAGCGTACAATTTTGTTTATCTACCTGTTCGTACATGTCCCTAGTCTAAAATGAGCTATCAACAGGAGACTGCGTCAAATTTATTATAAATTGTCGTTTTTCCCACCGGAACGTAAATGCTTTTTAATGTGGACTAAATTTGCTTCAAATAATCAACTATGGCAATTTGGATAAAATTAGTTTCAAGCCTTCACTATATAGAAGTATTAGGTTTATGATTTTTCGGCTATTAACTAAAGATATTTTAATAGATTTTTTGCCAAATGGAGTTCTAATAATGGATTGGGAAAGTATATTTTAAATTATAATAATCTACATTGAAAGCACACAAAATTAAAACTGGAAAATTGGATATTACATTAGAGTCACGCCTCAATTATTAAGAAGGAGACACATGGTTCCTTTTTTACCTTCCGTCACCTTTAAGTAAGGAATGTATAGTCTTTGGTCAAAAAATTGGTTTATATAATTTCAGTGTTTTGTCATTATATTTCATATTACATAGTTTTCACTGTGCGTGTTTTCTTAGTTTTTAGTTAGTAGTTCGTTAGATTTGTTAATACGAGTATTATGGATAAAAATTCTGAACCTGGCTCTGCCAATGATTTAAAATATCCAAAAGGAAAGGCCCCCCGAAGCGGGTAAAAAAGTGGCGTATAATTTATACAGCAAATATCATGCCACGAATGCATATTCCAAATTAGAATGTGTCCAAATTGTGGCATCAGATCTGGACATAGAACGATATAATATTTGGAAAGCTATAAAAGAACATGAAGAAAAAGGGTATGGACGGGAAAGCATAAAAAGAGAGTGACTACCGTGGAAATGAGGTATTTACGTGGAGTATGTGGATATGTAAGACGGGATCGCGTGAAGAATAATTTGGTGTATGAAGAATGTATGGTTAGGATGAATGTTGTTAAGAGAGTAGGAATGAGCCAGTTGAGATGGTTTGGTCATGTGGAGAGAATGAAGAGTGAACGGCTTGTAAAGCGTATATATGTTGGTGAAATTGAGGGTGTTCGATTGCGTGGCCGTCCAGTGTGTAAGTGGATGGATGTGATTGATAAGGTACTAAAAGAAAGTTTCCGAGTGGGAAGAGAAGAAGAGCGTGTAAGAATGCGATTATGAGTGTGGCCGAGGCGAAAGAAGTGTGCTTAGACAGGAATGTGTGGCGAAGGATGATTGTTTCGTAACTATTATTGTGGTCCGGTTGCGGTATTTCGCTACCGCAAATCGGTCACTTTAATATGTTAAGAGTGAGGAATATATGTTGTACCTATGATGTCAGGTTAGTAAGAATGTTGTTGAAAGAGAGACTGATTATTTTTTGGATGATGTTATTTTTATTTTTTCGGATTTGTGCTAACCCACTAAGTGGGAAATGCGTGATTTTATGTATGTATGTAGGAAAAAGGGTCATTCGGAACAAAGAAATTTGTTTAGAATATTATTTCGTTCATATTTAACGGTGTATATAGTATATACATATAATGTATATTTTTAGAATGTAAATATTTATATTTCGACGGTGAATTATATTTTTATTTTACGTTGTTTTCTTTAAAATTTATTTGAATAATGTGGTTTTCATTTATGCATGCCCCTTTCGCCGAAATGTAGAAAAAGGTACGGAGATTATAAGTATATGCATAAAAACACAAAATAGATTAGCACATGTACGTACAACACAAAATTACTGAAAAAATATCAATGGACCTTTTCAATTTAAAGAGATAGAAGATATGCGCAATGGGGATCTGCGCATAGTACAAACAAATGAGATCTACGGCGTTTGTTTCTAAAAAATTTAGACATAAAATGTAAGATAACTTTAAAAAATCTTATCGAAATGTTACAAAAGCTTTTATTGAAGTTAAAATGTCTAACGATGTAAATTTTCACTGAGAATACAGGTATTTTAATGACTGCAATATTTTTAACGTTTCGTTTGACAGCCCAACTGGCAGTTGTTCGCGCCATTTTCTTACTATTTGCAGCGATAGAAAGAGATAGCCGTTAAATTGAAAAGGTCCATTAGAAGAGTTTTTTTTAAATCCAGGAATGGCGCCATAATTTGAATTATTTATTTAATATATGTAAAAACGGCTGTGCTCGAAACGCCATCTAGTCTACAGTTAAAATTTTCTATTTAGAATTTAATGTGTTTCGTACGATTCATTGAAGATTCTAAACTCTCTAGAATAGTTTTATATATTTTTAGTAATTGTTTACCCTAAAACCGGAAATCGTATTGTGGTTTCAAACCACAAACCTTTGTAGATAAAGAAAGTAGGTAAAAAAAAGAGTTGGTTTCGGTAATATCAAATTTCCTTTTGTTTACACGATAAAATTTTATCTCGTGTTACCTATAGATAAAAAATATGATTGTTTAGTTGTTTCATTTCTCAAGGTTTAGCAATGCTATAAACACTGAAAGGTATTATAAATAAGATAAAATATAAATAAATAACATACTCAAATACAGAAAATGATATTGCAGCGTATACAGTCTCGGACATAAATACAGTGACTCCGTAGGAACTAATAAAAAAATCTGGTGTGGCCAACACAATACCTCCCGCCATTTACAGCCCGAATCACAAAAAAGATTATACCTTGTTCCATTTAAGCCATTCAGTACTGCGGAGCATAGGGAATAGTTTTGACCTCTCTGATTGGCTGAAATTAGAGACAAGATACAAGTTCACCCAATGCAATTTTGGCTACTTCAGATTTGCGCTGTTGCCAGTGCCATCTACTGAATGGCTTAATTGGAACAGAGCATAAGTTTTTTGGATTAGCGAATTTTATTCTAATTTTCACAGTTTATTTCTAAAAATATAGTCTAATCTAATCCAAGTAACTACCTTTTTTTAAAACCCCTCAACAGGATTAAATCTCAATTACAGAGTGGGTTCACATTCACACACATCCATGTCTTAGTGGGATTCGAACCCAGAGCCCCGAGGGCACTCATGACATGAGGCGTTGCTCTAACCATTGAGCCACCGGAACTATAATAAAGTGAAGATTTTAAATACCGGGATAGAATAGAATTCACTAATCCAAAGATGAGGATTAGCTTAAACATTTTTGTGAATCGTTAATTTTTATTAATCTAAATACATACCTACATATTTACTTATGCTGGAAACTGTATTGAATTCCTTTTCTATTGTTCTATTTACTTTTTCCTTTTTAAAACGTTGCTAATATTATTTTGAAATGATTAATGCTTTGATAGTGACATTTATCTGTCAGTTACATACATTTGAATAACTGCATTTTGTTTGTTTAAAGCGTAGGATCTGGGATTTAAATTATAGATAATTAAATTAATAAACCGGAAGTGATAATTTACTTGTAGCTCTTCACAGATTTTCGTAGAAAATATATTATGATATATTCAAAAACTTTCTAAATTCAGTATTTAAGACTTTTATGTGAAGGGGGACAACATATTAGATTTTGGCTTAAATTGCTAAACCGGAAGTGATACTTTACTTGAAGTTCTGAACGGATTTTCGTGAAAAATATATTATGATATATACCAAAACTTTTATATTAATGAGAACAACATATTTGATTTTTCTATGATTGATAAACCGGAAGTAGTACTTTACAGAGAGCTATAAACAGATTTCTTGAAAAATATATTAAAACATGATCCAAAACTTATCAAATTTGGTATTTAAAACTCACTATACTTATATGATAAACCGGAGGTGGTACTTAATTTGGAGCTCTTAACAGATTTTCGAGGAAAAACAATAAAATATAATCCAAAATTTTGTATTACAGACTTTTCTATTTATTGAAATAAGAAATTAGATTTTGTTTAAAAACAATCAATCGGAAGTGATACTTTACTTAAACTTCATTGCTATTATAAACATGGAATTGACGGGAGGTTATGTGCTGGCCACATCAGATTTTTTTATAATTTGATCTATATACAAATAATGATATCGCACGTGTATTATAAATTTGATATGACGTAATCTACCATTTAAGATAAATTGTATTCCGGTGTTGCTTAATATGAAGTAATAAAAGTCCTTGAAATATTTGGACAAGTGGAAACAGGTAAATGACATTGAAACACAGTAATGTTATTTTGATTGTGTGTCAATTTTATACATTTCATAATTTTACTGAAATAGTAATCTTCACATTTTAAAATAATGTGTTGAAATTTCTCAATTTTAAAACATTTAAAGTTGACAATTTTAGCAGTAACTAATATTAATTTGCTGAAATATTTTTAAGTTTTACAGTTTTCAAGAGTAGTGATGCACAACGAGGCGAGAGTACTCTCGCATCTCGTCTCGTCTCGTTGCATTATGCGAGACGACAACGAGAGCGAGATTGCAATTTGAAATTCGATGCGAGGTCGATATAACAACTGCGCGAAGCGAGAAATTTCGCGAGATTCTCGCGAGAGTCTAACAATAAAAAGTATTTGTAACTTTATAGCTTTGATTCATAAATTCAATGAAAAATGCACCGTACAAGGAGTGGAGTCAACGATAATTCGTACATAGAACAGGTGAATGTGAAAATTATATGAATTAACTATATTTTTTTTGAGTCTATCTAGAGTCGAATTATATCGGTGTCAGAGCTAAGAAATGCAAAATAAAGACAAATCGGTTTTGCATCTAATACAACTAGTTTATCTCCAACATTTCAGCCCCTAATTCATCCCAGTTAAAACTACGGTTAATAAAATTCTTGTCGTCCCTGAAAAGTTAAGGATCTTATATTAAGCGTCGATAGGAGCCAACACGGAGTGAAGCGGAGTGATTGGTTGCCAGCGTGTTCCCAGTGTAGCGCTTTTTTATGAGTAAATCTTACTTGAATAGTGGCATATAGTTAATGATAAAGTGTAGAAACTTTCAGTTACAAAATAGCTATTTGTGTATTAAGAGCGTAAAATGGGACATTGTCCATTTGCGCTCGAAACACACACAAGATTTTTTCTACAGTCGCCACAATGGGGTCCTCCACCATAACAAAAATTTATTTTTTATTTATTTTTACTTATCGGTATTTTCCATTCTTCTTGAGCTATTGCTTCAATCTAATCTAAGCATTTTATACTTTCGTTTTTGTAAATGAATGCCCTATATTATTTTCACAGCAGTGCGGCATTTTGTTTGGTTATGTAAGTGGGTAATGTGTAACTACAGTGACATTAATTCCTGACTAAACGTTTCCATTAAGAATGTAACCAAGTAACATTTCTCAACATTGTAGTTAGAAATTTGAGGAGCGAGCGTTTTTTCTACTTTGTCGCTCTAGAGCGGCAAAGTGACATTTTGCGTTGACAAAAGAGAGCGCAAATGGCTACTTTGTATATAGACTGTAGAAAAAATATTTTTTTAATGTTTAACAAGTTTTGCTGATGACAGAATGTATTAACAGATGTTCGTATTGAAATAATTTGGTGACTAGAATTTAGTATTTCGTCTCTTTATTATAGTTATACGACTGTAAATACACGGAAGACGAAACGATTTGATGCGAACTTGTCTTTTGTAGTTCAACTGATACGTAAATACCGAGGTAAATACGTAGTGCGCAAGCGCTTATTTTTACAGCGACTCTCGCGCGAGAACGAGACGAAACCCAAAAAAATGTGCGAGAATGAGAGCGAGATTGCAGATCCGAAAACGAGACGAGATCGATATTTTATAATTCTCGTCTCGTCTCGCCTCGCGTGCATCACTATTCAAGAGATCGTAAAACATACAAATATATTGTAATCAATCGTTCTACGTCTATTATATTGTAAAATGTATTCATAAACGTAATGAATTATAAAAACAAATATGATTTTTAGACTTACGCAAAAGTAGATAATCTTAACTCCCTATGTGTTAGTCTTGGACATACCTGTAAAAAATTAAAAATAATTAATACATTAACTACAGATGAAAATAAATTATAAATAAATTTGTTATTAATTGCATAGTTAATGGTTGACATAATTCATAATTCTAATTTCCTAGAAATAATGTAATGTATTTTCTACTTATTTTATATTTTAATATGATTAACCTTCAATTATAAACACTATTAATGTTATTAATATTGTAATTGATTGTAAATATTTATTATAATTTAATAATAGCTTTACATAAAACATTTATCTACTGGAACCTGCAGATAAAAAAATGCTTGACATTTTATCTGTCAGAATAAGGTAATTGACATTGTCAAGAGACATTAACCTATTCTGATTCTGACAGATAAAATGTTAAGCATTTGTTTATATTTTTGTTCAAATTTGGCATGTAAACTATTATTCACGAAAGATGACTATTCAAGGCCATCTGTGAGCCGTCTGATATAATATTGCTTGCAGATAACTTCATTGCATTTAGTTTGCATAGACGTACACCATGAAATATTTATGGAAACATTTTAACTGAAAAAATAAGAGTAATTCATTTGAAAATTATTTTTCTGTCTAAATAATGCCTTTCTGAAAGATTTATGATCTTCACTTATGTTTTTACAAAATACAAAAACATAGACTTAACTTACAAACCATGGAATAATAATTTGATTTAAACGTCAACGCCCCTGGGTAAATATTATCACAGAGGGCAGGGTAGTAGATAATTAGGTATCTGTAATTCTACGACATATGTCATTATTATTTATAGTGTGTTAGAAAGTAATGCCACTGTATACGTTATATGTCACACCACATAAATTAAATAGACATAGGTCAAATAATTTTTCTCTTTCTAGTACAAAATGTTGCTAAGCTACTGCTATAAAGTGATGTGTATTCTTTCTTCGAACAAATGACCTTGAATAGTCATCTTTCGTGAATAATAGTGTATATTACTATTAATACGAAAATGAAATAAAATTAATAGTATTTTATGCACCAAGGGCGTTACGATGATGATAATGCCAGGAGGGCGACGAGGATCTAGCCAGAGGGATAGATGTCGTCCGATGGACATTATCATCTAGTAACGCTCGTGGTGCATACAAGATTTTATGTCTCACTAGATGAAATAAGTTTTCATTTATAATAATTTTGATTACAATAATGCTTAAGCTTTGGCGTTGCTAAGGATGTTGTTTAATTGTTTTGTTTATTTTCAAGAAGACAAACGCATAAATGTTCCCCTAATTATTCCATTCTCGTAGAAGATGTATTATATTTTGAGGTTCGTTTTTACATGACAGATCTCAGTTCTTTATTTCTTATGCACTTATTTCTGAATATTATTACATTTTAGAGAGTTTGTACTGCTTTGGATGTGTCACATGTGACGGTAAATAATATCAAAAATTAATTCAAACATGGATAAATATCGTCCAAAAAAAAAAAATAGTGATTCGTCATCCGTCCAAAATCAATGCGAAACATTGCAGCCTGCAATTCGACGTACTTACTATTTACATGTGAGTTGAAAGTAAATTGCTTTTTAAGGCCCTTTTCATAATCAATTTTAAGTATTATAATTATTAAAAATGTTTTCTGTGTTGTGCTTTCAAAGCTATTTTCTTATTATATTAATTGTTCTGATCAATCTTTATTAGAAATGTAATGAGTTTATAATTAAAAAGACAATTTTCATTATATACCGTTCATATTATTTCTAATTTAAAGTCCATAAATGATGATCGGTTTATAAAAAGGGCATAATGAACAATAATGCCCTCACATAATGCCCCGGTTGTTATAGATATGTTTACATACACCGTATCCTAGCAATAAACAGTTCATAATACTTTAGTGAGACAAAATAATTTTATTTCGTCCTTTCAACTGTATATTCGACTATTTTTGAAACCCCTTGTATAACAATTGAACAGACGCCATGATGATATATTGATTTCATGCTGATATTATGTATATTTATTCCCCGTAGAGAGAAAAAAACTGTATAAAGTCAACTACTTGTTATTTACAAGTCTTCTAGAACTAATATTTATTTATTTATGCAAATTAACGGAGATTTTTAAACCAAGAAAGACGTAATGTTACAACAATTCTAAGAAAACATATATACACAGTGACTCATGAATATTAAAATGTATGTTTATTGCTTTTATATCGTATGGAAGAATGGATTATGTCAATTAATCGAATAAGGAAAAAACCTTCAAAATATGAAACAGAAAAACAAACAATGAAGTCATCTTTATAATTAAAATCTCAAAATATATAAAATTATCATCATACGAGGGTCTAGTATTATTGCGATTGAGACATTTTTTTTAATTAAAAAATTTAATTAAAGCAAATTTAAGAGTCAGGGGAAAAAGGATAATGTCCATTTTCTAGCAAAATTTGGTTAAAATTGGTACTTATAGATTGAAGGTGGGCGCTTTTAAATGGTATGTGTAAAGGAGGCAAAACGGTAACAATCCTAAGACACAGGCCTCAGAAATTGTAAGACAAGACAAGGATGACGGTCTAAGCGTTAGGGTATAAAAAGATGAATGTTCGACAGCGATATGCGCAAATTATAACGATCAGCCAATTTCTGTTCAGTACTCGTACTAAACAGAAATTTGTTAAGTTAAGAGCGGTGTCAGTGGCTATCTGATGTGATTCCGTAACTCAGTAGTTAATTTTTAGCAACTGGTTAAAAAATTAACCAATTAAGTACCTATGTTGACATATATAACAAACAATTGGTTATCATTTTTAATCAGTTGCTACAAATTAACCACTGAATTAATTACACCATAAATAAAATCACCAAACGACGCAAAAAATTTGGACGAGTGACTGATGTAGCGAAAAAGCTCCGACTGCAAAGTCGTGAAACTGGTGAATATTTTTCCTGTGAACATTTAAATGTTCTATTAACTAAAGTTTCAGAACCAATTCGAAAAAACTTGTCATAGAATTTCAAAAATATGGGAGTTCATGGACTTTCATTATTTCTACCTATAGTCTATTCCAGGAGACCTTTCATTAAACTAGGACTTCGAACCGGAGCTGAACCGAATACCGTAAACCGGCAAAACTAACGGAGAAATTCTATTAGGTCCCACATAAGTCGAAACTTGATCCATCTGTGGGTTTAATTTTAAGAAATGACCAATCTGAGTTTCGAAATAAGATTAATACACTTTGTCTTTGCAATGAAAAAACAAAATTTGTAACATTTATCTTTTTCCCCTGGCTCTTGGCAAAAACGATTTTTTCTTTGTTGAAATTGGCGGTTTTTAAAAGTTATCCCCCGGCGGCAAAATGTCTTAAGTCGGCACTGCTCGTATACCCTTACATGGCTCAAAGCTTCCTCCTAGTGATGCACAACGAGGCGAGAGTACTCTCGCATCTCGTCTCGTCTCGTTACATTATGCGAGACGAGACTGAGAGCGAGATTGCAATTTAAAATTCGAGGCGAGATCGATATAACAACAGCGAGAAACGAGAAATCTCGCGAGAGTCTCGTAATAAAAAGTATTTGTAACTTTATAGATTTAATTCATAAATTCAATGAAAAATGCACCGTACAGGGAGTGGAGTCAACGGTAATTCGTGTATAGAACACGTGAATGTGAAAATTATATGAATTGACTATATTTTTTTGAGTCTATCTAGAGTCGAATGATATCGGTCGCAGAGCGAGGAAATGCAAAATAAAGACTAAATCGGTTTTGCATCTAATAGAACTAATTTTTCTCCAACATTTCAGCTCCTAATTCATCCCAGTTAAAACTACGGTTAATAAAATTCTTGTGTCCCTGAAAAGTAAAGGATCTTATATTAAGCGTCGATAGGAGCCAACACGGAGTGAAGCGAAGTGATTGTTTGCCAGCGGGTTCCCAGTGTAGCGCTTTTTTATGATTAAATCTTACTTAAATAGTGACATATAGTTAATGATAAAGTGTAGAAACTTTTAGTTACAAAAAAGATTTTTTTAAATGTTTAATTAGTTTTACTGATGACAATGTATTAACAGATGTTCGTATTGAAATAATTTGGTGACTAGAATTTAGTGTTTCGTCTCTTTATTATAGTTATACGACTGTAAATACACGGAAGACGAAACGATTTGATGCGAACTTGTCTTTTGTAGTTCAACTGATACGTAAATACCGAGGTAAATACGTAGTGCGCAAGCGCTTATTTTTACAGCGAGACTCTCGCGCGAGAACGAGACGAAACCCAAAAAAATGTGCGAGAACGAGAGCGAGATTGCAGATCCGAAAACGAGACGAGATCGATATTTTATACTTCTCGTCTCGTCTCGCGTGCATCACTACTTCCTCCCCGTACGACCTCTGCAGAAATGTGATTCGTATTCGAATTCAAATCCGAATTAAATTTACGGATATCCACTTCAATATCCGAAGATCAGATATTTTTAAATCCGGGTACTCGGATCCAAGTTTTGTCGGATTCTGTCAGTACTAGTTAGTTATTATAGCGAACAAAATTTGGAACAATATTGTGCATATAACAGATTGGCACACCCATCAATAACAGACAAAAGTTTTAAAGCCATCACGCATTGAACTATTGTATTATATACATCACCATCAATCTCTCCTCAATAAAATTGATGGATGACTTTAAGCACCCTCCGATTCAATCTCCATCATCAATTCATCGTCCCCTTATTCAAAGCGTACGATAATATTTTACACCAATATGTCAGTAGAGCAAGAGTCATTTCTCTGCCTATTCTACATGTTATTATTGTAACACATTGACTCTGTGCCCTAAATGCAGCTAGTCCGTTACAAGCTTTACAAATGACTCATTGAGATGTTGACCGGCTTGTTAACATTCATATGTGCCCACATGTGTAACAAGAACAGTGCAACACTTGTACAGTGGGGGACAAGATAAATGGATTTGAGAAAGTATAAAGTGTACAGATACAGGTGGACCTTACAAAAGTTGTCAGGCATTATCATACTACAATCATATCTCTGACTCTTTTTCGCAGACTTATTTTGTATGACCAACTAGATCTATTACACTGCATTTTCGAACAAGTTTTCGCTGACTTTTAGTGGATTTTCATAAGTTGGATATAAAATGGTTTCTTTAATGAAAACATAAAAATTCTGATGTGGCCAGCACATTACCTCCAGTCAGTTCCATATATTTTGTACAAATTCCATACAGAAAGTTTCATGTACCTAAGAGATTCCATATTTCCAGGAAAGTTATAACGCAAACATGCCAATTGCACTTGACACTGACATCTGTCAATCAGCATTTTCTTAATATAGTAGCGGTTTCCATGGTTATAGCATAGCAAGCTGCTTTATGAAATTTAATTTTATAATTTTTACCTCCGCTACCCTTGGTAAGGGTGGTATAGGGATCGTTCTAAAAATCGCAGATCGAGATATTGGTAAATGACCACGTTTTAAAGTCCCTAGAATCCAATTTTAACATTTTCACGATGATGTCTATGTGTATGTGTGTATGCGTGTGTGGATCCTCCACTCTAACTCAAATACTATTATTCAGAAAATTTGAAACCTTGTATTTCTAACTTCTTCTATTACGGAAAGAACCCAGTAGATTTTGGTGTAAATCAGATAACAGGAAATGGCATAGATTTTCTTCGAAAAATACCTTTAAATGTTATTTTTTCAAGATTAAAGTTATTATAAATATTATTAAATTTTCTACAGATTTGCATTAATACTTTTTCTACATATATTATGGATAAAGTTATAAAATTATCTATAATTATTATTCAAATGTAAGTAACTAACAGATAAATGTCACTGTCAAAGAACTGATCATTTCAAATTAATAATAGTAACGTTTTAAAAAGAAAAAAGTAAATAGAACAATAGAAAAGGAAATCAAAACAGTTTCCAGTATAAGTAAATATATAGGTATGTATTTAGATTAATAAAAATTAACGATTCGCAAAAAAGTTTAAGCGAATTCTCATTATTGGATTAGGAAATTCTATCCCGGTATTTAAAATGTAATCTACATTTTATTATTAAAAAAAGGTAATTACTTGGATTAAAGTAGACTATATTTTAAGAAATAAACTGCCAAAATTAGAGTAAAATTCGCTAATCCAAAAATAAGGATTAGCTTAATCTTTTTCGTGACTCGGGCGGTTAATGGCGGGAGGTATTGTGTTGGCCACACCAGAACTCTATATCCATTGAATATAAAGTATAAAATATAATCAAATCGTATATAGAAAAATATTCTTTAATATTTATTAAACAGTAAATATGGAAAAATGATATTTAACAGTGTTTTTTCAAGAAAAACTATTAAAATCTTAAAATGAGGGTACTTCCGGTTGACGAATTATAACCAAAATCTAATCATCTCTTCACATGGGTGTAAAGAAAAGGAATACGAATTATACATATTTTTTAATTGTAGTATACCTATTTGAGTTATCGGATCCGAAAAAATCGTCACACACACACATACACACATACATACAGACATCATCGTAAAAATATTAAAATCTTATTCCAGGGACTCTAAAACGTGCTTATTCATCAAAAACTCACCATCGAATTTTTTGACCAAAGACAATACCTTCCTTACCTAAAGGTGACGGAAGGTAAAAATGAATGAAAACGATGGAAAAATAATGCAATGGGGTATGTGACCATATTCGAATTTCGATATATATGTCATAAAATATAAAAACTAACCACTGTAGCTTCTCATTATAATAATAAAAACTAAACATTAATTTGTAATAATATTGTTATTAACAATTTAATGTTTTGGAGAAGGGATATATGCCGTAAGTATGTTAGAATCGTGGACAAAGACAGACACACTGCGGGAAGGAAAGAGACAGTTATAAATAAGCCTATCAACGTCGCGTTTACGTTGTAGTAGGTGTGGTAGGGTGTGGCATGGTCACATCTGGCTATAACTATCTCTTTCCCTCCCAGTCTAACCGTCTTTTTTCACGCTTCTACCATTGTCACGTCACAAATCCCTTCCCCAAATTTTTAATAATTATTTTCTCGTAAAGTACGAATAATTAATCGATGTAAAAAATACGGGTATTTTATTTTTTTGTCTAGTATCATATTATGTAAAAATATAAATTTGGTCACATACCCCATTGTGGGCAAGCATAATAATTTTATGTACATCAAACAAAAAATGTCAACGTCTGACATTTTTGCAGTTATATGTATTTTACTCCGTAAAGTTACATTCCTGTACTTCAGAAATAGTCAGAGGAAAAGAAACCGATTCTATTTCATCTGACAACAGGATCCATGGACTTATTTCTTATAGCTATCACACTGCAGTAAGTCAGCGATATGAACCAAAGTCATGGATAATGCGTGACAAGTCAGAGATACTACTTCTAATGTGATAAGGCCTTAATAATATACTTGTCTCACCTTTTTTCATGATTTTATGATCGCTATTTTCCTTATTCTTCTTATCAGCCAGAATTTTCTCAGTTTTTTCATCTTTCGGTAAAGGCGGCTTTGAACTGACGCCATTTTTACTGCTTCCATTTTGTACACCATTTCCATTGGTGTTATTCGAGGGGTTGTTGTTATTCACATTCGTTTGTTCGGTTAACAGAAACTGTTTCGTGTCGGTTTTTTCGTCTATGATTTTCACTGTTTTGTTCTTGTTTTTCATTTTTGTAGATTTTCAGCACTAACACAGTGACACTCGCGGGATATTCAAATTAAGAATATGCACTGTTAAGAATTAATATTTTAATAGTAACACTATTCGATTTTTGTTAATAATTTGATTGTTGCTCACAATAATAATACTTTCAGAGTCTAATAGGTGAGGTCTATGCTTTTGTATGATTTTAAAAATATTACTTTTTTATGATAATAATAATAATAATAATAATAATAATAATAATATTGTGCCCTAAAAAGTAAAAATGGAAAAAATATCAAAACTGTAAAACACAAAGAGGCAGTCAGAAGTTTTGAAACGTGTTTGAAGTGGACTGAAGAAAATAATGAATCGGAACACCACAATCTAATTCTATCGGAAATGAAAAAACGAGCCAAAAAGGCAGAAGAAACGAACATTAAACACAGAAAAATCACCGAATTTTTTACAGTTTCTTAGATTTACTACTGACTTTAATATAGATTTATGTAATATGCCTCTATGTACTTTATTTTGTAATTCATATGTAGTAAGAACATTGTTTTCACTTCCTTGTACGAAGTAAAGGTAGTATTGAAATCGCGAAAAATTTCGGTTTTCAGATTCAACGGAAATATCCATTTCCATTCCTGAATCCATTTTGACTAATTTCGTCGTGACGTTTGTACGTACGTACGTATCTCGCATAACTCAAAAAAGCCGTAGAAAATTGAAATTTTGTATTTAGGAATGCTATAACATCTAGTTGTGTACCTCCCTTTTTGGTCATTACATAATTTCCAGAAATGGTACTTTATTTGAAGCCTATAATAGATTTTAATGAAAAACTATGTTAAAATATAATCCAAAACTTTTCAAATTTGGAATATAAGACTTTTATGTCAATTGGAATAACATAGTAGATTTTGGTTAAAACAGGCTAACCGGAAGTGATATATTACCTGAAGTTGTTAACAGTTTTTCTTGAATAAAATGATTTTATTTTGATTTTAAAAATAAATGCTTCAAATAAGAGTTTTAGAGAATTAAATTCTGCATCTAGCACATCAAGTATTATTAAATTAGCCCTTTGTATAAGCGAGATATGTATATTTAAAACTTATATACTTTTTGGCTTTTGTAATGAAGCTTGCTATGGATTAGGACAAAAAATAACAAAAAATTAAAAAAATAGATGTTAATGTCAAATTACTTTAAATACGTGCAATTTTATAATTGGGTCTATACTTCATCTTCATATTAGTCTTGCGTACAAGGAAGCCGTGTGGTGTCCACATCAGATTTTTTAATTTTATATTTGAAAATAAAGCATTTTTTATTGATAGAATGTGGAAATTCTTAGAGAATTAAGAAAATGAATATTTTCTGTAATTTTTTCGATAATCCGAACCTCTGTAAATATTAGTTCGGATTAAAGAGGTCCAACTGTACTTGCAAAGCCCACTGACTATTATTTAATAAAAATTTAGTTCACATTATGTGTTTAAAGAATCTGAAACTATGTCAAACACAAAATTTCTATTTTTTTCTTACTAATGTAGGATTGTTCTTATTAAAACCATAATAGTCTACATCAATTTTCTAATTAAGTAAAATTTGAGAGACTAACAAAATGACACAAATTCCATTTTTCCAGACAGTGATGTAATTAAAACTATATTGAGTAAATTATGATTGATATAACCTAATTTTTCCGGAAGCAAAATATTTTCACTTTCATGCAATTTCCGGTATTTTGTATATTAAATTTAAAATAGATTTTCGTGTTTGTTTTGATATATTTAACTTTCTAAATATTGTGGCTGAATGCAAAAACAACCAATGTCAACATTTTGCAATGGGGTCCTGCACCATAACAAAAAAATAATACAATGTTCACTTTATGCTTAAGGTATTACTCAATAAATAGTGATTAAGATAAAAAAACATTTTTACCTCCCGCTACCCTTGGTAAGGGAGGTATATGGATCGTGCTAAAAATCGCATATCGAGATTTTAGTAAATAAGCATGTTTAAAGGTCCCTAGAATCCAATTTTAACATTTTCACGATGATGTGTGTATGTATGTGTGGATACTCCCCCCTAACTTAATACTATCATTCAGAAAATTTTGAAACCTTGTATTTCGAACTTTTTCTGTAATGGAAAGAGCCTATTAGATTTTGGTGAAAATCGGATAACCAGAAATGGCACTTTACTCGGAAGCTCAAAATAGTTCTTCTTCGAAAAATACCTTTAAATGATATTTTTTCCAGATATAAAAATTAAAGGTTATTAAATTTTCTATAGATTTGCATTAATACTTTTTCTATATATTTTATGGATAAATTTATAAAATTATGCTGTTCCATTTAAGCCATTCAGTAGATGGCGCTGGCAACAGCGCAAATCTGAACTAGCCGAAATTACATTGGGTAAACTTGTCTCTAATTTCAGCCAGTCAGAGATGTCAAAACTATTCCCTATGCTCCTCAATACTGAATGGCTCAAATGGAACAAGGTGTATCTATAATTTAAATCCCAGAGCCTAAGCTTTAAACAAACAAAACGCAGTTATTCAAATGTATGTAACTGACAGATAAATAATGTCATTATCAAAGAACTAATCATCACAAAATAATATTAGTAACGTTTATAAAGAAAAAAAGTAGGTAGAACAATAGAAAAGGAATTTAATACAGTTTCCAGCATAAGTAAATATGCAGGTATGTTTTTAGATTAATAAAAATTAACGATTCACAAAAATGTTTAAGCTAATCCTCATTTTTGGATTAGTTAATTCTATTCTATCCCGGTATTTAAAATTTAATCTTCATTTTATTATAGCTCCGGTGGCTCTATGGTTAGAGCAACGCCTCATGTCATGAGTACCCTCGGGGCTCTGGGTTCGAATCCCACTAAGGCATGGATGTGCGTGAATGTGAATCCACTTTGTAATTAGGATTTAATCCTGTTGAGGGGTTTAAAAAAGGTAGATATTTGGATTAGATTAGACTATATTTTCAATTTTAAGAAATAAACTGTCAAAATTAGAGTAAAATTCGCTAATCCAAAAATAAGGATTAACTTAATCTTTTTTGTGTCTCGGGCTGTAAATGGCGGGAGGTATTGTGTTGGCCACACCAGATTTTTTAATAATTATTTTGCGCGATATTTGAGGTTTGTTATCAGTGTCACTGTGACGTCACATTAGTGCTACCTTTCTCTCGCTGCCTACTATAGAACTTGTGCGAGAGAAAGATATAGCCATAGGTGTCGCCGTGACGTCATGTTGATATTAAAAATCAAATGCAGTTAAACTAAAAACAATTAATACTTTTTAATACTACAAATTGCTTCAAAATTAAAAGAACTTTCATATAAAATGATAAAAAAATCTGAGTGCAGAACGCCATTCAGGCTGACTTAGATACTACCTATTAAACCTGTCAAATTATAAACCATGATTCAAAAATGTTCTCTAGTTAATTCCATATTTTCATTCACAATGATACTTTAAATAATTGATTAATTTAGTTCAAGCTAACTTAACATTCGCTAGTTTCAAATGATAAATAACTGTTTAAAAAGGTTTTGTTTTCTACAGCCACTCTGATTATCTTAGTCTCAATAATTCTAGCGTGACCTTTGTATTAAATTTTGATAAATGAAAATTACTGTTATATTTTGTACATGTTAAATTATCTATAAAATTGATTTTTAAATATTTTAATGATTCATTTGCATATACACGTTTCATATCTATATTCAAAGAACAATATGTCAAAATTAATGTATGGAAGTTATCAATAATGATTAAAAAATTAATGACTACAATTTTTTTGTGAAGTCTATTTATATTTGTACGAAAATAGGGGCAGAACTAAAAATACTTTTAAATACAGGGTGATCTAATTATAGCACGTGCTACATACACATGGCGTTTATTTTTTCAGTATTTTTTTTAATATTAATTTTTTCAGTCCTATATTTAATGTGATGGCCGCGTTAGAATTAACGAGAATAAGAAATACAGGTAAGCCGTGGAAAAAAAATTGCACTGACAGCTTTAAACTTTTATTTATTTGTTATTTGAAATTAAATTAGATTTTTTTTTCAAAATATAGAATTAAACAAATAGCATTTTCGAAATATCATTTTTAATGTGACAGTTTTTAAGCCGGCCTGATATTAATTTGACAGCTTTGACAGTTTCTACGTTGGAAAATCAAAAATTATGAAATTTTAGAAAGGCGGAGGGAGAGAAACAAAAGAAAGAAATTTAACATGATGTATTATCATATATAATATCATAAGTGGTAAATTTTTGCCGGAAAAATTATCAGATTGTTACGAGAGCCGGTTGCCTAGCAATTTATTGAGTGACGTTGACAAAAAAATCAGGAGTTGTCAAACGAGTGATTTTTGATCAATGTCACGAGATAAATTGGCAACAGGCTCGAGTAAAGCAATCGGAAAATTTTTCCAGGATAAAATTTAACCACGAATGGTATTCGGATGACTATTTCCAAAATAAAAATCAGGTAATCATTTATATAATTTTTTTCTTGACAAAAATCTTGTAATTTTTATTGTGTTTAGAGGTATTATGTTTCAGTTTGCTTTTTCAACGTTTTAAATAGATTCCTGTCCGAATCGACTCGTTTTTAATAAAAACTGATAACACTGAAATTATACAGACTTTGACAGGTATGTAAACAATATATTTCTAAAACGTCAAAAAATTTTCGCGTATCAAAACTCACTTACTTGTAAAAATACGACATCTTATTGGCTTAAAGGTGCGAAAAAAATTTTGTGACAGTGTTTTGCCGAAGTGAAACTTGGTAACTAGGTAGAATCCTGAATTTGGATTGGTTTATATATTTATGAGTGAAATAGTCAATATAAAATGTATATATATATATATATATATATATATATATATATATATATATATATATATATATATATATATAATTCGGTAAGAATAAATCTAATAAATTTTTGCTCGTTAAATCTAATATATAGGTAAAGTCATGATATTATTTCTATTTTCATTCATATTTAGTTTTAAAAGTTCATAAATTAATGCTGAAACTGACCTGATTTAATAAATACGATTAAATTTATTATCTATATAATAAATCAAGAATAAAATGAATGAATAGCTTTATACACTGAATTTATATACTTGTTTAGCATATTTTTACAATAAAGTTAAGTCAAGGTTCGCTATTCATCAAATTATGTCATCAGTATATATAAATGTAAGTTAAGGATTTTCGTAATTTTTATGATAACATAACCACAAATTTTAAAATGGAAAAACTAGTTATTGTGGATTTAAAAATCCGCGTTCGGATCCACAGAAATACGAAGGTATGAGGGCAGTTTATAAAGATATCTACCTAGCCATGAAACAAAAGACGAACGATAATAATTTTTTTTTGGTAAATGACTATGTTTTAAAGTCCCTAGAATCCAATTTTAACATTGTCACGATGATGTCTGTGTGTATGTGTGTGGATCCTCCACTCTAACTCAAATACTATCATTCAGAAAATTTTGAAATCTTTTTTCGAGATTAATGTTATTATAAAAAATAAAGATTATTAAATTTTCTATAGATTTGCATTAATACTTGTTCTATATATTTTATGGATAAATTTATAAAATTATCTATAATTTAAATCCCAGAACCTCCGCTTTAAACAAACAAAACGCAGTTATTCAAATGTATGTAAGATAAATGTCATTATCAAAGAACTAATCATTTCAAAATAATATTAGTAACGTTTTAAAAAGAAAAAAGTATATAAAACAATAGAAAAAGAATTCAATACAGTTTCCAGCATAAGTAAATATGTAGGTACGTATTTAGATTAATAAAAATAAAGATTCGCAAAAAAAGTTTAAGCTAATCCTAATTTCTCGATTAGTGAATTCTACTCTATCCCGGTATTTATAATTTAATCTTCATTTTATTATCAAAAAAGGTAGTTATTTGGATTAGATTAGACTATATTTTAAGAAATAAACTGTCAAGATTAGAGTAAAATTCGCTAATCCAAAAATAAGGATTGATTTAATCTTTGTAGTGACTCGGGCGGTACATGGCGGGAGGTATTGTGTTGGCCATACCAGATTTTTTTATTTAATAAAGTAATGCGATAAATAATAAGATTATTAAATTTTCTACAGATTTGCAATACTTTTTGTACATATTTTTATATTTAAACAAACAAAACTCCTTGGTTACGCAGTTATTCAAATGTATGCAACTGACAGATAAATGTCACTGTCAAAGAATTAATCATTGCAAATTAATAATAGTAAAGTTTTAAAAAGAAAAAAGTAAATAGAACAATAGGAAAGAAATTCAATACAGTTTCCAGCATAAGTAAATATGTAGATATGTATTAGATTAATAAAAGTAAATATGTAGGTATGTATTTAAATTAATAAAAATAAAGATTCGTAAAAAATTTTAAGCTAATCCTCAGTTTTGGATTAGTGAATTCTATTATATCCCTGTATTTACAATTTAATCTTCGTTTTATTATTAAAAAAAGGTAGTTACTTGGATTACATAAGACTATATTTTAAGAAATAAACTGTGAGGATTAGAGTAAAATTCGCTAATCGAAAAATAAGGATTAACTTAATCTTTTTGTGACTCGGGCTGTAAATGGCGGGAGGTATTGTGTTGGCCACACCAGATTTTTTTAAAATTTGTGCATCGATCTTGCAAAAACCTAGTAAGCATGCGGTTAGTAAGTGCCCTTCTACCGGTATCGGATGTATTGGAGATCTCAATTTCGTCTCGATCTCCAAAATCATCATTAACCGGTAACACTTTCTGCCCTTAAACTTAAATAACTATTTTGCGCGTAAGTTATTAGAAATATAGTCTTACATTACATATGTATACGAGACGAGAAAATTACTGGTCTAAACTGGTTATTAAAAAATTAATGATAAAATTAGTGTTCACAATATATGACCTTGATTTTCGTTTTTATAGCTCACGTAATCAAATATTAAATAAATAAATGTTATTCGCTTCTTTATATGCTTTGAAATATACGATATGAGACATGAGAGTCACGCTAGAATAAGGGATTACAGCTCAATCGAATTAAGAGAAATTAGTAAAAAATAATGAAAGTGCTTAATCATGAATATTAATAAAGAAATAAAATGATATAATTGAAATACTTCGGAAATAAGGGGGTTTTTGTTTTAGCAGCTCGTCACTCATATGAAATCCATGTATATTATTTTGATTGGCGACTCAAAGACCACCTATAAATATATAACGAATACCGAGTTAGGGGGTGGAGTCTACTACCAATGGAAGTAGACAAATTCAAATAGCGGACATGTGGCTACCAGTCCAGTAATACAATTCTCAAACAGTTTTTATTTAAATATAAATTTCTTGCATTAAACTTAATAATTTAGATACACTTGCAATTATAAAGCATGTAGACTTGTACAGTGTTTCAATATTAATTTGCTTTTTATAAATATAATTTGAAAATAGCATACATTTCAAAAACATTTTAGATCCACGAAGAAAACAGTTTTATATAAAAAACTTATATTCGTGACGTCACATCTATATTTTCAAACTTCGGGGGACCATAACTCGCTTATTAATAAAAAAAATTCACAGGATTATCACCAATATTTTTAGTTTTACTTAAACTTTCTGATGAAATTATAAAAAATATTAAACAGTTATTTAAAGAGCTTATCTCGAGTAATATGCAGTGATAGTATATTATTTATTAACACGTCAAAAAACAAAAAAAAATATTGAAATAATAACAAATGTAGACATGTCACTGAAATCTGGAAGGGCTTTAGTTGTATAGCCAGTTTAAATCAATTATTGTTGACATTGGTTGTACTTGCATTAAGCTTTAAGCCACAGATATAAAGTTGATATTTGTGTAAAATTCTAATCGGTACGCTATACTTAAAGTTATGAAAAAAAATCTCAACTATAATAGTTATTTATGATATAAGTGTTAAAAGTGACATTTTATTTTGTGAGAAGGAAGTTTGAAACACGACGCGAAGCGGAGTGATCCAAACCTTCGAACAAAATAAAATCACTTTTAACACGTATATCATACACTATTTTTTCTACAAACACTATTTTTTAATTTAAATTTGTATTTCTAATAATTTTTTGACATTCACTTTTAACACTAGTGTCAAAAGTAACAATGATCTGTCACTTTTAACGCTAGTGTCACAAAATGACATTTTAACGCTAAAAACAAACATTAAAAAGCCCACTTTTAATAGATTTGTAGAAAAAATAATTTATTATAATTTAAAGAATAATAAAATTTATAAAAATAAATTCAAGAGTTTTCTTTTCACATAACAATATTATTAATCCACCAGTTCACGATTTTCAAAAAAATATATTCACCAATTTTTCCCTATTGTTGTGAACAACAATTAAATTAGTAAAAAATAGCTACACACACGCACACAACTTCACTGCACTGAAGTCTGAGAACAACTGACTATCACAAGCAAAGTGAATGTAGCTCCAAGTATAGTATTAAGTTTAGCAGTGGGAGAGGTCTGTTTACACTGCACAAAAAATTTGGAAAAGAAAAATTGTATATTATTCCTGACTTTTACAATTGGAGAACTTATATAATGGTATAAGACGTTTTTGAAAGGTCGACCATCCAAGGAGTAACTGCAGGACGCCTTGCTTGAATTTGAAGATCATGAATAAGTCGACATACAGAATGAAAAAAATAGGGACGTGTGGCTATTTTCCTTACGTGAAATCGTCCTATAATGTATTACTTTAGTGCCGATTTCTACACTTTTAACCCTAGAACTACGTCATCATATATTTGCCACCGGAATTACGGACGCATAATATAACATCCCTAACTTTCTAGGGACGGTAAGAACTCCATTAACCGTGGTTTTAAAGTTTTAAGTGGGATGAAGGAAAGGCTGGAATTTAATGTTGAACAAAAAATTGTTCTGTTGGATGCAAAACAGATTTTTACACAAGTTTTTTTTACCTTCCATCACCTTTAGGTAAGGAAGGTATTGTCTTTGGTAAAAAAAATCGGTGGTATGTATGTATATATGTATGTATGTATGTATACAGGCTGTCTCACAACTCGCGCCCTAGAGCGAATGAGGAAACACGAGACTGCACTCGGATGTGAAATTTCGAAGATATTCACTAAAATCTGGATATGCGATTTTTAGCATGAATACAATACCTCTCTTAGCGAGAGGTAAAAATCTAGCTTAAAAGATATTCGAGAAAAGACGTCTTAAAATTGATCAATCAGAGACCTACACCTTTAACGTGTGTTTGCCGTAATTTTACGTTACTAGGGTTTTATACAAATCAAATCTTCTTTAAAATGTGTGGGCGACTGTAGTTTTCGAAAAATGTCAATGTCAAATTAAATTTGACAAGGTGAATAAAAAAAGGCAAATTCTTACCATGTATTCACCCGCTGATTACTTAGAAATGATAATAATTTTCGGAGAATGTGGACGTAACGCCAGAGAGGCAGCACGAGTCTATTCGGAACGTTGCACTGTACGATATAAATGATGATCTCGGATGACACCTTCGCTAACCTATATTTGTTGACAGTGAAAAGTCAACTCTAAAGTGTCAAAATTACAGTCAAACAAATTTTGTAACTCACTAGTAGTATTTTTAAAACCTTTAGCAACCAGTTTTATTTTGTAATAATATCATCACACCTCAAGATATCCTTCCGGGATTGGTGGATTAAAAAGTCTTGTAACTCCGTTATGCAAGCAGCCGCAAATTATTTTCTTCTATTTGTTGGCAACCTATTGTCGTCGGCAAGTTTCAGTTTCGTCTTGGGCGCGAGTTGTGAGACACGCTGTATATATATATATATATATATATATATATATATATATATATGTGTGTGTGTGTGTGTGTGTGTGTGTGTGTGTGTGTGTGTGTGTGTGTGTGTGTGACGATTTTTTCGGATCCGATAACTCAAATACTACAATTAAAAAATTATTATTCTTTCGTATTCCTTTTCTTTAGATCCATGTAAAAAGATGATTAGATTTTGGTTATAATTGGTCAACCGGAAGTACCCCCATTTTAAGATATGGAATCTTTTACAACAAACTTTCTGTATGGAATTTGTACAAAATATATGGAAGTGACGGAAGGTAATGTGCTGGCCACATCAGATTTTTTTATTTTGCATTTCCTCATTCATCTTTCAACTCAAAAATATATTGAATTCATATAATATTCACATTCACGTGAATTGAATTCGTGAATCATAGCCATAAAGTTACCAACACATATTATTTTTTTGATAACTAAGTAAATATTTTGATGTCAAATTAATTCGGCACCCATTCTAATAATTGTAGTTCTAAAGTAATAGATGAAAAATTGTATACATTTAGCAGCGGAATTAGAAAATTATATACATTACTATTTATAGGAAACTAAGTTGAAATTACATTAAATTACAGGATGTTAAAATAAGTCTATTCCGTGTAGAAGAAAAAACCATTTAGATTATTGGCGTCCACAACTTGGTGAAAAGTGTGGAATTTTTAAAATCGTAAAATATCATGACTAGGAAATTTTCTCTTGTTAAATGCATTTCCAGTACGACGTACGTACTTTCAAACTGCATGGAAAATTATTGATAACAGATAACGAATTGTAACAAGAACTGACATGCTACCTAAAAATGTACTTTTGGTTTGCAATAGTTACGTATCACTTATACTGATAATTTGGACAATGGTTAAATATGCAAACGACGATTTAATTCTGTGAAACAATTCTCCTAATATATTAATGTATTCGTCATCCTCGTACGTTGGTATAACTGTCTTCTTTATTAAGTGCTCAACATTATAATGTCACGGGTAAATATAATTCAATTGATCTTTGTCATTTAGCAACTTTGGACGCGTCATTCACTTTATATAAATGATAATAATGACAATAGGAAAACGACGAATTTATCGCCAAATTTCCTTCACAACATGTCAAAGTATCAAACTTCAGTGATAAATGAATTTCACAGTGCCCAATAAATTCATTAGTTCACATCTAAATAATGTAAGAAAACACATAAAATTTAATCAAATAAATTTCTTAATATATTTTGTTAGTTTTCGAAAACTGTTATTTTTGCCCTCTATACAGGCTGTCTCACAACTCGTGCACCAGAGCGAATGAGGAAACACGAGACTGCAATCGGATGTGTAATTTCGAAGAAAAAAAAATCTAGCTTAAAAGATATTCGAGAAAAGACGTCTTAAAATTGACCAATCAGAGACCTACACCTTTAACGTGTGTTTGCCCTAATTTTACGTTACTAGGGTTTTATACAAATCAAATCTTCTTTAAAATGTGTGGGCGACTGTAATTTGACAAGGTGAATAATAAAAGGCAAATTCTTACCATGTATTCAGCCGCTGACTACTTAGAAATGATTATAAATTTCGGAGAAAGTGGACGTAACGCCAGAGAGGCAGCACGAGTCTATTCGGAACGTTTTCCGGATAGAAATCTTGTGGATCATAAAGTGATATTGAGAGCCATCGCAAGGACGCATGAGACCGGTCAAGTTAAGCCAGATCGAAAAGAAACAGGTGGTGCTCCCAGAATCGCTCGTACAGTTGAGAACGAAGAAGCTGTTTTAAATGACTTTGAGGAAGATGGTACCAGAAGTATCAGAGAAGCTGCGGGCCAGTTAGGTATTTCCAGGGCTTCGGTACATCGAATTTTGAAAAATAATCGGCAACACCCGTATCATTACACTCGTGTACAGCATCTACAGCCGGAAGATTACCCTGCTAGAAGAGAGTTCTGTTCGTGGTTGCTAAATAAAGAGATACTCGAACCAAATTTTGTTTCGCGAATTTTATTTTCGGGCGAATCGATTTTCGGCAGACAAGGATGTTACAACGTTCATAATTGGCATATTTGGGCAGAGGAAAATATTTTTAGAACCACCATTTGTTGTTTTAATCTCAAAGAATTCAAATGACAATAATATTTTCGTTTAACACATTTTACACAGCTGCTACAACACGTTGCACTGTACGATATAAATGATGAACTCAGATGACACCTTCGCTAACCTAAATTTGTTGACAGTGAAAAGTCAACTCTAAAGTGTCAAAATTACAGTAAGTCAAACAAATTTTGTAACTCACTAGTAGTATTTTTAAAACCTAGCAACCAGTTTTATTTTGTAATAATATCATCACACACAAGATTTCCTTCCGGGATTGGTGGATTAAAAAGTCTTGTAACTCCGTTATACAAGCAGCCGCAAATTATTTTCTTCTATTTGTTGGCAACCTATTGTCGTCGGCAAGTGTCAGTTTCGTCTGGGGCGCGAGTTGTGAGACACCCTGTAGAATATCCTTGAAAGCTGTGACGTCACAATCACAGACATCAGAAAGAGACGGAAAAGAGAGAGACAATGTTTTATAATGTCTGTAATACGTAATTGTTTTATATCTGGTTATTTTAATAATTTTGATGATACACTTATACGAAAATATTTTTTCACGTTCCATGTGTGCGGGATTTGAACCCACGACCTCATTATTATTAAAACAGCGCGTTAATCTATCCACAATTATGCATAACAAATAATTAATCATGGTACTGGACTAATTATTGCAATGTCTATAACGAATGTATATCATCTCGCATCAGATAACCTCAAGAGCAGGAAACGGAAATTATAGTAGCTTTAATCACTCGTACAACAACAAGGATGTTAGATAATATCGCAATCTTGCCAACATTATAAACACAAGACGAATTGCCTGAGATGCTGCATTGTTTTGCTATGTACTTGTACGTATTTGTTTACTGTGTAAGCGGTTTAAAATAACGATCAATGGGGGTTCAACTGAACTGGGTTTTACCGGGGGTTAGAGCTACGTGAAAAATGTATCTTGGTATTCCAAATACTGACCCTTGATATTATAAAGGTGTCCCAATAGGTACGATATGTTTTTAAAATTAATAAAATACACAAATTGAGACAAAAGCAAAACTTTTTGTTTTTATCTCCCGCTACCATTGGTAAGGGAGGTATAGGGATCGTGCTAAAAATCGCATATCGAGATTTTGGTAAATGACCACGTTTTAAGGTTCCTAGAATCCAATTTTAAAATTTTCACGGTAATATGTGTGTGTATGTGTACTTTTTCTGTAATGGAAAGAGTCCATAAGATTTTGGTGAAAATCGGATAACCGGAAATGGCACTTTATAGAAGCTCAAAATAGTTTTTCTTCGATAAATACCTTTAAATGTTATTTTTTCGAGATTAATGACATTATAAAAATTAAAGATTATTAAATTTTCTACAGATTTGCTTTAATACTTTTCCTACATATTTTATGGATAACTTTATAAAATTATCTATAACAAAACGCAGTTATTCAAATGTATGTAACTGACAGATAAATGTCACTATCAAATAACTAATCATTTCAAAATAATATTAGTAACGTTTTAAAAAGAAAAAAGTAAATAGAACAATAGACAAGGAATTCAATAGAGTTTCCAGCATAAATAAATATGTAGGTATGTATTTAGATTAATAAAAATTAACGATTCACAAAAATGTTTAAGCTGGATTAGTGAATTCTATTCTATCCCGGTATTTAAAATTAAATCTTCATTTATTATAGCTCCGGTGGCTCAAATGTTACTTTCGTTTTAAAACTGCTAATTTTTTCTGCTGTGTAAATCAGTCTTGCTGATTCAGTTCCAAATTTAGCCAAACAAAAATAAAGTCTAAACAATATAATGCAAAAAACACCAAACAAAAACAGCGCTCACACACACAACACAAAAACACGTTTTCAAAATAGGTTTTATTTATATTTTATTCTTGGTACTGCCTTACTCAGAATCTTGTTCACCAATACGAAATTTAAATTTAAAAATTCATTTTTTAAAACACAAATATGTTCATGATATAGGCGTTAATGATAAAGTATTTAAGAATATGTTATGTCTTTTATACTACAGCATGCTCTGTTTAAGATTAAAATTTATATTGTATTAATTAAAGCCTTCTGCCAAGTTTTATGATAGAACATCAAAAATTGATTCTCTAGATCAGATAATAGCAAATTATATATCAACTATGTAACTACTTAATCTATATATCTATCTATATTAGAAGGTTTCCAGTGGCGTACACATATATTTTTACTTACGGGACAACTAAAATTAAATATATTGTCACCTGATTTTATTAAACGAATATAGGAGTAGAGAATAGTTATTTTTCTATTTCCGCTCTTAAAATATGAGTGACTTAACGTCCCTCATATGAAATCCATATATATTATTTTGATTGGCGACTCAAAGACCACCTATAAATATATAACGAATACCGAGTTAGGGGGTGGAGTCTACTACCAATGGAAGTAGACAAATTCAAATAGCGGACACATCAAGATATACTCTTGATCTTGTCTTGAAATCAAGACAAGACCAAGACAAGAAGTATTCTTTATTTCCCAAGACAAGAAAGTATCGTCAAGAATCAAGATTTCTTGTCAAGAAATCTTGATTTATTGACAATTAATATTGCAAATCTGTATTTGTATGTTTTATGTGCCTAGAACCTCTTAACGCTCAACTAAAATACTATTATTCAGAAAATTTCGAAACCATGTATTTCTACCTTATTCTAATATGAAAAGAGGAAAGAAGCCATTAGGGGCTGTCCTTAAATTACGTAACGCAAAATTAGGAAATTTTTGATACCCCCTCCCCCCTTTGCAACGCACCCGTAACGCAAACATGAACCACCCCCCATATATTACGTAACGCAGTACTTGCCCCCCCCCCCAATTTTTTTACTTGATATAAAAGTATATGGCCTCCTTAATATTCAGTTAAAATTTGAAACAGAAACTATTTAAATTAATGTACATAAAGATGAAAAATAACAGAACAGAACAGAAACTATTTAAATTAATGTACATAAAGATAAAAAATAATATACTACTCTTGCCCTACGGCTTGTCACCCCAATTTTTTTACTGTATATAAAAGTATATGGCCTCCTTAATATTCAGTTAAAATTTGAAACAGAAACTAATTAAATTAATGTACATAAAGATGAAAAAATAACAGCACAGAAATTAAAAGCATATGCATTTCCATATGCTTTTAACAAACTATTGAAAAGTTTTTCCTTATCAACACTACTTGAATTCATGTTTTAATATGAATTGCATTGCACGAATGAAAGACCACTGGCCCGAATTTGAACTGTGCCCGACATATTATGTTGACTGTTATTGAAAACAAACGACTGCCTGCATATACGAATTCGCGCCGCGAAATTTGAATGTTTCAAAACTATTAAAGCAAGTTTAGCAATATTTTTTTATATTTTATCGTTACGTAACGCACACATTAACCCTCCCCCACCCCCTCGTAACGCTGCGTAACGCTACTCTTGACCCCCCCCTTGAAGCGTTACGTAATTTAAGGACAGCCCCCAATGGAATCATTCGTTGGATAAATATATTGAATAAATTTAAATTTATTTAGCGAATACTTATCCGAAACTTTAGTGGGAAGTGAAAATACTGGGCCTAAAAGGGGCAAGGGCAGACGCAGACGCCAACGCTACACTTGAGCGTTCGGATTGGATAACACGATAGAAAAAGGGGATTCCCCTAAAATATCAAGAAACAAGATCAAGTATTCTTGAAACAAGACAAGAATTACGTCGCCAAGAAATGAGCAAGACAAGAAATTTTTATTTTCTTGTCTTGAAAATCAAGCCAAGACAAGAAATGATCATCAAGACAAGATTTCTTGTCTTGATGAAACACTACCGCCCTTGATAAGAACTTGTTAATGAAGGACAACCAGAAACTTTGTCATTTATAATTTTCGGTTTGTTTTATTCGCCTGAATTAATTATCAGGACTATTTCTTATTGTCTCTCTATGGAAATTTCTCCTCTCCGACTCTGGTGCACTTAGACTTTCTAGTGTTCAATTCTTCCTGGTTCTGTGACCGTTCCCGCGTGGAAACGAAACGACGAATAAGAAACGATATTACACTACGTTGGGGGCTTTTTCTTTTATTCGCGTCTTTTTATTGGCTGAGAGCCGTCAGCGTATAACTGTCCGCTCCGTTGTTTTGTAGTGAAAAACCGACTCGGACTTATTCATTTGTCAGTGACGTGGGAGGAACAATTGAACTCTGATTAATATTGTGAAAGTTGCCAGAACAAAAGATACGAGAGATATAGGCCTAGATTATAAGCCAATAAATATATCATCACAGTCTTTATACATTTTTCAAGATCACTTGAATGATCTATTGTTGTCGGCGGTATAAATATTGATAGATAATTATTTCATATTTGCAAGCAATTGTAATAGGAACGTAACATATACACCGATTTTTCTCACTTGACCCGCACGTCATTGATTTCTGAACCACAAAACAAGTAATAGGGGATTACAGATCAATCGAAGTAAGAGAAATTAGTAAAAAATAGTGAAAGTATATGCTTAATAATGAATATTAATAAAGAAATAAAATGATATAATTGAAATACTTCGGAAATAAGGGGGTTTTTGTTTTAGCAGCTCGTCACTCATATGAAATCCATATATATTATTTTGATTGGCGACTCAAAGTCCACCTATAAATATATAATGAATACCGAGTTAGGGGCGGAGCCTACTACCGACAGAAATAGAGAAATTCAAATAGCGGAGGCGTGGCTATCAGTCCAGTAGTGCAATTCTCAAACAGTTTTAATTTGAATATAAATATTTTGCATTAAACTTAATAATTTAAATACATTTCCAATTATAAATCATGTCGACTTGTACAGTATAATAATTTTCATTTATTATTTATAAATATAATTTCTACAAGTTATATTTCATTTTATAAGGTTTTTTTCAGGTTGATGACGTGCGTCTTCTGCTTGTTCATTTTTACCTCTCGCTAAGAGAGGTATTGTATTCATGCTAAAAATCGCATATCCAGATTTTAGTGAATAAGCACGTTTTAAGGTCCCTAGAATCCGATTATAACATTTTTACGATGATGTCCGTATGTGTGTGTGCGTGTGCGTGTGTGTGTGTGTGTGATGTTGGATTCACTATATCTCAGATACTATAAGACTTAAGACATTTTTAACTACGGATTCCTCAATCTAACAATAATGGGAAGAGTCGAGTCAGTTTTGGTAACAATTGGACAACCGGAAGTAGTAGTTACAAGAAAAAAATCATCTAAATATTATTTATCGAAAATTTATGTAAATACTTATATTAAAGAACGTTAAATTCTTTATTCGATAAATATAAATTCATTATTATATCTTCTATAGATTTAGAGATAAAGAAATGCATATAAAATAATTTGATGTAAAAAATCTCAGATCCAACTACTACAAGGCAAGAAATTCAAATGTTTGTAATTGACACATAAATGTCACTGTCAAAAATATTTGTATGCCTCTGTCAAAAATATTTGTACATTCTTATGAAGATTATGAAAATAAAAAAAGGCAACAACGCAAAAGAATATACGTAAAAAAGAATATAAAAGGAATTTGCGAAAAAATGACGAATATAAAGAAAAAGAAAAGGAAAGTAGAAAAAGAAAATTTCAGGATATTGAATATAAAGAAAATGTATGTATTGTACATAATTTATATTAAAATAATTATTTTGTAGTGAGATATGAATATATGTATTTGTATTTAAAAATATTTTTCGTTTTATGCGTACAACCAGGTAAAATATATGGCGAGAGGTTATGTGTTGGCCACATCAGATTTTTAGTATAGCCATTAAACAACCTTGTCTAACAAATTATTTTTCAAGGCACTCTTGCCCTAGAATCCAAAAACTTTAGGAACTTACTCATCAACGATCAACTTAATAAATGATCACATTTATAATTTGCGATTATGGTGGAACATCCCATTCAGACAAGCGCCACGTTGATTGTAAACGCAAAACATCTTTTTAAGATTACTGAGATTATGAACGTAGCATAACATTTCGTTCTGGGAACAAGTACTACATACTACTCGTACTGTACTTGATTATAGTGGTATAAAAAAAGTAATTAGTCTTCATACATCCATATAAATTACTTCATGCATAAACAAAACGTTTCATTGTGACTCTATTGAAAGAGCCGTGTTTTCCAAGTAAATATTTGCCGTTGCCTATGCACCTTTTTATAGATGATGTCATTATGAATGAATCTAAGACATACGTGCACAGAGAGAACATGTAGTATGAATTCACTGGTCTATATTTAACTTGGTCAAGGGAATTTATTTTTTATTGTGGCAACACACTGTTTTGCATGTGCAAGTGGGATTTAAATGGACTGCCACATAGGCACACCTCACTGCTATTAAAATATGTACCGTTGCTTTTAGAATATGTGTAATATATGTAAACTCTAGGTCAGTTACAATTTACAATATGCATAATCAATTTGATGAAAATTATTTTATTTTTAATAAATATTTGATTACAACAGTCACAAGAATTGATTACAATAACCAAAACAATGACGATAAAAAAATGCATTATATATTCTTTTGATTTTAATAAACAACATGAATAAATTAAATATTCCATTAAAAGTACAAATGCTAAATGTTACAAATTAGAGGTGGGCGCGTGAGTAACTTTTTGTTCGCGATCACGCACGCTCACGGCACTAAAAATGTAATCACGACCAATCACGCACGACTTTTAATGTTTGATTCACGATCACTCACGCTCACGATTTTATTTTGGCACTCACGCCCGATCACGTCCGGCTGGTCACGTTCGTGTCACGTAATTGTTTCTATGTACATTTAAGTCTGTTTAACACAATCATAAGTTGTTATCAAATTTGTTAACAAATTGGTAATAAGTTAGGTAACAGATTGGTTTCATTGGAAACGCATATTTATGGACAAATAGGTTGTTCTATTCCATCACAAATATCATAAATTTGGTAACGAATTTGTTAACAAAATTATGATCATGTCAAACGGGCTTAAAGATTTATATATCTTTAGTGAAATCGGAGCAACTGTGTATACAATTTTGGGTACAACAATAACACTATTTTTATGCAAAAATTATTGTTGATGGCATATTTGGACATAATAATAACAAGAATTTAAAGTAAAAGATGGAAATTGACAATTTTTTAAATAAAAAATAGAAGAAAACTTGTACTCACGCCCGATTAAATTTCAATCACGCCTGATCACGCACGATAATTTTTTAGTGCCTCACGCTCACATCCAATCACTACGCAGAATTGAAATTATATTCACGATCACGCGGGTCACGTCGTGACCCATCGTGACCCGACAAAATCACGGCCCGCGCCCACCTCTACTACAAATAAATTGATGAATTTGGGTTGCGAACGAACATGCAAAAATATTAAGTATAGTTTGTGTCAAGATAAATGCACATTGACTTTTACGCCCATCACAGCTTGTATTTGCTTAAAAGATTTGCAAGGGTAAGCACACAGAGAGGTATCCACAATTTTTCCAAATTACCAAATTTAAAACGGTAACCACAAATCAGATATTAAAATTAATAATACAATTACTACAGTTTATTATTCAATAATTTATTTATTTATTTTTTTTACATTATACAAATCTTAAAAATATGTTCTCCTTCAATATTAGATTATTTTCTTCGTCCGGAAAATCACTCCATGCGTGCCACATTTTACTTCAGTTGTTTACAAATGAAACAAGCATAATGCGATACAACGTTTAGCGAAATTTATACAGTCAAAATACATTAATAGCTATTAACATACCTAGGAATGTTATGTATATCATAACTGCTGAAGATGTCGGTTTGAAATCCGAGCTCGTAGAGCGAGGATTTTAAGACATCTAAGGCTTGTTATGATTAATAACATCCGCGGTTTGTTCAATAGTTTATCGGTTTCAGAAAATTAAGACATTATTGATAAATACCATTTTTTGAAACTCTCTCATTAATGCTACTTTCAGATTGCTATGGTTAAGAGAACAATTATTTTGACATATGTCAATATGACAAATATTCAAATTATGTGCTTATTCCTCATGTTTACTGCTTTAGAATAAAGTAGACCGTATTTAGAACGATAGGCTAACGTTATCTGTAGGTATTAATGAAGAGCATTATATTTTCATTTTATTTTATTTTCATTTTGTAGACCGTTGTTGACAAGTCAGTATGGTAATAATATTACCATACAGATACAGTTATTACTTAGTTACCAGCCTACTTTTGTACATGTAACCAATGGAATAATATCCTGAAACCGGTAAAAGATTTTAACTGTATATTTCCCGATTTGTACTGTAAATTTGGTAATCCGCCCCTGGCAACACAGGTAAGAAAATACCCTGGAGTGATGGGTTAACCGAGCTTAAGAAGTCGAAGCCAATGTGCATTTATCTTGACACAAACTATACCACTGCTGTCGAATGTCATATTCAAATTTCGTATAACTATCTTTCTCTAAATGCGTTAGTAAGACAAAAATGAAGCGGTTAAACATACGTATCGTAGATAGAATTTAGGAAACCATAAGGAAGAAAGAAATAAATATACAATACGAGATTCCACCATTTTTACCTCTCGCTACCCTTGGTAAGGGAGGTTTTAAGGTCCCTGGAATCCAATTTTAACATTTTCACGATGTCTGTGTGTATGTGTGTGTGGATCCTCCACTCTAACTCAAATACTATCACTTAGAAAATGTTGAAATCTTGTATTTCGAACTTTTTCTGTATTGGAAAGAGCCCATTAGATTCAGGTGGCTAAATGGTTAGAGCAATGCCTATCCCACTAAGGCATGGATGTTTGTGAATGTGAACCCACTCTATAATGGGCCCGTCCAAGTCTTCGACTTTTTAGAAACTACATGTCGCATATGAATTTTGAATATAAATAAATGAAAACGAAATAAAAATTGCTATATATTTTGTATTTTTATACCTATAATAATGTAATTATAATTTTTAGCGTAAAACGATCGCCATGTTGTGACGTCGGCGTCATTACAGTCGTCCAGTTACCTTGTGAAAATGTCACTGTACAGTGGACCATGCATATTTTGCTCATAAATTCGCGATTGGCTTTTCACATACTGTAACACGCACATATTTAATATATCCGAGTAATTTTTTATTAGGATCAAAAGAAAATTTACTTATTAAATAAATAAAATTATTATGTTTTAATTATTGTAATCCCAATACTTGTCATTGTTTTAATCATTTAGTAAATAGAAATGTAAATGTTGGATTACTTTTTATTATGAACTATGCTTTGATTATTGTAATCAATCAAGATTGTCATTGTTGTATTTAATTATAAATAGAAAATAATTTAAATACTATTTTAATTATAATAATGACACTTGGTGAGAATAATAACCTTCAATATTATATTAAAGAAAGTCTTAAAGTCACATTAATTAATGATTAATCAGATTATGAAAACGAGTAAAAATTATTAATTTGACTTACCTATATTACCATTATTAATGGTAACGTATGTCGGTTCTCTCTACTTATGACGGAGTGACACTAACGTCACAACTTTCGCGCCAAAACTTTAATAATTATTTTAGACGTTATTAAGCATAATTTCAAGAAAATAAAAAATACGGAATATCTATTTTTAAATTCTTCATAACATATAAAAACTTCAAAAAAGTTGAACGGGCCCATTGGGATTTAATCCTGTTGAGGGCTTTAAAAAATGGTAGTTATTTGGATTAGATTAGACTATATTTTAAGAAATAAGCTGCCAAAATTAGTGTAAAACACGCTAATCCAAAAATAAGACTTAATCTTTTTTGTGACTCGGGCTGTAAATGGCGGGAGGTATTGTGTTGGCCACACCAGATTTTTATTAAGGTTTTGTCCTAAGTGGGACATGCGTGACTTTATATATGTATGTAGGGCATTTTGGTTTGAGTTTGAGTCCTTCACTAAAAACCACCAGATTTCTTCAGATGTGGAATTAAAACACAGCCACAGCCAGATCATTGGGAGACAATCGTAAACAATAGAGAAGAATACATTCTTGATTCACGTATTTTCTTTATTAAAAAATAAATAAATTTTGAACACTACGAACTTACATCAATCTGATATTTTAAAACTGGATGACAGAGTGGCCTGACAAATACCCAATACTATTCTTGCAAATTTTTATTTATTCCTCTAGAACATTTTGGAATGAAATATACAACATGTATAAAACTAATAATCTACTGAATAGTATTCTACGAATTTTTTTCTTTGATTTATATAAATATTTATTCAACGATATGATCTGCTCATAGATACAAATTTAGCCATGCCATAGGTATGTCTAGCATTTAAATCAGTCGGAGGTAAAACGAAATCGTTTCTTCGGCCATTGACCGACTTGGTTATAGGAAGTAACAACAGTGTAAACTGCACGATTTTGTAGACGCTTTGAATCACAAGTACTCGGATCGGATCGGATAGGTACTACAACACTACAGGATAGATTTATTGTAGGAACTTACAGCACAATACAGGAACTGTCTTTATATGGAAACAATTTAACCAACACTAAGACACTATGATTTATTTCATTGACATGCAGTAAATTGCGGATTGGATGACTTAAGTTCAAGTCTGTTTCAACAGGACCGGACTAAAGAGATTAAGGGGGGCGGGTCTTTGGGGTACACTTGGTTTTATACAAATAGGGCCAGTTTTTACCTTCCGTCATCTTTAGGTAAGGAAGGTATTGTCTTTGGTCAAAAAATTCGGTGGTGAGTTTTTGATGAATTAGCACGTTTTAGGGTCCCTACAATACGATTTTACGATGATGTCTGTATGTGTGTGTGTGTGTGTGTGTGTGTGTGTGTGTGTGCGCGCGCGTGTGTGTGTGTGTGTGTGTGTGTGTGTGTGTGTGTGTGTGTGTGTGTGTGTGGGAGTGCGTGTGTGTGGGAGTGCGTGCGTGTGTGTGTGTGTGCGTGTGCGTGTGCGTGTGTGTGTGTGCGTGCGTGTGTGTGCGTGTGTGTGTGTGCGTGTGTGTGTGTATGTGTTTCTAATGCAATATCTCTAATACTACAATTCCAAAGATTATAATTCTTTCGTATTCCTCTTGGTTACATCCATGTGAAGAACTGATTAGATTTTGATTAGAATTGGTCAACCGGAAGTACCCTCATTTGAAGATTTTAATAGTTTTTCTTAAAAAAAATGTTATTATAAATATTAAAGAATATTTTATTCTCTATACGTTTTGAATACATTTTATACTTCATATTAAATTAAAAAATCTGGTGTTGCCAACATAATACCTGCCGCCATTTACAGCCCGAGTAACAAAAAAGATTAAGTTAATCCTTATTTTTAGATTAGCAAATTTTACTCTAATTTTTACAGTTTATATCTTATAATATAGTCTAATCTAATCCTAGTAACTACCTCCTTTTAAACCCCTCAACAGGATTAAATCCCAATTACACAGTAAGTTCACATTCTCACACATCCATTCCTTAGTGGGATTCGAACCCAGAGCCCCAAGAGCACTCATGACTTATGAGGCGTTGCTCTAACCATTCAGCCATCGGAGATATAATAAAATGAAGATTAAATTTTCAATACCGGGATAGATAGAATTCACTAATTCAAAAATAGGATTAGCTTAACATTTTTGGAATCATTAAATATATATTTACTTTTACTGGAAACTGTATTGAATTCCTTATCTATTGTTCTATTTACTTTTTTCTTTTTAAAACGTTACTAGTATTATTTTGAAATGATTAGTTCTTTGATAATGACATTTATCTGTCAGTTACATACATTTGAATAACTGCGTTTTCTTTGTTTAAAGCGTAGGCTCTGGGATTTAAATTATAGATAACTTTATAAATTTATCCATAAAATATATAGAAAAAGTATTAATGCAAATCTGTAGAACATTTAATAATCTTTAATTTTTATAATAACATTAATCTTGAAAAAATAACATTTAAAGGTATCCGATTTTCACCAAAATCTAATGGGCACTTTCCATTACAGAAAAGTTCGAAATACAAAGTTTCAAAATTTTCTGAATAATAGTATAAGAGTTAGAGTGGATGATCCACACACACATACACGCAGACATCATCGTGAAAATGATAAAATTGGATTCTAGGGACCTTAAAACGTGGTCATTTACCAAAATCTCGATATGCGATTTTTAGCAAGATTCCTATACCTCCCGTACCAAGGGTAGCGGGAGGTAAAAATTATAAAGAAATTAAATATCATATATTAGCCAGCTATGCTATAACTCTGGAAACAGCTGCTATATTAAGAAAATTCTGATTGAAAGGTGTCAGTGTCAAGTGCAGTTGACAGTATGTTTATGTTATAATTTTACTGGAAATATAGGATCTTTTGTTAGAAACTTTCTGTATGGAGTTTGTATAAAATACATACAAGTGCCTTAAGGTAATGTACAAGAAATAGAATTTTTTGCAAGGAACTTTCTGTATGACATTTATACAAAATACATAGAACTGACGGAAGGTAATGTGCTGGCCACATCAGATTTTTTTTTTATAGAAATTTGACCTTTGAAATTTGTGGTAAGGATGCTAAGATATTTCGTGTCGTTTAATCGTTAGAAAAAACGTTTAGAACGCCTGTTTTAGTGGGTGTTCGACGGACATTGTTAATTAAAATTAAACTCATTTAAAGTAACTAACAATTGACTTAGGAGAGGCCTTAATTTCCCACTCTTTTAGACCTTGAATGGTTTTATCTTTATTGCTCCCATTGTATGAGGGTTCGTCATTATTACATTGCTCTCCTTTTCTATCAGAAAATGAGGGAAATATAATTCTAAAGCTTGATTCACACCAACGGAGACATGGCTATTATTAAATCAATTATATCATCACGCCCTGAAGAAGTATCTTGGGTGTGGTACGTTTATAATTACTTCATTTCCCACAGTGTACACTAATGGCCGCCCGCAGAAGGGTGCAAGATGGGGTTGAGCCCTATATAGGGTGTAAATGAAATAAGTGCATTAAATTTAACCAGTAATATAACTCGGCGAGAGCAACAATATTTCTTAATAACTTTTTCTCGAAATCGCATATTTTTTTAGCATTTTTACCACCCCGTAAATTGACGAGTCGTTCCAAATATTTTTGTGATAATTGAATGCAGTAAGCTATGAAAAATTTTGTTTAGCAATTGACAGTCCTGTCAATTGTTCCAATTAAATTTTGACATTTGTAATAAACTTGTTTATAAGATAAAATTCTGTCAAAATGCGAGTACACAGACATTGTAATTACTTACCTATGGTTTATTTATTTATTTTTTTACTCGTATCTGTACTACATTTTACTTGACTTCACGGTTGACATAAAGACAGTGTCATGGAGTTGCCAACGCATTTACACGAAGCGTTTCCAAATCATCACCAAATCATTCTGTTCTTAATATTCGCACATTTGTTAATCTTGTACATCTTTATCACATCACAATACGGAGTGTCACATATGACAATTTTAAAAAAAGCAACATTTATATCCATAACATGTGTAAAAAGTTCTGTTTTCAGCACATAACAGACTTCAATTTTGGGAATGGCTCATAATGTTCATTAATGAGACTGAATTTACTTGGGAAGGTGTATTTATTATGCACAATACACATCTCGACAGACGAAAATACTGTAAAAATTTTCATTAAAACATATTTGGGCAGGAACAATAAATGGACGACTAATTATTGGTATTCATGTACCTCTTTTAAATGGACAAAAGTTTGTACTTATATTTTTTGAATAACGTATTTAAACTATTATGATTTATCGACGGTAAATAATCATCTCATAACCTAATAACTATGCTTTTGCTCTTCCTCTCGTTACCTCGCCCCTCCTTGTCTTCCACTATTCACAGGTGATTAATACACAACTTTATAATTTTGTTATCCAAAATTTAAATTTATTTATTTTAAAAATTGTACTATTACGTATTAATTAATAATAATGTTATTTCCCTTGATTCGTTTATTAATTACTGTGACTGTAAGTGTAACCGATAACCGATAATTTTTGAGCTGTTTGTATCCCACTTGAATACGGCAGCAGCCATTTGTTCTCCATAGGCGAGTAACAAAATATGCAGCAAATCTTTAAAGAATTTTAACTCAAAATCTAAAAGACTGGTTAAATTTAATGCACTTATTTCATTTACACCTTCTATATGATTTTAAAGAAGAAAAAACAAATAAATTTAATGAAATAGTATTTTATGTACCAAGGGCGTTACGATGATGATAGTGTCAGGAGGGCGACGAGGATCCACCCTATACAGGGTGTCCTTAAAATGATGAATATTTAACAGAAAATTATTTATTACATATAGAACACTACAATTAAATTCTTCTTAGTGTGCTGTATGTAATAAATGATTCTCAGTCAAATACAACTTTCGTCTCTAATGGGAGTACGTACTTTAAAGGATTGAAGGGGACAATTGAGAACTGACAAGACGCGACACGACAACTAGCGGCGAAAATTAGAACTTCTCGATTGAGTACCCTTTGTTTATATGCTGCCGTGTTATAATGACAACGTTTTAGTCCTCAATTTGTGTACTCTAATGTCTTTCAATATAGGCCAAGGACCATAATGTAACGTTTTTATTTATTTGGGTGAAGTGTAAATATTAGACAATTATTATAAATTAAAATAAAGGTTTATTAAACTATAATTAAATATTAAAAGATAATTAAAAATAACTATTACTTATATTAAACAATTAAGACTAAAATCTATAATTAACTATTATTAATATTATTTATTTCGACTATGTATGTCACTTTATATTTATATCACCTTCAACTGTCTGCCTACCGACCTCCACAGCGTCTACATACTCAACTGACTCAACAGCGTCTGTATATTCAACTGCTCGGACAGAAGTCATACTTTTCACCACACTATCTGTCTATTTATGTAACTAATTTTCTCCTTCAACAGCCTCAGTATCAGCAACTATCCATATGCCACAATTCTTCAACACCAATGCCGAGTATCCACTCCAACTCGCTGTTACTATCCTTGTATACCTAGCTTCGCAATACTCGTCAACACTACCGAGTATTCGCATCCACAGCTATCCCAGTTAACCAGCAATACTCGTCAACACTACCGAGTATTCGCATCCACAGCTATCCCAGTATACCAGTAACTTCCAGAGTACCTACTCCACTCGACACTTTACTGCATACGCTCACCACGATACTGCTGTGCTTCACTAACACTCTATGTGAATGTCTCTACTCGTATATGTCTCTAACTAACTAACTCCCGAGCATAGCTGCGTCCCTTTTATACAGCTGCCATTAACTTCCAGAGAGCTCTAGAATGTTCGACCGCATAACAATGAACACAAAAGGTTCAGGCGACCATAAGTAATTTGGTGGTGAGTTTTTGATGAATAAGCACGTTTTAGGGCCCCTAGAATACGATTTTACTATTTTTACGATGATGTTTGTATATATATATATATATATATATATATATATATGTATATATATATATATATATATATATATATATATATGTGTGTGTGTGTGTGTGTGTGTGTATGTATGTATGTATGTGGGTGTGTGTGTGTGTGTGTGTAACAAAATTTTCGTCTACAATAACTTCCATACTACAATTCTAAAAATTATAATTCTTTCATATTTCTCTTCGTTACATCCATGTGAAGAGCTGATTAGATTTTGATTAGAATTGGGCAACCAGAAGTACCCTCATTTGAAGATTTTAACAGTTTTTCTTGAAAAAACTGTGTTAAATATCATATTTTCACATTTAATGTTATTATAAATATTAAAGAATATTATATTCTCTATACGATTTGACTGCATTTTATACTTAATATTAAATGGATATAGAGTTAAAAAATTATAAAGAAATTAAATTTCATAAAGTAGCCATAGCTATGGCAACAGCTACTATATTAAGAAAATTTTGATTGAAAGATGTCAGTGTCAAGTGAAATTGACATAGTGTGTTTGTCTTATAATTTTACTGGAAATATAGGATCTTTTGCTATAAATTTTCTGTATGGAATTTGCATAAAATACATGCAACTGCCGGAAGGTAAAGTACAAGAAATATAATCTTTAGCTAAAAACTTTCTGTATGAAATTTGTACAAAATACATAGAACTGACGGAAGGTAATGTGCTGGCCTCATCAGATTTTTTTTATTCAATACCAAATTTTGTATGTAATACGGATCGTAATCTTCACGACTAGTACCATAATAATTGACGTTAAAGCAGGAGGAGAGAATCAATTGACTAAAGAGACCTACAATTCTCAATTTATGTACGAAATACTACCCACTAACATTAAATAAAATTACAACAACAAATTTATTATATATCTTTATTTTGTAACTTAAGCATAGCACCCTATTCATTCTACTATATATGTAAGTACTACCTCTGTTCCTATACTTTCTGTTCCTGATACAAATTTATTATAGGCATAGTATTGTCGTGTAAGCACACGCATAACTTTCGACTTGTGTCTTTTCACTTTCGTTTAAAATTGTAGTCCGCAGAACTTGTTCTTATATGGACTGCGGACAGATCTGATCCTCGCAGGTTTACTTTTTATTATCAACCGGTTTTATAATACTACGATTTGATTGTTATGTAAGATGCATTTGCGAAATTCTCTACATATATCATGATTTAAAAAACTGGAACACTTTTCCTTTATACGAATCTATTCATCGTATAACGGACGATAACCTAGGTATAACGGTTTGAAGACTAAAATCATTGACTTAATATACAGGGTGTCTCACAACTCGCGCCCCAGACGAAACTGACACTTGCCGACGACAATAGGTTGCCAACAAATAGAAGAAAATAATTTGCGGCTGCTTGCATAACGGAGTTACAAGACTTTTTAATCCACCAATCCCGGAAGGATATCTTGAGGTCTGATGATATTACAAAATAAAACTGGTTGCTAGGTTTTAAAAATACTACTAGTGAGTTACAAAATTTGTTTGACTTACTGTAATTTTGACACTTTAGATTTGACTTTTCACTGTCAACAAATTTAGGTTAGCGAAGGTGTCATCCGAGATCATCATTTATATCGTACAGTGCAACGTGTTGTAGCAGCTGTGTAAAATGTGTTAAACGAAAATATTATTGTCATTTGATCTGGCATAACTTGACCGGTCTCATGCGTCCTTGCGATGGCTCTCAATATTACTTTATAATCCACAAGATTTCTATCCGGAAAACGTTCCGAATAGACTCGTGCTGCCTCTCTGGCGTTACGTCCACATTCTCCGAAAATTATAATCATATATAAGTAATCAGCGGCTGAATACATGGTAAAAATTTGCCTTTTTTATTCACCTTGTCAAATTTAATTTGACACTGACATTTTTCGAAAACTACAGTCGCCCACACATTTTAAAGAAGATTTGATTTGTATAAAACCCTAGTAACGTAAAATTACGGCAAACGCACGTTAAAGGTGTAGGTCTCTGATTGGTCAATTTTAAGACGTCTTTTCTCGAATATCTTTTAAGCTATATTTTTTTTCTTCGAAATTACACATCCGAGTGCAGTCTCGTGTTTCCTCATTCGCTCTGGGGCGCGAGTTGTGAGACAGCCTGTATTCATAAATTCGCTCCCTAAGTGTGAAAGAAAAGTTCTATAAAAATTTTAATATATTTATTTTTCTTAACTGTAAAGAAAATTTTACAAAATGACAGTCGTAAAATGGACAATATCTTACAGTTTCTATTATACTTCTATTGTTCTATCTCAAGTACAATAATTTATTTGGTTCGTTTCATATCAACTGGTTTCTTAGAATGATTTATAGAGTATTTATGGCCCGTTATAGAAATGTATTATTTACGGCAATTTCTAGCTGTACTTAATAGATTTCATCTTAGAATGAAAGGAGAAAATAGAGCAATACTTTATCTATGCTTTGTAGTATGCTCGATACCGATAGATAATACGTTTTTTAAATGATCTATGATTCGTTATACCAAACGAAACGCGAAAAAACAATATCACAGGCAGTCGTAGTCTCGAAAGAGATTATTATTATTATTATTATTATTATTATTATTATTATTATTATTATTATTATTATTATTATTATTATTATTATTATTATTATTATTATTATTATTATTATTATTATTATTATTATTATTATTATTATTATTATTATTATTATTATTATTATTATTATTATTATTATTATTATTATTATTATTATTATTATTATTATTATTATTATTATTATTATTATTATTATTATTATTATTATTATTATTATTATTATTATTATTATTATTATTATTATTATTATTATTATTATTATTATTATTATTATTATTATTATTATTATTATTATTATTATTATTATTATTATTATTATTATTATTATTATTATTATTATTATTATTATTATTATTATTATTATTATTATTATTATTATTATTATTATTATTATTATTATTATTATTATTATTATTATTATTATTATTATTATTATTATTATTATTATTATTATTATTATTATTATTATTATTATTATTATTATTATTATTATTATTATTATTATTATTATTATTATTATTATTATTATTATTATTATTATTATTATTATTATTATTATTATTATTATTATTATTATTATTATTATTATTATTATTATTATTATTATTATTATTATTATTATTATTATTATTATTATTATTATTATTATTATTATTATTATTATTATTATTATTATTATTATTATTATTATTATTATTATTATTATTATTATTATTATTATTATTATTATTATTATTATTATTATTATTATTATTATTATTATTATTATTATTATTATTATTATTATTATTATTATTATTATTATTATTATTATTATTATTATTATTATTATTATTATTATTATTATTATTATTATTATTATTATTATTATTATTATTATTATTATTATTATTATTATTATTATTATTATTATTATTATTATTATTATTATTATTATTATTATTATTATTATTATTATTATTATTATTATTATTATTATTATTATTATTATTATTATTATTATTATTATTATTATTATTATTATTATTATTATTATTATTATTATTATTATTATTATTATTATTATTATTATTATTATTATTATTATTATTATTATTATTATTATATTACAAGAGGTGGTCTCCTGTGGATCCCTGTACTGCGCAGAGGTTATTCTAAGGATTTTTTTCCACTGCACAAGAAAATAAATCCCTGTATATTCTATTCCCTTTAAGCCATTCAGCAGATGTCGCTCGCATCAACGCCAATTTTAAGTAGCCGAAATTACATGGGATAAACTTGTCTCTTGTCTCCAATTTCAGCCAATCAGAGAGGTTAAAAGTATTCCCTATTCTCTACAATACTGAATGGCTTAAATGGAACAGAGTATAGGTTTATAATATTTTGGTGAAAGATCTTTATTTAATTCAATTCAAGATGGATTATAACGAAATACTAGAACATCCACAAATAAAAAAGTTGCGGAAACTGACGCTTCCAGAGTTAGTTCTTAACTATTTCTTCGGAATTAAATTTAAAAAATATAAAATCGTGTCTTGGAATAGCTTGTCGGTAGATTCCGAAAATGCGGTTTTGTATATTTATTACACCATGTCTTCTCTGTTAGAATGAGATCCCCGAAAAGCCACAATGATAAGCGTGAGCACCCCTAATGGTATTTTTGCTGAGGCCAATGCCAATGATGAGGATAAGACAAGCGAAGAGTCTGAGGGAAAGCTAGTACAATTTTAGTGCTTACACAGGATGTTTCTAAATCTATGTCACTAATTTTAAGGGTATATAGTACTGACTAATATGTTTAGTTCATGTTTTTTTAAAAAATTTATTTGGTTTATTCGAAATTAATGAAAAATAACTGCACAGATTTTAATTTCCCACTGCACAATTTGCTTTGCCTACTGCACATTTTGTGTCCAACTGCACGTTAGAATAACCCCTGGTACTGCGACCTGTAGATTTATTGTAACCTCCAGATTTACTCCTATTCTAGGAGTCCTGTTTGTTTAATAAACTCCAGGGTTTTCTTCAGATCTAAATCTTTTAGCATATCCTACTGGATCTTTTTTGCCCCCAGGATATAATATATGCTGCTCATAAAGGCTTCACGTGATATATAAGGTGCTAAGGGGTTTCTTCCTCTTCACCACACCCCCTGCATGTTGGTTCTTGTGTTAGTCCCATCGTGTGTAGGTATTTGTTTAGTAGACAGTGTCCTGTTATTAATCTAACGTCTTGTTTGCTCATTGAGAGTAAACGTTCCGTTCTTTTCTTGGTTGGTTCATTTAGGAAGAGCTTTGAGTGTCTCTCCAACTAGTGATTCCTTGTGCCATTGATTCAGCAATGTTTTTATTTCCAGCTTAACTGTCTCCGCTGAGATTCCGAAAGCCGGTTCTGGTCCTGTGAAAGGAAAACTTGTCCCCTTCTTAGCCAGACTATCTGCTACCTGGTTTCCTTCGATCTCTGAATGCCCGAGTACCCATTAATTTCAATTTGTTCCTCGCTCCTAGTGCATTTAATCTGTGGATGCACTCTAGAACAATTCCAGATTCTGTCTCGCAGGATTCTAGTGCTTTTAGTGCGGCTTGGTTGTCTGTTACTATAGAGATTCTTCTGTTGCTAAAGTGGCTCTCTAATAGTAATTTGGCGCAGGTTAAAATTGCGTACAATTCTGCATGGAATACTGTCGTATAAGTCCCCACAATTGTCAAACGTTCCGATTTCCTTGTGAAACGTAGTTAATTTAGTAGTTTTGCATTTTTAATTCAGTTAAAATGAGCATTCCGCGAACTGCCTTTAGAGCTATGATTTTCTGACTATAAAAGACAGTCAGGATACCAGCAAAGCCATGAAAATTTGATAGCAGCTTTTGGCGATGCTGCCCCTTCATTATCCGCTGTTAGTCATTGGTTCCGCGAATTTCGACAAGGGCGAGAGCTGCTAGAAAACGAAACAAAACCTGGAAGACCTGCGGATGCTGCCTGTTCAGAAAATGTTGATCGTGTGGCAAGCTTGATTCAGTCCAATCGAAATATTACTTATAGGAAGATTCAGGAGGAAGTGAAGATTGGATCCTCGGCGGTGAATACCATTTTGCATAAACATCTTGGGGTAAGAAAGCTAGCAAGCCGTTGGATACCGTATTTGCTCTCAGAAAGTCTAAAACAGGATCGAGTAGACTGGTGTAAATTTATGTTGCAAAAATTTGACGGAGGAGCTTCCAAGCAAGTGGCATACATTGTAACAGATGACGAATCTTGGGTATACAGTTACGACCCTGAAACTAAACAGCAGTCTAGTGTTTGGGTGAAGATGAAGACTTGCCCACAAAAGTAATTCGTGGCAGAAGCGTCAATAAGAAAATGATTACTGTTTTTTTCCGCCGAAGTGATCCTGTTGCTGTTATTCCACTTGAAGATCGCAGAACTGTTAATTCTGAATGGTACTGCCAAGTAGCTTTACCACAGATGTTTGCAAAATTACAAACAGGTCGCAAAAGGACCGGTTTGCGTAACATCTTAGTACATCATGACAACGGATCCTCCCACACTGCTGCCAGAACATTGAATTTTTTGAAAGATTTGGGAGTTAATGAGGTAAAATATTTTTCAGCGCAGATGCAGCAGTTAACAGAATTTTTGAGAACCTTTCAGAAAATGAATTTTCCGAATGTTTTAACAAGTGGTTTCAAAAAATGTGCATGTGTATTAGTCTGAATGAAGAATATTTTGAAAAACAATAAAGATTTTTTGTTTAAAAATGCAACGGTCTTTTAATAAGTACAAATTTTCCGCGCAGCCCTAATTATTTTGAGTCCTGTTGTACATACACATGCATACATTCAGTATAGCTCAAGTAGTATGCATTAGTATCATACATATCCTACTTACATTGAGTACGTGATATACAAATGGCCTATTAACGTAAGTACAATACACATTATCTTATTTAAGCTAAGTAGTAATAGTATTGTTTTAGATATGAAAACAATTCCATACTAAGAATTATATTATATAGTCATATTTTCCATTATTTATATTGTTGGATATAATAAAAGCATTAAAAAGTCTTTAAATATAAATAAAAATCGTAATAAAATTTGTCACAACTATGTGAAACTAGTTTAAAATACCTTGAAATTATTATTAGAACTATTATCGATTCAACTAACAGTTCGTTCACCTTGTCTACCAATTATTATCTTCAATTCTTGAAATTGCTTGCCCCTCCTAAAAATTTATTTGTCTACGCCATTGATTTGTCTACACAAAATAAATTAAGACAAAAAATATTTTTATTTACATGACTCACAATATAATGACTATATTGCATGCATGTTTTTACATTTTAATTTTATTTTCTAAAGTTTCTACTACGTTTGTCGCTTTATATTTAAAAGACCTAAGTTTGTATCTTTATGATATACAGGGTGTTATGTAAGTATGTGCCATAGTTCATGGTATGATAAAGAGAATTGAAAGAAGTTATAATCTGAAATTTATTGTGCATAATCTGTCAAGTTATGGGACTGTAAAAACAACCAATTATGAACCAGTTTCTTAATAAGTTATAAAATTTAAAAATCCAACTGTTCCAAAAAACAATATTTGTTGATTGTCCTAAATGACATTGAAATTGCAATAACTGGCGTAATATTTAGATATTTACAAATGCCTGTTACTTTCAGAAATCAAGAATGCACTGATATTGATTTGGTTTACGGAGAAGTGCACCAAAACAGTCGCCCTTAAAAAAATCTGATGTGGCTAGCACATTACCTTCCGCCAGTTCTATGTATTTTATAGAAATTCTATACAGACAGTTTCTTGCGAAAGACTATATTTCCAGTACATTACCTTCCCTTAGTTCTATGTATTTTGTACAAATTCCACACAGAAAGTTTCTTAGAATTGATTCCATATATGCAGTAAAATTATAACACAAACATACTATGTCAATCACACTTGACATTAACATCTGTCTATCAGAATTTTATTTATATTAGCTGTTTCCAGGGTTATTGCATAGCTGGCTGCTTTATGAAATTTAATTTCTTTATAATTTTTACTTCCTTGTACGAAGTAAAGGAAGTATTGTAATCGCGAAAAATGTCGGTTTTCAGATTTCAACGGAAATATCCATTTTGACCATCCCTGAATCCATTTTGACTAATTTCGTCGTGACGTCTGTACGTATCTCACATAACTCAAAAACCTCGTCAAAAACGGTAAGCCGTAGAAAGTTGAAATTTTGTATTTAGGACTGCTGTAACATCTAGTTGTGCACCTCCCTTTTTGGTCATTACATAATTTCCGGAAATAGGACTTTATTTGAAGCCTATAATAGATTTTAATGAAAAACTATTTTAAAATATAATCCAAAACTTTTCAAATTTGGTATATAAGACTTTTATGGCAATTGGAATAACCTCGGGAATAACATAGTGGATTTTGGTTAAAACTGGCTAACCGGAAGTGCATCTTTGTTTATTAAGTGATAACGTATGGCACGTTATTTACATAACACCCTGTATAGTTCTAAATCGAACTGGGCTACCAGCAAAAATTATTGCAAGTATTTTATTATACTTACAATAACTGATACTAATATCAGTGACATTGTAAAAAAAAATTATCTATGTACATGTATAATGTTAGCAGATGATAATAGGTACTTATTTGTCAAGATAAAAAAAAAATATTGTTGATAAGATACAAAGAAAAGAAAATACTTTCAAAGGAACCGCATTTTTAATATTTCTATTTTTATATTATTCTCTGTTCTGTTTAAAAATTATTTACCATTAGAAACGTAAAATATAGTTTGAAATGTCGAATACTATAGAGTTAGCAATGTTTTTTTTTTTTGTTCTATTAACATTTTTCTCTTTAAAACGTTACTATTATTAATTTGAAATGATTAGTTCTTTGACAGAGACATTTATCTGTCAGTTACATACATTTGAGATATGAACTGTGTAACCAAGGAGTGATGTTTGTTTAACGCGTAGGCTCCGGGATTTAAATTATAGATAATTTTATAATTTTATCCATAAAATATATAGAAAAAGTATTAATGTAAACCTGTGGAAAATTTAATAATCTTTAATTTTTATAATAACATAAATCTCGAAAAAATAACATTTAAAGGTATTTTTCGGAGAAAAACTATTTTGAGCTTCAAGTAAAATGCTATTTCTGGTTATCTGATTTACACCAAAATCTAATGGCTTCTTTCCATATTAGAATAAGGTAGAAATACAAGGTTTTAAAATTTTCTGAATGATTGTATTTGAGTTAGAGCAGAGGATCCACACATACATATAGACTTCATCGTGAAAATGTTAAAATTGGATTCTAAGGACCTTAAAACTTGGTCATTTACCAAAATCTAGATATACGATTTTTAGCACGATCCCTATACCTCCCTTACCAAAGGTAGTGGGAGGTAAAAAATTGATTAAGTTCTAAATGATAACTTAGCAACTTAATATTAAATGACGCAAATAACTTTTTACCTCCCGCTAACCTTGTTAAGGGAGATATAGGGATCGTGCTAAAAATCGCATATCGAGATTTTGGTAAATGACCACGTTTTAAGGTCCCTAGAATCCAATTTTAACATGTTCACGATGATGTCTGTGTGTATGTGTGTGTGTGGATCCTCCACTCTAACTCAAATACTATCATTTAGAAAATTCTGAAATCTTGTATTTCGAACTTTTTCTGTATTGGAAAGCGCCCATTAGATTTTGGTGAAAATCGGATAACCGGAAATGGCACTTTATTAAAAGCTCAAAATAATTTTTCTTCGAAAAATACCTTTAAATGTTATTTTTTCGAGATTAATGTTATTATAAAAATTAAAGATTATTAAATTTTCTATAGATTTGCATTAATACTTCTTCTATATATTTTATGGATAAATTTCTAAAATTATCTATAATTTAAATCCCAGAGCCTACTCTTTAAACAAACCAAACGCAGTTATTCAAATGTATGACAGATAAATGTCACTATTAAAGAACTAATCATTTCAAAATAATATTAGTAACGTTTTAAAAAGGAGAAAGTAAATAAAACAATAGAAAAGGAACTCAATACAGTTTCCAGTATAAGTAAATATGTAGGTATGTATTTAGATTAAAAATTAACGATTCACAAAAATATTTAAGTTAATCCTCATTTTTGAGTGAATTCTTTTCTACCCCGGTATTTAAAATTTAATCTTCATTTTATTATAGTTTCGGTGGCTCAATGGTTAGAGCAACGCCTCATGTCATGAGTGCCCTCGGGGCTCTGGGTTCGAATCCCACTAAGGCATGGATGTGTGAGAATGTGAACCCAGTCTGTAATTGGGATTTAATCCTGTTGAGGGGTTTAAAAAAGGTAGTTACTTGGATTAGAAAAAACTATATTTTAGGAAATAAACTGTCAAAATTAGAGTAAAATTCGCTAATCCAAAAAACTTAATCTTTTTTGTGACTCGGGCTGTAAATGGCGGGAGGTATTGTGTTGGCCACACCAGATTTTTTTAAAAAAGCAGTGTCCTCGGCAGGGTCGTATATCAAAATTTTATGTCGTGTGTTACTTGATATATTTGAACTTAACATGAATTTGCACTTACCAAAGGTGCAAATTACTTAATGAGTGTATCTACGTCATCTATAATTAGCATTCGTTTGTTTTAGGTATAAACAAACATTCATATGTTATTAACAAACTCATATGTCCTTTATACATTAGAAAATATTCTTCAATATTAGAAAGTATGTTTAAATAACCGGAAAAACTCACTAAATCTGTTTTCAAATCAGTCTGTCTTTTTTGAGTATTGTTTATTTTTCTGATTTCTCAAAAGTTCTAGCGTAACCCTCGTATATTTTCCGAATCCAAATACCGGTTAATAAGACATTAACTGGTACACCCTATACCCAATAATGGGTGTATTAATTTGCTACACACAGATGACAAAGCAATTTTTAGTTATAATGTAAATAAAGTATCCAAAATGATACGCATTAAGATTTTCTTGAAATAATTGTTAAAATAAAACAAAACATGACATGAAACATTAATTAATTTCAAAAATAAATAGGTTATGTTGAAATTACGTTTAAAATAGATTCATATTTATAAATACATTACAGTATGGCCAGAAATAATAAAGACATGTTGTAAATACGTCATTTTTTTTAGAAAATAATGCAATTGCAGGTGTATTTTATTGATTATCTCACTAGACATAACCTTACTTTAAAATTTAACCTATATTTTGTTAAATTTACATACTTATCACAAAATTTTAAACAGTATTTTAAAGTTAAATTGATAAATTTTGCCTTGGAAACTGTATAAAATAATAGTTTGGTATGAAAAAGCATGTCTTAGTGATAAAACAATACATAAAATATATTAAACATATATCAAATAAGACAATTATATTAATAAAATTTACTGATTTACTGTATACATTGATTGCGAAATATATTTTAAAGAATTTTTTATATAATTTGTTGGAATTACGATAAACTTTGACATTAATTTAATTTTAAAGCGTAGTAATATATTATTTAAAACATTATCACGAGTGATGTAATTATTATTTACATATAACCTAATTTTTAAGATAAAAATCATGCATAATTAAATGATATAACAATACAAAACCATTGTTTATGTATTATATAACGTATTTACAGTAACAAATACACATTTTACATCGAAATTCTGTAGAAATCTATTAGTATTATACCGGTTAATAAGACAGCATAACTTACCCATTTTTTATTCGTGATTTGTTTTTTCCAAAGCACACTTCTCTTGTACACTAACACCACTTTACACTAAACATTCTATCACTTACTAAAACCAGTTTAAAGACGACTTTAATTAAAACGATTGATTAAAAAGCGAAAGTACTTCAGCGACAAGATGGGCGAGCCCGACCGTAGTTCGCAGACTGGCCGGCAGATCGAGACAACTATACAGAGGCGTAGAAATGGGCTCGTAAAAGGGGGCAAAGAGTAATTTAGAAAAACTTGTAAACAGGATGATTCAGTGATTTTAATGATAGATGAATAATTGTAAAACAATTTAAATGTTTATTTATAGAGTTGAAGACATTTTTGTGCGATTTGTAATGTAATTTATTATGCAAATTGGTTTAAACAGTTATTTTTCAAATCAAATAATTGTATAGGAAACAAAAGGATACATTAGTAAAATGTTAAAATAAAATAATATATTGTGAAATAATGTAACCATTTTATTCTATACTGAACACCCAGAAAAGGTGCTAACAATTTTTACAATTTAAGAAACATGTTAAATATATTTCTATTAAAAATTAGAGCTATGTACAAGAGCTTTTCAGATTAGCTTAAGCATACTCTAAGTTAGTCTATATATCTAGAGCGACATATGGAGGTATCAAATAGCCCGCCAAATATTTGCACGCCAATCAGAAACCAGATTCCCCCACTATTCGCCCCGAAATGGCGCGAAATTTAAATTGCTACATACCCTCCAAAATATATAATAATTATAATAATTAGGAAAAATATGCTAGATTGTAGTACAAATATTTAGAGTACTAAAATAGTAATCACATTTGAAGTCATATTTTTTTTTTAGTGTCATGTGCATTAAAACAAAAACATTTTTTTAGGTTATAATTGACTTTTAAAATAAATTTAAGCCTTCTGCAATCTATCAATATTATTTTTTTTACATATTTCATAAAAATAATAAATTTAATTTTTGTTTGCAATTATAGCTTTTTAAAATTCCCGCCAACATATAGGTAACACCAAGGAATTATGGGTAGTTTTACACTATTGTTTTTGGGGTTTCCTACGCCACTTTCTGACAGAAAAGTAGTGCAAAATTTAATTTTGAGATATTTTAGCAAATATTTAACAATATACTTACCAATTTTTTTTTAATATGTAAAATAATATTGACAGATTATTCTAAATTCACATACATTTAACAATCTAATCTAATACATGGAACATTTAAAATTAACTTGGAGTGGAAATACTATTAATAAAATTCTTGAAGGCACTGAAAAATATTTTAGAAAATACAATTTTAAAAATTTTTAAATATGTTTACAATAATTCATTTCTAAATATAAAATATTTTTCTAACAGTATCATTTTCTACAAATGGTTTAATAAATTTATTTAATTAATAATTTATAACATTTTTTCAACAAAATATATGAAATAATAAAATTTATTTTATTTTTTCACATATATTATTGATCATATGTTAAAATTATTTTAATTTCTTAAAACCGGTCATAGAAAATGATAATATTAAAAAAATATTTGATATGATTTTCAAAATACTTTTTAATCATTGTTAACTGTTGACAGATTTTTGAAATTCCCGCCAGGGCGTAGGAAACAGCAAGGGATTATGGGTAGTACACTATTGTTCTTGGTGTTACCTACGCCATTTTTTAAAGAAAAGTAGTACCAACAATAACAATTTGAAATTTTGTGTTTGTGGAATATTTTATTATTTATATGTTTATAAATTTAGTTCGAATAAAAAAAATTAACAGATGAATGTGCAAATATTTCCTAAAACAAAACAAGTGCTAATGTCATGGCAAGCTGATAATGTATTTGAAAAAATTTAATCTAGGTTTAATTTTGACGAAAATGCAAGTTTTAGAAAATAACAATTTATGTAACATTTAAAAAATCAAGGATGGTGTTATTTCAGGCGAAACCGGAAATAGAATTAAGGACGTTTTACACCAAAAAGCGACAATTTTTCCAAGTAATATTATTAGTATTTTGAAAATCACTGTTTTTACGAAATGAATTATTTATAATATTAAATTTAATATAATAATATGTTCGAATATTTACCGAAGAGTAATTAGCGAATAGTTGACTAGCAATGTTTTTTCTCTGTCAATTGTTTATGAATTATTTTACAGAAAAATACTTATTTATTTATTTCTCTAAAATAATAAAATAAATGATTGACAAATAAAAATAATGCTAGTCAACTGCTCGCTAATGACACTTATTCAATTGTTTATACTTACGGTTATTGCAATTTTCTTGCAACAAATTTGGAAAAAACCAATATTTATAATTTTTAATACTGTTAAAATTTGTTTTTTATGAGCACTTTTGACACATATCTTGTACACTTTAAATTTAAAACGTTCTAAGTACATATTTAAGCTCTTAAATTTTCTTCATTGGAGTTCATTTTTATGGAAAATGTATATTTGTAGACATAAGAGGTTAAGCAAACTGCAAATTAATGTCAAACCTACATTTATTAAAATATTGGAATATTAAATAAAATATCACAATAGACTAATCTAACAAAGCTTAAAAACAAAAACAAAATTAACAAAATAAATTATAAACTATACCCTGATAACTATGTTAGTTGTTTTTGTGTTAAATCGCCTTTAAGATAAAAATTTCGTAAAGATAAGTTTTTTTTACATACGCCTATTGAAAAACATGTATTTTTTCTGCTGTCATAATTTGCAGTCGTAGAAAAAGTATAGGTAAAATGTGATTTGTTTATAAAACTTTATTAAACTGCAAAATAATATTTAATTACATATTATGTAACAAGTTTTATAAATTAGTTACATACTAACTTTTTTTACGACTGTAAATTAAGACAGCAGAAATGCATACACTTTTTAGATTACTTATTTTTAATCTATAATAAATAATTGAACAAAAACTACAATAAGCTAACTTCAGTTCATATAATAAATCAATTTTGTGATTGCTAGCTTCACGCCGTGGCCATATTTGTAACATAAACTACAAAATAATGTGTTTTATATGCGTCACTGTAGTTTTCTTGACATATACGACCGGGTATTTAAAATCCAAGTCACATACTATACTTTTTCTACGACTGTAAATTAAAACAGCAGAAATATACTTTTTTGCTTATTTATTTTTATTCTATAATAGATGATGAAACAAAATTGCAACAAGCTAACTTCAGCCCGTATAATATATCAACTGTAAATGATTGCTAACTTCACGCCGTGGCCAATATGTTCAAAGCCATAGATTGTTAAATTGTGGTTAAGATGTTGTTTAGCGCTATAAAAACTAGTAAATTAAAATAGCTCTTTACAAGCTAGAGATTGCCGCCCGAGAGAAGCGAGAGCTGCAATTAATTGTTTGCAAAAATATTTATCTTTGTTTCCGAATTAAAATTACATACTCTAGAATCTAGAACGAAACAGAGAAAATAGTATAAAATTCGTTACAGAAGTCTATTCAAGTCGTTCGTTCGCGCACTCGCCGCTACGCGCTCGTGTTCGAAATTCTAACTCATGCGAAATTTCAAATGTACTTCAATTAGGAAAAGAATACACTGGTCTGCAAAGTATATACTTTATAGATCGTTGTGCCCGCCTAGGGTAACAAAAATGTTAGTCATCACGAAATTTCTATCAAAATGGCGACTGAACTGTCAAATTTTAAACCAGCGGTATTCAAAATCAATAGATGAGATTCATAAGAAATTACACTGGTCTATAATAAAGCAAAATAAAAATCAAATGTACATAATTTTGCTTTTTAATAATAAATTAATCAATAACATACATAATCCAATGGAAAACCAATAACACCCCTAATATAAAAAAATATTTACAAATATTAACATTTGAAAATTAATTATGTACTCTTATAATATATAGAATTACTATAGTTCGATTAAAATTATATTAAATAATATGTTTTTTTTTCTTTTTTAGTAACTCGCTTATTTTAAATATTATGCAAAAAAATATCAAACGAAGTTTATTTAATAATAATATTAATAGTATTAAAAAAACAATCATATATTATTTTTAAAAAACAATGACGAATGATTAATATTAATTTTTATTAAATACAGAAGGCTTTGCATTTCATTATTTTTACATTACACCTTTTAAATTTAAAGAAAAATAATTAATTTCATTTATTCGCAATAGTAGATAAAATTTCCCCTCTAGTGGCGCAAATCTGTACTACGGAAAACAATTGTACAAGCGCCATATTGAATAAATGACAACTGATTAATAATTAAATATTTAAATTTATCGCCTTCATATAAATAAGTTTTTAAACTGGATTTGTATACACAGTTAGCGAAACTCAACGCATAATGTGAACTGCCATATGTCAAACTATCGTATGGCGGCCATCTTGTTTCGAAAATCAGCGCCTCTATTGTTAATTTCGTTCTTATACCTTTTATTTTATATTATCAGATGTTTAATTAAAAAAATAGTATTGCAAAGCCTTCTGTATTTAATAAAAACATAATATTTAAATCATTCACCATTGTATTTTTTTAAATAATATACAAATGGGCACACACGTGACCTTGAGTCTTTAACGGGCACAAACGTGACCTTGAGTCTTTAGCCAATCATGGTTTGGTGTGCGACTGTCACTTTAGTTGGCGGCAATTTGAAAATAGCTGCGCATTAACATTTTTCATTGTTTTATGCTTGTGCTCGCATCAGTGTCAATGTATTTTTAAAAAGTTTTAATTTTAATGAATTTAATTTTTAAAATAATCGAGTTATTAAAAAAACAGACCCGGTATATAAAATATTTTCAAAAATCGTTAAATTATATATTTAATAATAATAATTAATGATAAATATTCAATATTATCCATTTTCCTTACGAATAATTAATAAATTCAGTTTCAAATTCGAAATTCCCGCTTTTTGTCCTATCTTAAAATTATGGTGACCACAATGGCATAACCTATTTCATTGCACTTCAAAAAATACAATTTGTATTTCTACAAAATTGTTTATATTATATTTGAAATATATATTTGTATATTTGCATTTTTTTGTACTTTTATACTATATTCTAGACAAAATAAATAATACCTTTTTAGCACAATGTCAAAATATATAAACAAACACATTTCTTTGAGGAAAAAATGGCCGATTTTCATAATATTTTATTTGGAAACGGGCCATAAACTTTGTGAATGTATATTAAGTTTCATTTTTTCTCAAGGTCATCTATATCATGAATAGGGCTGCGAAAAAGATCGATTGATCGATCCTGAATGATTTGTAAAAATCGGATTGATCTTTTATTTTGAAAAGATCGTCAATCGAAAAGATCGATTAATTGAAAAATCGATTTATCGAAAAGATCGATTAATTGAAAAATCGATTTTTTCGAATAGATGTATCAATTGAAAAATCGATTTTTCCCAAAAAGATCGATCAAGTATGCGTATGCGTAGTAGAAATTTCATATCAATAAAAATCGATTTTACGATTTTTTATTAAAATAGATTTTTGATCATTTATTAAAATCGATTTTTTGATATACTTCTATTGATTTCATATTAAAAAATATCGATCTTTTCCTGTTGATCGATAAAATCGATCAATCGCGATAAATCGATTTTAGCAAAAGATCGAAAATCGATTTCAAATTTCTAAGATGGCAAAGCCCTAATCATGAACAAATTAACAAATTGGCGTACATTTCTTTCATATTTGCATTGACAAAAAGAGCGCGCGTTAAGGATGGATATAACACGTTTTCCACTGAAATATTCTTGAATTTTGACTGAAAATTTTAAGATGAAACATGGCTAGCACTTGTTTTTTAATGTCCCCAAGGAAGAAGAAACAAAAGAGTGTCTAGTCAAGACATCTAACGGGAGAAGTCGGAACTAAAATCCTACGATCGCCAGATATTCGTTATTTTTAAAATTAAAAATATATATTTTGTGATAGAATGTGTTTATCATATATTTTTAACATCGTGTATACAGGGTGAGTCTGGGAAGACGCCCCCCTCCTTTAACTTTTTTATTATGAGTAATAGAAAAAAATGGTTCATATAAAAGTTTTATTATTTTACATATACTATTTGATGGCAGATGTAGATATTTTTTATAAAGTCAGGTTTACAAGATACGACTATCAAATTTTATTTTTCAAATGGCAACCTATAATTATTTTAATATAATAGAAACCGCCATTTTTTTCTCTTTTCAACGATGTATTATTTTTTATTAATGTATTTGAAAAATTTCGAGAAAAATGAGATAATTTAGAAATAATTTAAAACAAATATTATAGGTGGCTATGTGAAAATAAACAAAACGTAATAATATAAAACAATTAAATTAATGTCAACTTATTTTGTAAACAAAAAAAACATAGCCACCTATAATATTTGTTTAAAAATTATTTCTAATATTTCTAAATTGTCTCATTTTTCTCGAAATTTTTCAAATACATTAATAAAAAATAATACATCGTTGAAAAGAGAAAAAAATGGCGGTTTCTATTTTATTAAAATAATTATAGGTTGCCATTTGAAAAATAAAAGTTGATAGTCGTATTTTGTAAACCTGGCTTTATAAAAAATATCTACATCTGCCATCAAATAGTATATGTAAAATAATAAAACTTTTATATGAGCCATTTTTTTCTATTACTTATAATAAAAAAGTTAAAGGGGAGGGGTGTCTTCCCAGACTCACTCTGTATTTTGTAGGCAAGAATATATTTACAGCAATTCAAATTTTCCCGCCAAATATAATCAATAGCGTTAAGGTATTAACAAATCTAGAATCGTGTAGAAAAAATTCTGTGCATAAATTATTAGTGTTAGAATATTTATTTGTTGTACTTTAAATTAAGTAATTTTTAATATTTACAAAAATAGTGTAAATTTAATATCTGCTTTTCTATTTTTTCGAGTAAATATTAGTGGTAATATTAATTGTAATATTGTAAAATTTACTATTTCTATTGTTACTTGATTTAAAATACAACAATATATGTACTTTTATTTGAGTTAGTTTAGACATAATTTATATAAAACTGTATATTTTAATTGTATATACAATTGTACCCAAGTACTATTTTGATAGTACTAGTATACTACTTAAATTAAAATACGTTATATAAAGAAATATTTATATTTGAATATTAATAAAAATAGTACTGACTATAATACATTCTCTGACGAATTGTGACGTACTATATCAGTACTAACTGTAAAACTGATGCAAACATCCGTAAATTCATAATGACCCCTGCCTATTTGGTTCTTAAAAGAAACTAGTACTGTTAGGTACAAATGTGTATCTATTTGTCGTGCGCTAATGGCGGCACGTTCGTAGGTTGTCGTTATTCGTCGTCTGTGTCGCCATCGCTCGAGTAATCTTGAATTGGTAACGGTCTGGCGAACGGAGCTGACGTCATTTGCCTGAGCAAAAATCAAGCTTATTGCCTTAGTTTTAGGTTAAATTAAAATGAAGCTGTACTAAATCAAAGCGAGGTTTTTTTGTGGAATAAAAGCGGGAGGTTTGTTGCTCATGCCTCTTAGTGCCCCGCAAAATGGTGGGCTTTGGGAGGATATTTTCAAGCACTACTAACAATATATTCAAATACAACCTGCGCATTCAACTGATTTAGCACCAGTATTTATTTATTACCGGATGCAGATTAATATTTTGCCGGATCACCGGAATTCCGGCCGTTGGATCGTCGGTTATTTTTGTTAAAATCAGTTAATTTCGAATCGGGTTTGTGTTTAAGTATATCTCCTATTACAAGACAACGTGTTGTATAGGTTATCCAAGCAGCTGTTTCGTATCGCTGTTCGCGCCAACTATCGGATTTCCCGTTAAGTAGCGTTGGGTAGGATTTATTATTTCTTTTATATATAAACGAACTGTTTTGTCAGTTTAAAATATATTTGAAGCACCACTTATCCAATTATTAGGGTGTCAGAAATGACCTTGAAATAAAGGTATCTAGTCAAGGTCATCCGCCCATTCTGTCAAATTCAATAAAGTCGTTTACTAGCGATTTCAGATTGAAAAAATTCGGATGACAAGCGAAAGAAAAGTTCGTAATTCAGTTCACATTTATACAAAAATTTGAATAGGCATAAGCTACCCACGCAGCTGTTCCGTGTCGCTGGCCGCGACATCTGATGGATTTCCCGTAAAGTAGCGTTGGGTAGGATTTCTTATTTCTTTTATGTATAAACGAACTGTTTTTTCAGTTTAAAATATATTTGAAACACCAATTGAAATAGGAAATATGTCTGTTATCATTTAGATTTACACTTTGCGACACAACAAATTTGACGGTATTTTATTAGCCCAACGTTAGTGTTAAAAAATTCCGCGAGTGGCGCGACGATCCGTACTTTGTTAGTCTATATTTCTATACGTTAATTGAAAGTATATCATTTTAAATGAGTGCAAAAAAGAAGTCAGACTTAATATTCGCTAGCGAAACTAAGCAAGAAAAGAAAATAGCTTGTAAAGTAGGCGAAGTAAATAAATAATAATAATCGTAAAAGCAGCATAATTTCAGCACAAAATAATAACCTCAAAATATTATTGTAACACAAAAACAATGAAAGCAATAAAGGAAAATAGATAAAAAACAGACTTACGCAAGTCGTCGATAATGGTTCAACCACTCTTCAACCATTTGCGCAACCAACAAAGGTCTTTTGTGCAACCTTTGTTGGGCCACCAGGATTCCGCCTTCCGTTTCACACACGTCCAACCACTGTCTCAAAATGGCTTCTTCCCTTCCCAACTACAACGAAAGATAAAAAAGTCTTCAGAGTTGATTTTGTTCAAATCAATGGATTTAATTCAAATGCTTTTACTGCTACATCAGGAGTACCACAAGGCTCCAATCTTGGTCTATTACTCTTTTTAATTTACTTTAATGACATCACGTCAAATTTGGTCAATCATAATCTTCTCTTTGCAGACGGTCTTAAATTTTACCGCTCAATTATTGATGTTAATGATTCAAAAACTAGTAAAGGCCGAAAATTAAAAACGTTTAACAGTCTTTTATTATTCGTTAACATCTGTTAATTTTACTTCTACATTGCCACGACGTTTTTACCTCCCGCTACCCTTGGTAAGGGAGGTATAGGGATCGTGCTAAAAATCGCATATCGAGATTTTGGTAAATGACCACGTTTTAAGGTCCCTAGAATCCAATTTTAACATTTTCACGATGATGTCTGTGTGTATGTGTGTGTGGATTCTCCACTCTAACTCAAATACTATCTGCGTAGGCTTCCACAGTCTGAGTCATGAGAAATATTCGTTTTCCGGGAATGGACTGTGTCATATTTTGAGTCAGAGCTCCACGTTTCGCCCGCAGTCGTATGGGGCATCTTCAGGAGCAAGGGGGATAGGACTGTCTTAAACAAGGTTACCCGACGTGGCAACCACGCTAGAGGCCAAATAAACCAAGTGACGAAAGGAAGGCCGAGAAGACAGTTATATACTAACCTAAAGATACAGTAGATGAGCAAAACTAATGACAATTAAACCCTTTACCCAAAAAACCCGTGGATACCTCGTTCGCGTGAATACCTCGTTCGAAACATTTGCATCTATCCCTTACATTAAAGGATTCTCGGATAAAATAGGTAGAATTCTTAATAAAAACAATACTAAAGTCTTTTTTAAACCTCCACAAAAAATCTCAGAAATACTCAACCCAAACTAAAGATAAACGCGAACCCTTGTCGTCACCCGGTGTTTATAGTATTCCTTGTTCTTGCGGCACAGTACACATAGGTGAAACAGGAAGGAGTGTTCACACTAGATTGTCAGAACACAAACGCTGTCTGCGTAATGGTATGGTATTAACATCTGCGATCGCAGAACACCAACACAACACAGGACATAACATTTTATTTGAAAATTCCCGCATTTTAGCTCCTGTCCCTGAGTTTTACAGACGTAAATACAGGGATACTTTACAAATATGGAAACATCCTAATAACACCAATCGGAATGATGGCTATTTCTTGAGCCACATGTGGAAACCGGTGATTCTTGGAACACGACACGCCCAATGTATCATTACGAACTCAATTCCCATTGGTCCTCATTAGCTTTGCTCATCTACCGTATCTCTAGATTAGTATATAACTGTCTTCTCGGCCTTCCTTCCGTCACTTGGTTTATTTTGGCCTCTAGCGTGGTTGACACGTCGGGTAACCTTGTTTAAGACAGTACTATCCCCCTTGCTCCTGAAGATACCCCATACGACTGCGGGCGAAACGTTAAGCTCTGACTCAAAATATGACACAGTCCATTCCCGGAAAACGAATATTTCTCATGACTCAGACTGTGGAAACCTACGCAATTATTTAATGATTTCTTACCTCAACTTGTGTTAAGAAGTGGACAGGTAGCAACTTCCTCTCTCTATCCATAAGCGGAAGAAAAGTTATTTGCAGTGTGTCCGAGTGGTCCAAACCCGCATGATGGTGGGCTTCCGGTTCCATTGGTACAAGAGCCGAAAAATGGCCCCTTGTGTAGCCTAAAGCTAAAGGCGTCCGGACGCAAAATGACGCTTCCCAGAGAAGTGGCAAATACACACCTAAATACACGAATACATAGGATTGTTGTAAGAATTTTTACAAGCCTTCGAAGTATTAAATTTTAAAAAATTATTTAAATAGCCTCAAATTTGAAAATCTTTTCTACCTTCAAATCTGGCGTATCCTAAGGCCTCTCCCCGAAAACTCTTGACGTATTTGACACCGTAGACAATAATTGGCCTTCGAAGTACATGCGCCAAAGCCCAAACATGCAACTGCTCCAAACTGGAGCCCGGTTGGGACGCTAAAGATAATAAAGACGTCCAATCTTCTTCCCACTGCGCTTCATCTAACGAAAAATGTAGCAGGGAAGCTTGGGATGACTCGTATTCTTTCCACCTCGGATAGAAACTGACAGAAATATAACAACCTTTATTGGAATTGACAATTTGGCTAAAGTATAGAATAAGGTCCACATTCAAAATGGGTTTAAATGACTATATATCAATTCATTAGCCTTCAATTCATTAAAATAAAGCAAAATTGGGCTTCGGAAGCAAATATTTGATGAGTTTTTTTATAGTAAAGTGTGTGGTTTAAGGGAATTTTTTGATGATTTGTGCTTTTTTAACTTACACATGGCCGCCTTGATGTAAGCTCTCCGCCATAGCTCTCCTCAGAGTATTGTCTCTATCAAAGACCCCCCAAGTCGCCTGCATGGCTGAATCTAGGAGACAGTCACCAGCGCTTCGATTCCAAAGGGCGTAGAGTCTAGAACCTAACCTAACTGTGACCTCCAAAGACCAGTTGACGACTGGAGAATCTCCTTCTAGTTGTTGTTGGGCGTCTTTGTCAAGTAATTCGGAGAAGAGCTGTTCTTGAACTGCTCCAGGAAGTTCTTCAATTTCTAACAACACGTTGATTCCGTTAACTCTGAATTCTAATTGTCTGGTTTCATTTAATTCATAAAACATTCTCGACAAGGAAGGGTTTCTCATGAGATAACCGGCTTGCTAATGCACAGCAAATATAAGTTGAAAAAATCATTAGTTGAGAAGCCAGGATGCAATAGACACCCCCCACCCTCTCAACAAAACGAACAGATGCAATATTTAAACTAAAATATGGCTATAAAGCAACAGTCGTGTGTCAATTTATCCTCCAAAAATGTAAAAATATAACTGTTGATGCATGATCCCACTTCTGATTTGGCCCGACTGACTATACCCCATCCTCAAACTAAAATTGAAGCTGAAATGTAACCGTTACGATGATGTAAACCTCGTAGAACACGAATTTAGTGTTATTTTGTAAATAATTTAAAGTAAGCAAAATAAAAAGCATTTTTAGGACAAACTTCTCCCAATTTTTTTTCTAAAATTTCGATTCTATTTTCCGCAATCCCTAAGGCCTTCTTGACACTTTTAAAATATTAATATATCAAATCGACCCTCCAGAGTTCATTTTTGCAAGAATTAACACCGTATGTTTAACCGAAATCAAGATATTGATCGGTTTTTGTTTTGGAAACTTTCGAAAAATTCGCAACGGACGTCATTTTAGACATATTTAAATAAAACTTTGTCCGGAAGATTTTAAGTTTTGAAATTCAGTTAATATATATTTTAAACCCCGTAGAGCACGAATTTAGTGTTAATTTCAAAATATTTTAAACCGTTGAGGAGTTGAGAACAAAATAAAACGCATATTTTAGAACAAATTTTTTCCAAAATTTCGATCATATTTTCCGCAATCCCTAAAGCCTTTTTGACACTTTTAAAATATTAATATATCAAATCGACCCTCCAGAGTTCATTTTTGGAAGAATTAACACTGTATGTTTAACAGAAATCAAGATATTGATCGCTTTTTGTTTTGGAAGACTCGCGAAAAATTCACAACGGACGTCATTTTAGAAATATTTAAATAAAACTTTGTCCAGAAAGTTTTAAAATTTGGAACTGAGTTAATATATATTTTAAACTCCGTAGAACACGAATTCAGTATTAATTTGAAAATAATTTAAACCGTTCAGGAGTTGAGAACAAAATAAAACGCATTTTTAAGACAAATTTTTCCCAATATTTTTCCAAAATTTCGATTCTATTTTCAGCAATCCCTAAAGCCTTTTTGACACTTTTAAAATATGAATATATCAAATCGACCCTCCAGAGTTCATTTCTGGAAGAATTAACACGCTATGTTTAATAGAAATTGAGATATAGACCGATTTATAACCTCACATTTTTAGCCAAAAATGTACAATTTTTGAACCCGGATTTGAAGAGTTTTTAACTGAAAATTTAACCACTTTTATACCGGAAATATACAAAGTAACCCTCTAAAGTTCATTTATAGCCACACAAGGCCGGCAGCTAAGGCACTACCTAAAGAGGAACCAACAGTCGCACGGCAATTTCTGTCCTTTAAAATGTAAATGTGGTGCGTTATCCCACTTCTGATTTGGTCCGTCTGACTATATTTCGTCCCCAAACTAAAATTGAACAGTATTTTAGTCTTCCAGAACGCCGAGAATTTCAGTAAAATCTTTGAAACCATAATTTTTATTTCTATTTTTAATAAAATACATAATAATTTGTCTTTCTCTCAACACCGATTTGTTCAATATAAGTCAACCTCAAATAACTTGTGTTCTCGCACACATTTTATAGCTAATACACTTGATAATCGTGGACAAGTTGACGGACTTTGCCAAAGATTTTTCCGTCTCGACACCTCTTATAAATTTAATCTCATTTTATCTACGAAAAAGATCTCTTTTTGTTCAAATCAGTAGATTTAATTCAAATGATTTTACTGCTACATCAGGAGTACAACAAGGCTCCAATCTTGGTCCATTACTCTTTTTAATTTTTATTAATCACGTGAAATTAGGTCAATCATATAGTGGGATTCTAAAACCCAGCGTAACTTAACGTTAACGCTGCTAGTCGGCGTTAATTCACGCTGGACATATCGAAGCGTTAACAGGGAAAACGGCGGGTTGTCTGTGAGTTTTATGGTCTAAATAGCTCTGATATTTTTCGTGTACTGTTATATGTACTTGTAAGAAGTATATTTTATTAACGGTGAGTATAGTTATTCATGTTATATATAATTGTTTATTATTTATAAGTAATATATTATTAACATAATCTTATAATATCTATTTTTTTAGCATTACAGTTTTCAAATCACAAACAACGAGTCCGCAAGAGTATGAAAAATTAGAATTCAATACAATAATGTACCTAACATCATAGAAAATGACTGATGTTATATAAGTACTATGTTGCGTGGGTAGTTTGAGTGGGCAGTTTGGGTGGGCAGTTTGGGTGGGCATGTTGCGTGGGTAGTTTGGTTGGGCATGTTGCGTGGGCAGTTTGGGTGGGCATGTTGCGTGGGCAGTTTGGGTGGGCAAGTTGCGTGGGCAGTTTGGGTGGGCATCATAAAACACTATCGGCGGAGCCCTAGGGTAAACTCGGCGAAGCCGCGGTTAGGCTAGTATAAGTACTAAAAAGTGAAGTGAATAAAAGCAATTTTGTGTTGGTTTCAAGAATGTAAAGTATTTTGATTTTTATGTTGTGCAAGTATTACAACAAAAAATACTTTCCAGAAAAGTGATATTTGATTATGAATTCCATGAAGAAATTCTGATTACAACAAACAAAATTGTGTTTGATTACAACAAAGAATATCTATACTGATTATAACAATGTAACATAGGAAAAAATACAGAAAATTATTGATGTATTAGAAAAGTAATTGATTACTGGTACCTATACTAAAATTAGTAAATTTTATAAATAGAACAAATATTTTAAAATATATTTTTCTTCGCCAGTTATTGGAAATCTTATTCGTAAAGTCAGTAGGTGCTTAATTTTCCATTGCAAAGTAACTTCTTTCATAAATCTTCTAACATCTAACTGCAGACTGTCTAAGGCTAATATTATTGATAATATTATAAACAATTCCACAAGTCTCCATTCTTGTAGGTATACTCTTTATAGGTAAATTAATACGTGTGTTTTTATTATCAATTAAACTTATTTAAACTTATTTAACGCTGGTTTCAGAATCCCACTATTAATCTTCTCTTTGCGACCGATCTTAAATTTTAGCCCTATGAAAAAGTAAAACGAAATAACCTTACCTGCAGGTAAGGCAAAAATAGGCAACTCTGTGACAAAGTTACAAGGAAAACTTCCTTTTCTTTGCCGAAGCGTTGAGCTCATGTGTCTTCGAATGTCAGTGGCGATGTCTGGAGCGACGTAACTCGGAACTCGTTTGACACCTGACCCGCCGCCTTCTATTTGGGATAACAGAGTAGCTAGCATGTCTTCTCGATGAAACCTGATTGCTAAATGGACTAAAGTGTGGCCTACATCAAATGCTGAAGATCTGGAAAAGGTGTTAGTAAGAGATAAAAGTATTTAGGAAAAAAATATGTACCTGTTTAGAAGAGCGACTTCGGACGCCGTCAATTGTCTAGCGGGATCTCCCCCGGAATTTAAATACGCTTCAACTGGATTGGCGTCTCCTTCCAGTACCCCGAGACATGCGTTGAGCCACGCCCAGTCGGCCTGTCTTCTGAGCTGTCTCATTCGTCTTTCATATTCGCAGTTGTTGTTGTTGCCCCCTCCACTAGGTAGGGAGCCAATAACAGGCGTTGCGGCCGAATGAGAGTAGAGAGGAGTGGTGGGAATTGGAGTAGGGGTGAGAGAGGGGGAAATATGTGGGGAGGGGATGTGGTTTGGGTGGGGCGTGCCGCACATGGCGCATTTCAGGGTTTTGGGCCAGTTTTCGTAAGTACACATCTGGAAAGAAGATTAAACTTATAAACTAGTTGTACCCGTTGTAAATATTTGCAACAAACAATATTGTGGCAATGTTATTAAATGAAATAATGGGCCCGTCCAACTTTTTTTGAATTTTTTATGTTATGAAGAATTTAAAAATAGAAATTCCGTATTTTTTGTTTTCTTGAAATTATGCTTAATAACGCCTAAAATAATTAATAAGTTAATAAGTTTTGGCGCGAAAGTTGTGACGTTAGTGTCACTCCGTCATAAGTAGAGAGAACCGACATACGTTACCATTAATAATGGTAATAGAGGTAAGTAAAATTAATAATTTTTACTCGTTTTCATAATTTGATTAATCATTAATTAATGTGACTTTAAGACTTTCTTTAATATAATATTGAAGGTTATTATACTCAACAAGTGTCATTATTTTAATTAAAAAAGTATTTAAATTATTTTCTATTTATAATTAAATACAACAATGACAGTATTGATTACAATAATCAAAGCATAGTTCATAATAAAAAGTAATCCAACATTTACATTTCTATTTACTAAACGATTACAACAATGACAAGTATTGAGATTACAATAATTAAAACATAAATTATAATTTTATTTATTTTATAAGTAAATTTTCTTTTGATCTTAATAAAAAATTACTTGGATATATTAAATATGTGCGTGTTAGAGTATGTGTAAAGCCAATCGCGAATTTATGAGCAAAATATACATGGTCCACTGTACAGTGGCATTTTCACACGGTAACTGGACGACTGTAATGACGCTGACGTCACAACATGGCGATCGTTTTACGCTAAAAACTATAATTACATTATTATAGGTATAACAATACAAAATATAAAATGTAATTTGTAAAAAGTCGAAGAATTGTGTAGGCTTCCACAGTCTGAGTCATGAGAAATATTCGTTTTCCGGGAATGGACTGTGTCATATTTTGAGTCAGAGCTCAACGTTTCGCCCGCAGTCGTATGGGGCATCTTCAGGAGTACTGTCTTAAACAAGGTTACCCGACGTGTAAACCACGCTAGAGGCCAAATAAACCAATTGACGAAAGGAAGGCCGAGAAGACAGTTATATACTAATCTAAAGATACAGTAGATGAGCAAAGCTAATGAGGACCAATGGGAATCGAGTTCGTAATGGTAGATTGGGCGTGTCGTGTTCCGAGAATCACCGGTTTCCACATGTGGCTCTAGAAATAGCCATCATCCCGATTGATGTTATTAGGATGTTTCCATATTTCCAAAGTTTCCCTGTATTTACGTCTGTAAAACTCAGGGACAGGAGCTAAAATGCGGGAATTTTCAAATAAGATGTTATGTCCTGTGTTGTGTTGGTGTTCTGCGACCGCAGATGTTAATACCATACCATTACGCAGACAGCGTTTGTGTTCTGACAATCTAGTGTGAACACTCCTTCCTGTTTCACCTATGTATAATGTGCCGCAAGAACAAGGAATACTATAAACACCGAGTGACGACAAGGGTTCGCGTTTATCTTTAGTTTGATAGTTTTTTAAAACCCCGTATTTAATATTATTTCATTTCTACTTACAGGACACATCCACTTTCTCTTTTCGCTTGGACTGCCCGCAATCTCCCCACTGTTGACGCTGTTCCTCGACCCTGACCGCTGATTGGCCAGCCCGACTTGCGCCTGCGCCAAGTCGCTGGTAATGAGCTGTGATTGGCTGAGTTGTGGGGGCGTGCTGGGTGAGATGGTGGGAGTTGTTGTGGCGGGGATGTGGTGCGGGGTGGAAGGGGAAATACGCAGGGGTTGGATGTGTTCGTGTAGGGTGTCTGTTGCTGAAACTAAAAACAATAATTGGTACTACATACCACATCATTTTCAATAGGATACTTCAGTAATTACATCATATGCGGCGCGCTTCATTTAAACTACTGTCCTACCGGTAAACACATCTTTCAAAGTGAACCTTATTGCCACAGCAAATAACAACTATAATTTTAAGCAGTTCATTTCGTCGCCAATATCTTACTTAATTAAGAAAAGTTAGCTATTTAAGCTATCACTCAGTTAAGTTTGAATATTACCCTTTCAATTAAACAAAACATATTACCCTAATTTATAGCAACAATTATTCTACTTAAGTTTTAAAAAACTTTGCATGGAATTACATGTTCGTTCAATCTCGAAGATGTTCGTGAAACATTGTGTGAAGCGGCCGGAAGAGCCCGTTTGAAAGACAGCGAACAATTTTTAGGTTACAGAACCCTAAGAACACGACATATTATTAATATATTAATGTGGACAGACAGAGTTATTTACGTACATTAAACTTAAGAAGAAGAAATCTAAAGTTCTGAAAAGTACTGATTTGAAAATCCTCAAAAACGCTAACAAACAAAATCTTAGTCGGTATGTCGGTAAACTCTCGGATATGCTTGAAACTGCGCAAACTTGATACTTGTAGTTCAGAATGTGCAGAGTTGATTTCAATTTGAAATAAAACCTTTGTTATTCATTAATGTGTTTATATTGTATTACGAAGTAATAGAAAAATGTTTACAATTTGATGTTATTTATATCTCAAAGTTAACTTGTTCATAATAACAATAATATAAGCATCAAATTACAAGTCTTTAAATTCTGACCCTTACGTGTTCTGTCAATAGAGTCTACTTTGAAAGTATCGTTTTTGCTTAGGACAATGCTTCATATTTCGCGCTCTGACGTCACACTATTCTACCCCATTGTATTTCAGAAAGCGTCGATTGTAATTTCATTATTTCACAACTAAATAATAATAGAAAATTCCGCGTAGATATAATTAATTTTGCACTTACCTATGTTTTTTGGGGTTCCACATTGCGTGCAGATTTGATCCCGGGATAAGTTGACGTACGTGCATGCTTCACATGTCCACTTGCCGTTGTTTCGGGTCTCAAATCCTGATGCTATACCTGTATGGGACAAAAGTCATATTGCCAAACGTTGATAATATTCACAAAACCTATGGTTACAACATATTAAAATTTAAAATGTTTCCATTCATACATATTGACATTGTGCTTTTGTGTTCATTGTTATTATATGTTCGAATATTCTAGACTGTTCTAGAAAATAATGGCAGCTGTATATAAGGGACGTAGCTATGCTCGAGAGACAGTTAGTTAGTTACATGGAGAGACAGAGATGTTCATATAGAGTGTTAGTGAGTTGGAGAAGCACAGCAGTATCGTGGTGAGCGTATGCAGTTGGTGTCGAGAAGGTACTCGGGAAGTTACCGGTATATTGAGATAGCTGTGGATGTGAATACTCGGTAGTGTTGACGAGTATTAGGAAGCTGTAGTGTACGAGGACAGTAACGGCGAGTCTGGAAGTTACTGGTATATTGGGATAGCTGTTAAAGAGAATACTCGGCAGTGTGGACGAGTATTGTGAAGCTAGGTATATGGGGACAGTAACGGAAAGTGGAAGCTAATACTCGGCATTGGTGTTGAAGAATTGTGGCATACGAAAAGTCGGTGATACTGAGGCTGTGGAAGAGAGATAGTTACATAAATAAACAGACAGTGAGATGAAAGGTGTGACTTCTGTCCGAGCAGTTGAATATACAGACGCTGTTGAGTCAGTTGAGTATATAGACGCTGTGGAGGTCGGTAGGCGGACAGTTGAACATGATATAAGTATATAGTGATATAAATATCGCGTAAACAGTCTACAAGAATCTGCAACAGACCGGCAGTCTAAGATTGGAACGCGTAGTGAAATAAATAATTTGTAATAATGTGGAAATAAATAGTAGTGTTAATTGGTTAAATAAATAGTGTTAGTGTTATATAGTTAATTATAGTTTTAATCTTAATTAGTTTTAATAATTGTTTAATATTAGTAATAGTAACTTTCATTATAGTTTAATAAACACTTAATTTTAATTAATAATAATTGTCTAATATTTACACTTCACCCAGATAAATTAAAAACGTTACAATAATAAGTTGTAAATATGTACAAATAAAATTAGTATAAAATCTCTGTCCGTATCCCTAATAATCTGAATAAATATCCAAGTCTAAATGTGTATGTGTGTGTGCGCGTGTGTGTGTGTGTTCCTCCTCAATAAAGTGATGTCACTCATCGACCACCAGTTAGTATTAAATGTCATCGTTCAGTAAAACAAGTAAGATTTACCCGCGAAAACAACGAAAATGGCGCCAAACCTAAAATGTTCATCCAAACCATAAACACGCAACTCACCGGACAAACTGTTGTTAATCTCTCGTTCACTCGTATCACTTCCATGCAGCCTGTAAATATCTTCATTCAGCAGCGGTTTGGGCCCCCTGCACATGGTGCACTTCAGGGACGATGGGAAATTCTTGTACGTGCAATATTCACAGGACCACTTCGGCTCCGAGTCGCTCATTTTGCCGGGGGCAGAGTCCAAGGGCTTATGAAGGGGGTTTGTGTTGAACAGACATATATTTCTTTCTTTTCTGAGGTTTAAGATGGTATTCTGTTTGTTGTGTCATGAGGAAACCATTGTTTAGAACTTCAAGAAGAGAAAGTGAGGTTAGAATGTCACTCGGTGGATTTCATTTGGATTTGGATGATCTGAAACAATGAATGGTGTGAAAATTGGTGAAATTTGGTTGAAAAATTGGATGGATCAGACAAAATGGACACTTTTAAAAATTAAATATCTGTATTTTGTTTTGTTATTGATTATGTAAACGATATCCCAAAATATACACGTGTTTCACAACTTCTGGTACAATATTTAAATGCATACAATTTTCCCGCGCAAAATAATAACAGCAGAACAACGCCGGGTTCATGTGTGTGCGTCATTCGCTGCTTGCTAGCTGCTGTAACTATTGTCAGATTCACTCGAAGTCATCAAGATTTTGACAAAACTTGCAACATATTTGCTTAACACGTTCACTCATTTCAAGCAGCGAATGACGCACCCGATGACGACGCGAAAATTCAGGCATGCACATGTTGATTAAGCTTTTTTATTTATTTGGCCAGTCATATACGCCCTTAAAATTTATGGACGAAGTTGTGAAACACCTATAGATACAAAGATGATTTATAATAATATACAGGTGAGTCTGGGAAGACGCCCTCCCCCCTTTAACTTTTCTATTATAAGTAATAGAAAAAAATGGCTTATATAAAAGTTTTATTATTTTACATATACTATTTGATGGCAGATGTAGATATTTTTTATAAAGTCAGGTTTACAAGATACAACTATCAACTTTTATTTTTCAAATGGCAACCTATAATTATTTTAATAAAATAGAAACCGCCATTTTTGTCTCTTTTCAACGATGTATTATTTTTTATTAATGTATTTGAAAAATTTCGAGAAAATGAGATAATTTAAAAATATTAGAAATAATTTTTAAACAAATATTATAGGTGGCTATGTGAAAATAAACAAAACGTAACAATGTAAAACAATTAAATTAATGTCAAAAAAGTATACATTTGTTTGTTACTTAATTTAACTTAAACATAGCCACCTATAATATTTGTTTAAAAATTGTTTCTAATATTTCTAAATTATCTCATTTTTCTCGAAATTTTTCAAATACATTAATAAAAAATAATACATCGTTGAAAAGAGAAAAAATGGCGGTTTCTATTTTATTAAAATAATTATAGGTTGCCATTTGAAAAATAAAAGTTGATAGTCGTATCTTGTAAACCTGACTTTATAAAAAATATCTACAACTGCCATCAAATAGTATATGTAAAATAATAAAACTTTTATATGAGCCATTTTTTTCTATTACTTATAATAAAAAAGTTAAAGAAGGGGGCGTCTTCCCAGACTCACTCTGTAAACTGTCATCATTAGAATCTTTAGAACGAGAAATATTGATTACGTTTTACGCGAATGTTGTATGTTTTCTGCAATCGTCTACAAAAATAACAATAAATCCAACCAAAAGGGTAAGTAAAGACACCTGGCGGGAGAAATTTGAACTAGCACCATACTATCCGCCACTCATGTTTTAATTTTTTTTATATATTTGTGGACGATTACTTAAAACAACACACGCGGAAAACGTGGTTCTGATAACAAAAATAACTATTACTTATTAATGTAAACAGCATAAAAATTATGCAAATGTTTATTTTTATAAAATAATTGAAGACTGTAGTTCCAAATGCATAGTTTCTTTATTTTTATTGCTCCTAAATTATGTCAAAGCCACTTTTATTAATTAATTGAAAAAGTAAAATCTTTAACATTTACATTTTCGCTTCATATCTAGTCACCTGTTTTTTTTTTTTCGAAAAAACAAATGCTTCATTAAAATTTAACAAAATATTCGTAATTTTATAATTCCGGAATTTTTTAGCCCTAAATTTATACGAAACAATTGTTAAACATGTAAAACAATTTTTTTATTGTCTTAGTTACTACTTTCAACTGTTTATAAGATATTTAAGTTTCTAAAGTGTTCAATTGTTCTAATCCAACCAATACACTGTACTTACGACTAATTTAAGCCAGTAGCACGTTAGTCAAATAAAATTAATAAGATCAAAATAAACAATAAAATACAACACAATAACAATGTAAACAAAGTCACATAAAACAATAATTAATGATAAAAGTAAATAAATCAACATAAATATGACATTTGCAAATCGTATTTGAGGTTATGCGAAGTGTCAAAAATTTCATGAAAAATTCATCGCGAATATTTTAACATTAACTATCAAGATAGCTTTGGAAAATATACGCCTACTGGATATTATTTCATATTTGACAAATGTTATACTGACAAAAAAAGTCACATACCATAAACGTTTCGAATGACGATTAGCAAAGATCCTTATGCATTTTTAGAAACATTTTATCACATTTTGGCACAAAATCATCGTTGGTTAGGTCTGTCAAGTATATTTAGATCACAACACAGCAATTTTAAGATGTAACCTCAATAAAGATAATAACCTACATAACATAACGGATCAATAATTAGAAATAGGTTAAGTTTACTATAAATCAATATTATAAAAAAATATGTAAAAGTATGTAGCTCACCTTAAAGATTAAAAAATAAATGTATGGAACGAAATGAAACAGATTGGAAATAAACAAATAATTTTACTAACATTGGTTTTTGGATTGACTGTTGACAGCTATGAATTGAAGCAGAAGGAATTATTGCATTTTGACAAATATTTGTCAAACACTATTAAAAACATTACGTCAATGACAAATAAAGGGAAATTCGGAATTTACAACTGCACAATCAAAAGCAGAACCACTTCTTCTTCATCATTGTTGGTTTTGTTTGGTTGGTACTAAATAAAAAAGTAAACTTGAGGATTTGTTGTCTTTCGTAATTTTGTTTACTGCGACATCTTTTGTGAAAAAATGTTAATGTTAAGCATACATTTTTTGGTAGGCAACCATTTTGCATTACGTACCGAGTGGCAATTAAAATTTTGTTTGAGACGCCGTAACTTCGGAGTACATTGAGATATCGATTTGAAATTTTTATATCTTACAGGCAAAGGCTTGAAAAGTATTCCTAACAAATTTCAAACATTTATATAGCAAAACAAGCGAATAGCGATTTTTTAAATTTGCCATTCAAGTCGACTATAACACGGTGATAATTTTATAATCAGTTTAAAACAAACTGTGAGTGACATTTTAGTTAACATTGTCACAAATTTACTATATGTTTTGTACAATTATCTTGAGATTTATGTTCTTACATAACAAAAATAATGAGAAAAATTCATTTGAATGTTAAATAAATTTGATTTTAATATTTTTCTACAGAAGCGTAGAAGGACCAACATAAGAAAAAACTGTAAATTTACACTTGATAACTGTAAATTTATATTTGATAACTGTAAATGTATACATAACTAACTGTAAATGGACCTTTTCAATTTAACGGCTATCTCTTTTTATCGCTGCAAATAGTAAGAAAATGGCGCGAACAACAAGTTGGGCTGTCAAACGAAACGTCAAAAATATTGCAGTCATTAAAATACCTGTATTCTCAGTGAAAATTTGCATCGCTAGACATTTTAACTTTAATAAAAGCTTTTCTAACTTATTTCGATTAAATTTTTTAAAATTATCTGAGATATTCTCACATTTTACGTCTAAATTCTTTAGAAACAAACGTCATAGATCTCAGTTGTTCTTACTATGCGCAGATCCCCATTGCGCCTATCTTCTATCTCTTTAAATTGAAAAGGTCCACTTGAATTATTTAATGCATAATTGTTATTCTTGCTTTTTATAAAGTTACAAACAAATATTTACGTTTTAATTTAGGTTCAATTTTTTTCATGCATAGCCTACTAGAAAATAACTATAAAAATAAAATTTATTTATATTTCAATTACATTTTTTCAATATTTTTGTAATAAAAGGATATAAAATGATTACATGGTTGAATTCAGAAAAAAATACTCTGTCTAATGGGCCTAAAAAATATATACCATCCCGTTTAAGAAAATTTAATTTTAGGTTATAGTTTGAGAACCACTGATTAAAAAAATTCTTTTCTTCTATAAATGAATGACCCCCTTCATCTACTATAACTTTTATTTGAACAATTTCCTTCTATTTCCAATAATAAAGAAAATAATCGGGGGGTCCCGTATCCGAGAAACACCTTGTATATATGTATATGTCGCGGGGTAGTATCACTGGCAAACTCTATGTCGACCAACACTATTTCAGAACCACAGCGATAATATAAACGTGATGATCTCAGCGAGGCGGACATGCACTCACTCCTGAGCACCGCTACACACTGATTCCATCCAAGCATTGTAACCAAGAATGCTTGACGTTTCGATTACGACAATACAATTAAAAGATTATAAGTGATTCATGTAATACTTGATTCATTAAATGATCGTTACATGCTTTGATATTACAATCTCCGACATATATATATATATATATATATATATATATATATATATATATATATATATATATATATATATATATATAAATAAATACATATAATTATAAACATACATACCTACCTTAGGCCTAAAAAAGTGAAATGAAACCTTATTTTCTTTATTATGAATATCAAAATTTTATTTGCTTTACACATTGTACTTTTAAATTATTTTAGGAATACTTTCTTAAGTCTTAATTAACTTACTAAATATCAAAAATTAGGGAATCGAACCCTTAAACTTAATCAGTAAATAATATAAATAACTGAACTGAACAATAAACTGTTATAATAATTACTGTTTGTAAAAATATACTAAACTAGTTTTTATTTCGATAAGTCTAACTTTGAAATTACTCAAAAATATTTACAATTATTTAAAAATGTTATATTTACAAATGGCAGTATAATATTCACAAAAAAGAGAGAACTTATGGAGAAACGTTTTTATGAAAATACCAATGATATAAAAATGCATAGAAATTAAAATATACATAATAAATTATAAAACATATACATCATTATCTAATGTTTCTAAAATCTAAAGTTCTGTACATGACATCCAGTGTCAGACGAGACCAAATCCCTGAATACTCGACGGGCGGAATATCTGCGGGCGAAACGAGCTACACTGACATCGCTTGGAATATTTTAATCATATAAATAAGGACTTTATTTTGAGCATTATCGACGCAGCTTAAAACAAAAATAATATAAGAAATATTCGTTTTCCGGGAATGGACTGTGTCATATTTTGAGGCAGAGCTCAACGTTTCGTATGGGGCATCTTCAGAAGCAAGGGGGATAGGACTGTCTTAAACAAGGTTACCCGACGTGTCAACCACGCTAGAGGCCGAGTTTAAGCAACAGTTGACAAGGTTACCCTACGTGTAAACTACGCTAGAGGCCAAATAAAACAAGTGACGAAGGAAGGCCGAGAAGACAGTTATATATAATCTAAAGATACGGTAGATGAGCAAAGCTAATGAGGACCAATGGGAATCGAGTTCGTAATGGTAGATTGGGCGTGTCGTGTTCCGAGAATCACCGGTTTCCACTCAAGAAATAGCCATCATCCCGATTGATGTTTTTAGGATGTTTCCATATTTCTAAAGTATCCCTGTATTTACGTCTGTAACACTCAGGGACAGAAGCTAAAATGCGGGAATTTTCAAATAAGATGTTATGTCCTGTGTTGTGTTGGTGTTCTGCGACCGCAGATGTTAATACCATACCATTACGCAGACAGCGTTTGTGTTCTGACAATCTAGTGTGAACACTCCTTCCTGTTTCACCTATGTATATTGTGCCGCAAGAACAAGGAATACTATAAACACCGGGTGACGACAAGGGTTCGCGTTTATCTTTAGTTTGGGGGAGTATTTCTGAGATTTTTTGTGGTTTAAAAAAGACCTTAATATTGTTTTTATTAAGAATTCTACCTATTCTATCCGAGAATCCTTTAATGTAAGGGATCGATGCAAATGTTTCGAACGAGGTATCCACGGGTTTTTTAGTTAAACTGTCAGTAGTCAACGCTCTCGTACACCGTGCCATCAAAATCTCTGAACGTGATATCCTACAGCAGGAGCTTGACCACATCAGACATAGTTTAATCCAGAACAACTATGACGTAAAATTATTCAATAATGTAATTCATAGACAATTAAACACTTTACCCAAAAAACCCGTGGATACCTCGTTCGAAACATTTGCATCTGTCCCTTACATTAAAGGATTCTCCGATAAAATAGGTAGAATTCTTAATAAAAACAATATTAAGGTCTTTTTTAAACCTGCACAAAAATCTCAGAAATACTCCCGCAAACTAAAGATAAACGCGAACCCTTGTCATCACCCGGTGTTTATAGTATTCCTTGTTCTTGCGGCACAGTTATACATAGGTGAAACAGGAAGGAGTGTTCACACTAGATTGTCAGAACACAAACGCTGTCTGCGTAATGGTATGGTATTAACATCTGCGGTCGCAGAACACCAACACAACACAGGACATAACATCTTATTTGAAAATTCCCGCATTTTAGCTTCTGTCCCTGAGTGTTACAGACGTAAATACAGGGATACTTTAGAAATATGGAAACATCCTAAAAACATCAATCGGGATGATGGCTATTTCTTGAGTGGAAACCGGTGATTCTCGGAACACGACACGCCCAATCTACCATTACGAACTCGATTCCCATTGGTCCTCATTAGCTTTACTCATCTACCGTATAGTATATAACTGTGTTCTCGGCCTTCCTTCGTCACTTGTTTTATTTGGCCTCTAGCGTGGTTCACACGTCGGGTAACCCTGTAAACTGAGTCTCCCTCTCTTGTTGCTTAAACTCGGCCTCTAGCGTGGTTGACACGTCGGGTAACCTTGTTTAAGACAGTACTATCCCCTTGCTCCTGAAGATACCCCATACGACTGCGGGCGAAACGTTGAGCTCTGCCTTAAAATATGACACAGTCCATTCCCGGAAAACGAATATTTCACATGACTCAGACTGTGGAAGCCTACGCAAAAATAATATAACTTTAAATCCAATTTTATTTTAGATAAATCCCGAATATGTTTATGTTTTTTATATCGCGAAATAAATAATTCGATCGTTTCGCCGGAAAATTCCGCCCAAAAATGGCAGTAAAACATTTATTATAACTGGGCCTCATATCGCAACTTACTGCGTTTTCTAATCGGAAGATCTCTTTCTATGTCATTTTGCATTTTGATAAATTTATTTTCAATCTTAGTTTCTATTTCTGTTTTTCTCAAAACGACTCTCAAGTGCCGTTCGGGGACATTTGCAGTCAATTTCACTTCCTTTATATGATTTTCAAACGGATTTTTAGGAATTTGCTCGTTAATCTTCATTTTATACATTTCTGTAGTTGTAATTTTTTCTTGAGGGGGCGGTTCTAAAATCGGGTATTTTCTTGGCCGCCCTTTCTTTCTTGGGAAAATATTTGGAATCAAATCTACAATTGAACATTTGGGATATTTCCTCGGTCTTCCGCGAGGCCTTTTGACTTCATTCTTCTCTTTTATATTATCGATTTGATCTTCATAGTCAATATTATCGTCGCTATCTTCAAGTTTGTGGCTTCGCAATGATTTTCTTTTATCGATTTTCTTTTCCTGGTCGATTTCTTCACATGAAGATTCTATTTCTTCATCGGTTGTGTCGCCTTGCTTCAAGTTTCGGCCGGAACGGCGCGTACCCGGTTTAGGGCTTTCCAGTTTTTTGGGACTGGGGTCAAGTTTTGGGTCTTTCTTCAAACTCAAATTGAATTTTTTGGTCTTTTTGGAACTTCCAGGGTCTGGGAGGTCTTTTTTGGGAGTTTGGTCAAGATCTTCGGTTTTGGAGTTGTTGGATTTCTTCTTTTCCTTTTCATCGGGTTTGGGAGTGCTGGTTTTGGGTTTTTGGGTTTTGTTGAAGTATTTCTTGACTTCTTTGCATAATCTTGTTGAAGGAATTTGCAGTTCGATGTCTTCAAGCATGTTTATTTTATCTTTTTCTTCTTGAATCGAAGAATTTAAAGTCGAACTTCGTAGTTTTTTCGGCTCTTTCGGTTCATCTTCAGATAGTTTTATTTTTTTGGCACTTTTCTTTTTATTGTTTTTAGGAGACATAACGAAATCTGTTTCGGAACTTGAAGAATCAACATCTGTAAGAGACAAACTTCGTTTCTTCTTTTTGGTCGAAGATTTTTCTGTTAGTTTTAATTTTTCTTGCGATAAACTTCGACCAGACCTCAAGGTTTTTGATTTTGGTACTGAATTTAATTTGATCAATTCTTCAAGTTCTTTCTGCATTTCTTTCTTTTCTTCAATATCTTTCTTCATTTCTCGATCAGTTTTTTCGGTTTTCTTTGATTCGTCCATTAATTTTATTTTCTTCAAAGTCACCAAAGGTTTTTCGTCGTCACTCAATTCGTCTTGCGAAGAATTGGACGAAGAATTTGAAGAATAGTCTGAAGATTCAACGGATTTCTTCAAACTCAATCTGGATTTTCGCTTTTTGATGGAATTGTTGAACGGTTCTTGTATTTTAGCTTTTTCTTTATCTTCAATTTCTTTGCTCTTCAATTTTGAAGCTTCAAATGCCCCATTTTTAAAGTCTTTAATTGTTTTCGACTTTGTTTCAAATATTTCTTTATCTTCTTTCTTCTTTACTTTGTTTTCTTCGTGTTTCTTATCAGTTTTGCCGCTTTCTAACTTCGAATCTTCATCGGAACTGTCTTCTTTTTTATCGTTAATTATTTTTGAAGAACTTCCGTTAGTTTTTTGGTCTTTTTCTTCATTTATTTTCTTCAAAGATTTTTTATTAACTTTCTGCTTTTTCTCTTTATTGTTGTCTGAAGAAATGTCACTATTTATGTCTTCTTTTGAAGATTTATCTTCCATTTCTTCAGTGGTATCTGTTTCCAGTATTTCGTCAGTATTTTTACTGGATTCAGTACTCGAACGAATGTCCATCGAATTGCGGATTTGTTTTTTGAGTTTCTTTAATTTATTTGTATCTTTGGCTTTTGAAGAATCTTCCGCGTCTTCCTTGGTGTCTTCTTGTTCTTTTATCTGTATAAACGAAGAAATATTCTTGAAAATATGTGGAATAAGTGAAAAAAAAATTATAGCTATCCTAAAACTGCTGAAAAATTAATCTAAAATCAAAATCTACTACAAATATATATCATTCACGTACATTAACTACATATACAGGGTGTAAATGAAATAAGTGCATTAAATTTAACCAGTAATGTAACTCGACGAGAGCAACAATATTTCTTAATAACTTTTTGAGTTAAAATTCTTTAAAGATTTACTGCATTTTCGGCGCGCGCCCATGGAGAACAAATGGCTGCTGTCGTATTCAAGTGAGATACAAACAGCTCAAAAACGGTTACACTTGCAGTCACAGTAATTAATAAACGAATCAACGGAAATAACATTTATTATTTATTAATTCGTAAAAGTGCAATTTTTAAAATAAAGAAATATAATTTTGGATAACAAAATTATAAAGTTGTGTATTGAACCAGGCTTTTAATCACCTGTGAATAGTGGAAGACAAGGAGGGGCGAGGTAACGAGAGGAAGATCAAAAGCATAGTTATTAGGTTATGAGATGATTATTTATCGTCGATAAATCATAATAGTTTAAATACTTTATTCAAAAAATGTAAGTACAAACTTTTGTCCATCTAAAAGAGGTACTTGAGTACCAATAATTAGTCGTCCATTTATTGTTCCCGCCCAAAGATGTTTTAATGAAAATTTTTACAGCATTTTCGTCTGTCGAGATGTGTATTGTGCATAATAAATACACCTTCCCAAGTAAATTCAGTCTCATTAATGAACATTATGAGCCATTCCCAAAATTGAAGTCTGTTATGTGCTGAAAACAGAACTTTTTGCACATGTTATGGATATAACTATTGCTTTTTTAAAAATTGTCATATGTGACACTCCGTATTGTGATGTGATAAAGATGTACAAGATTAACAAATGTGCGAATATTAAGAACAGAATGATTTGGTGATGATTTGGAAACGCTCCGTGTAAATGCGTTGGCAACTCCATGACACTGTCTTTATGTAAACTGTGATGTCAAGTACAATGTAGTACAGATACGAGTAAAAAAATAAATAAATAAACCATAGGTAAGTAATTACAATGTCTGTGTACTCGCATTTTGATAGAATTTTACCTTATTAACAAGTTTATTACTAATGTCAATGGTAAAAATGCAAAAAATTTCGAGAAAAAGTTATTAAGAAATATTGTTGCTCTCGCCGAGTTATATTACTGGTTAAATTTAATGCACTTATTTCATTTACACCCTGTATATCTAACTAAATCAAAGAAAATTATATCAAAATTAAAAGTTTAGATAACGTCTACGCAATTGAATTTTGAAACGTACCTTCCTGTAAATATTTCCCTTCTTATTTCTTCTTAAGCGTAACTATGTAAATATTAAAACACAAATGTTAGTTGGCCGCAAAAAACTGTGTATGCAGTGAAATATGTCGAAAAATTATGCATACGGGACATTTTAGAATAATAGAAAACAGGAACATTGAAATAAAATTTTACTTACATCGTGTGTAGTGCAGACGAATCCCTTGACTCTATCATATCTTATATTCTTTTCGGAGTGTATCGGACAATAAGAATTGATACACATGTAGCAACATCTCGTTGTACGTTTCGTACAAACGTTACAGCTATGCCATGGACAATACCATTTGCCTGAACGGAAATACAAAAGTTATATAACAATTACTACAAAAAATCATCACAAATATTTGTTTCCGGGCCTTAATTTTGTTTTATTTTATTGAATATAAGACTAATGTACCGATATATATCCATTTAAACGCATTTGAAGACTGGACCCTATTCTATACTTTCTAATAAATTTTGTTCTTACCTTCTTGAAAGCCTTCCAACCCTACACAATTCCAATGATAGAATTTGTTGCAGGCTTCTCTGTCACAAGGTTGAATAGCGTCTGGTTCGCCGCAAACAAAACAAGAAATAACTTCTGTTTTGGTTTCAATCGGAGGCTTTTTCTTTTTGGCTTTGACTTGGAGAGATTTCCGTTTCTTCCCTGGATCGTCCTAAAGAAATAATGAAGGTGCTTTCACAATCAAATTTGAATGATGATGTGACAAGGCGAGTGCAGAGAAATAACAAGCAAATAACCATTTATAAATGTTTCTAAATTATAATAACCAGAATAACCTAAAAGCCTACATTCCCGTTGGGAAAAAACTTTAAGAAAACATGATTTGTTGTATGGAAATGGCGTGGACAGCCATGGACTGCTCGACACCCGAAAACATCGGGAAGTTCTGGTGGTGTGTGAGCCAGTCCTTGAATTGTCCTGGAGAATATCTGCTTTGTCTACAGGGTAGGGCTACGGCCCATACAACGCGAGTATCATTTGAGAAAATGTTCCCCGAGCTTGACCTCCCTGAGGTGATATTCCCCAGCCCGCGCGTTCGCCAGATTTAACACCGTGCCATTTTATTCTGTTTAGTAATCTCAAAGCCGACGAATATGAAAACTCTAAAGGAGGCAATCCGCTCATAAATCCGCCGTATACCATAAATTTCTTAAGAGTAACTGTCGCTTAACGCGCGTTTAGTACATTATATATATATATATATATATATATATATATATATATATATATATATATATATATATATACCGTGTGTCTATTTTAAAGGTGTACATAGGAGATTAACATGGAAAATCAGTTTTTTGCAATTTCCTGCTCGCCTATTTATTTTAAGCAAAAATGCGTCAAATAAAAGTTTTAGAGCATAAAATTCTGCATCTAAATCAATAAACAGAATTAGCTTTCCATGCATTGTAACGACAGAAATTAAATATGAAAATATTATAATTACGTTAAAACTATCGACAGCCATGGAATTGAACAAAAAATAAATAAATGCTTGATGTTTTATCTGTCACAACGTAAGTTAACTTATTTGACGTTTCTGACAATTTGATTTAACAAATATCGTTAATTATGGCAATAATAGAAATATAAAATTAATAAATACATTTAAGAAAATGCAGTTTTGCTTAAATAATATGAATATATCAAAAATTCAACATTGCGTAACAAAATTATGTATGATGCTGTTATGTACTCTCAACTCATTTCCAATACATCTATCTTAGTACTACGGAAGGGGTCTACACTTATCATCCCTAACACTTTTTCTTAGAGTAATGCATGTTCTGCTGATTACGCGGCTCACGTGTATTTTTTGAAGGCACATTACCAGTCTTTTCAAATGTTGTCACGAATTTAGCTCTTCATTCATATAAATGTACATTTTTTAATCATTTCAGACAATAAAACTAGAGATAAAATCAAATTGTCAGAAACGTCAAATAAGTTAACTTACGTTGTGACCAGTTGTGACAGATAAAACGTCAAGCATTTATTTATTTTTTGTTCAATTCCATGGCTGTCGATATTTTCAACGTAATTTTCGATATTTTCATATTTAATTTCTGTCGTTACAATGCATGGAAAGGTAATTCTGTTTATTGATTTAGATGCAGAATTTTATGCTCTAAAACTTTTATTTGACGCATTTTTGCTTAAAATAATTAGACGAACAGGAAATTGCAAAAAACTGATTTCCCATGTTAATCTCCTATGTGCACCTAAATTTTTTAAGATAATTTCCGCTCAATGCGCGTTTAGTTTTTGGTTCCAAATACCTCCGCGCGAAGCAGTTGTGGACCGAAAATCGATTACGTTATTGGTAAAAAACTTTAGAGAAACAGAATTTGTTGTCAGGCAGGTTTTGAGAAAATGTTCTCCGAGCTTGATCTCCCTGAGGTGATATTCCTCAGCCCGCGCGATCGCCAGACGTAGCACCGCGTGACTTTTTTCTGTGGGGTAATACTAAAGTCGAAGAACCTGCAAACCCTAAATTTCTTAGGATATCCGCTGCTCAATGCGCGTTTAGTACTTGGTTCTGGACCGAAAATCGACTTAGTTCTTCTGGAGAATGTCTGCTTTCAGCAGGATAGGGCAACAGACAACATAGCGCGAGTATCAAGCAGGTTTTGAGAATATGTCCTCCGAGCTTGACCTCCCTGAGATGATATTCCTCAGCCCGCGCGCTCGCCAGATTTAACACCGTGTGACTTTTTTTCTATGGGGTAATACTAAAGCCGAGGAATCTGCAAATCCTGAAGGAGACAATCCGCCGTATATCCCAAGAAATTCTCGAAAGAGTTATACAAAAGTTTAGAAATAATTATCATTTTTTCTATGACTGTCTGTTAAGACATCTTCTCTCGAAGATGATAATGTTTTAGATGTTTTTAGTCAGTCAGCATTTGAGATTAATGTCGAAAAGACAAGTTAATTAATTTCTTCTTACCTGTTTGGCCTTAACGCCGATAAATCCGCTACAATTTTGAGCACCACACCTACATTCTTTCTTTTCTTCACCAATACATTCCAAATTATAATTGAACGTTAACTCAGCATTAGCTGCAATGTCGCGAATAGCAAATAATCCGACTCTAGTGTCTCCATTAACTGTCCATTTTTGCGTCTCACAATTTGGTGAACAGGAATGGTTCATGAATCGCGCCACATTACCTAAAAGAATTATTATTGTCACCGCTAGTATCACTAGAATAGCCGAACAAAATTTAATATTTATTTAAATAATAAATAAAACTGTTAACATAAAAACCTTAAACATACTTAATCATTGATAACTCACATATAAGCGGGAGGTAAAGCGCAGAATTACACTAAATAAATTAACACAAATCAAATATTCAATGAACAATTTTGACTAATATTTCCACTGATAAAGTCACAAGGAAACTAAATCACAAATCACACGTTTTCATATCAACGATGACTAACTATTATCAAAATAAACACAAGTTATTACCAATTGTCCCCCGTTATGGTTATTTAATAACAGAAAAACATATGTGTCATATAATTCTGATAAATTTTACTCCACTATCGATGTTTATGCGGATAACAATGTTTTGACTTCTCGTTATAAATAATATAAATAAAAAAACATAAACCACGTGAAAATAATTTTACGGTGAATAATTATCGCTATTTGATACGACGAAATATTATTGTTTTTAACCCCGTACAACACGATTTTAGTATTAATTTGAAAATATTTCAAACAATTCAAGAATTATGAGCCCCCAAAAATACATGTTTACATATTTAGTATCGGCCAAAAATGGTTCAACATCACAATTTTTGTTGAAGATAAAGTGTTTATTTTTGCAAAAATGAACTTTCGAGGGTTGATTTGTATATTTCCGGTATAAAAGTCGTTAAATTTTTAGTTAAAAACGTCTCAAATCCGGGTTCAAAATTGTACATTTTTTGCTAAAAATGAGGGGTTATAAATCGGTCTATATTTCGGTTTCTATTAAACATATACTGTTAATTCTTGCAAAAATGAACTCTGAAGGGTCGATTTGATATATTAATATTTTAAAAGTGTCAAAAAGGCCTTAGGGTTTGCGGAAAATATGATCGAAATTTTGGCAAAAATTTGCTCCCAAAACATGAATTTTATTTTACTGACAACTCCTCAACGGTTTAAATTATTATCAAATTAACACGAAATTCGTGTTCTACGGGGTTTAGAATATATATTAACTCAATTGCAAATCTTAAAACCGTCTGGACAAAGTTTTATTTACATATTTCTAAAATGACGTCCGTTGCGAATTTTTCGCTAGTCTTCCAAAACAAAAATCGATCGATATTTTGATTTCTGTTAAACATACAGTGTTAATTCTTGCAAAAATGAACTCTGGAGGTTCGATTTGATATATTAATATTTTAAAAGTGTCAAAAAGGCCTTAGGGATTGCAGAAAATACGATTGAAATTTTGGAAAAAAATTGCTCCAAAAACATGAATTTTATTTTGTTCACAACTCCTCAACGGTTTAAATTATTTTCAAATTAACACGAAATTCGTGTTCTACGGGGTTTAGAATATATATTAACTCAATTGCAAATCTTAAAACCGTCTGGACAAAGTTTTATTTACATATTTCTAAAATGACGTCCGTTGCGAATTTTTCGCTAGTCTTCCAAAACAAAAATCGATCGATATTTTGATTTTTGTTAAACATACAGTGTTAATTCTTGCAAAAATGAACTCTGGAGGTTCGATTTGATATATTAATATTTTAAAAGTGTCAAAAAAGCCTTAGGGATTGCGGAAAATATGATCGAAATTTTGGAAAAAATTTGCTCCAAAAACATGAATTTTATTTTGTTCACAAGTCATCAACGGTTTAAATTATTTTCAAATTAACACTAAATTCGTGTTCTACGGGGTTTAAAATATATATTAACTCAATTCCAAATATTAAAACCGTCTGGACAAAGTTTTATTTAAATATTTCTAAAATGACGCCCGTTGCAAATTTTTCGCATGTTTTCCAAAACATCACAACTTTTATTTGGTTATTAATTTGACTGAAATTTATAAGAAACACATAAACTAACTAAAAATCATTTATATATACTTAAAATTTGTTGAAAATAAATTACTGTTCTTACCTTTTGGTCCAGCGTCGATCATCCGATCTTTATCAATCGTCAAGAAATAATAATTTTCGTCTTTTTGTTCATGTTTCCTTTTCATTCTTCTGTGGTATTCTTTTTCTGTTATTAATTCCCCAACGTATTCTATAATGAAGGAGCCCTTTTTGACTGCAGATAAAGTTTTAAGACCCCATCCCCGACCGCTGGTCTTAAAGGGCATTACAGGAGCGTAAAGACGTTTTTCAAAAGATTGGTTACAACAACGAGTACCCGCTGCGCATACCATTGGGTTGCATTCGGTCATTAGGATGCTGAAAAAAGGAAAATTAAAAATATTTAATATAAAATTCTAAAAATTGTGAACTTACCGATTTAGACAGTCGCTGTCGGGTCCACAGGGCTGATCCCAATTTGGATCGCAGTCACATGGTGTCGTATTACTCGTATCGGCATCGTTTGTTCGTACGTTGCCAACGGGTCTGTTTACTTTTATTTTAACGTAAGGCGGAGGGCGCATGCCGTTTCTTGCTTCGGCTAAACGATTTGCTCTGTCCTCTGAAACATTATTATTAACGTTAGAGTTGTGAGAAATATTCGTTTTCTGGGAATGGACTGTGTCATATTTTGAGTCAGAGCTCAATGTTTCGCCCGCAGTCGTATGGGGCATCTTCAGGAGCAAGGGGGATAGGACTGTCTTAAACAAGGTTACCCGACGTGTCAACCACGCTAGAGGCCAAATAAACCAAGTGACGAAAGGAAGGTCGAGAAGACAGTTATATACTAATCTAAAGATATGGTAGATGAGCAAAGCTAATGACAATTAAACCCTTTACCCAAAAAACCCGTGGATACCTCGTTCGAAACATTTGCATCTATCCCTTACATGAAAGGATTCTCGGATAAAATAAGTAGAATTCTTAATAAAAACAATATTAAGGTCTTTTTTAAACCTCCACAAAAAATCTTAGAAATACTCCCCCAAACTAAAGATAATCGCGAACCCTTGTCGCCACCCGGTGTTTATAGTATTCCTTGTTCTTGCGGCACAGTATACATAGGTGAAACAGGAAGGAGTGTTCACACTAGATTCTCAGAACACAAACGCTGTCTGCGTAATGGTATGGTATTAACATCTGCGGTCCCTGAGTGTTACAGACGTAAATACAGGGATACTTTAGAAATATGGAAACATCCGAATAACATCAATCGGGATGATGGCTATTTCTTGAGCCACATGTGGAAACCGGTGATTCTCGGAACACGACACGCCCAATCTACCATTACGAACTCGATTCCCATTGGTCCTCATTAGCTTTGCTCATCTACCGTATCTTTAGATTAGTATATAACTGTCTTCTCGGCCCTCCTTTCGTCACTTGGTTTATTTGGCCTCTAGCGTGGTTTACACGTCGGGTAACCTTGTAAACTAAGTCTCCCTCTTTGTTGCTTAAACTCGGCCTCTAGCGTGGTTGGCACGTCGGGTAACCTTGTTTAAGACAGTACTCCTGAAGATGCACCATACGACTGCGGGCGAAACGTTGAGCTCTGACTCAAAGTATGACACAGACCATTCCCGGAAAACGAATATATCTTATAACTCAGACTGTGGAAGCCTACGCAATTATTTCAACGTTAGAGTTTTTAATTTGGTAGTCCTGTAATCCTGTAGACTACTGTAGACAATTGGCGATTCACTTGTTGACACCGCGCTTGGTGGTTATGTATATTCTGCGACATTTAAAACTGTCAAAAATAGTGTCTGACAATTAAAATGCATTAACGGAGAAAGATAGTTTTTTCCATATTTGTCCAAAAAAGAGTCAACGAAAATAATGTCACCCTGTTTGACATAAGACCACGACTCCGACTGTTTTGACTTTTGACATATCAAAAAAAGACATGATAAAAAGAGATAGAAATAGTGAAGAGAGAGCTGACCCGACTCGCAAACCCGTTCAGCTGTGAGCACTGATCCAAGCATACCGGGTATGTTGTTCCTAGCGCCCGAATGTGTGAACGTACCTGGGGGTCTATTCTAATTCATAGCCACATGTGCTATCCGCTATATAAGTTCCACTACTAGTCAATAGAAGGATTCAAGTCGGATAACCACATGTGCTATCCGCTATAATGACAGATGTCAAACGTGCTGATAGCTTTCACTCTAGTTTGATTGTGGATGATCGTGGCTTTGTTCTTATAGTACCTATTTGTGTTTAATGTGTTAGTTCCTGGTGTGGCAATTTATTTAGGTTTGTTGTAGGATTAATTTAGTAGTTTCGTTATATATCTTAATTTTTTATTAGTAATAGTGTGTTAGATTACTTAGTTTAGTTAATAGTTTTATTTATATATTACATTTTTAAATTTTCGATAGATTTAGATTCTACTATAGCAATTTTAGTTAGTTTAATTTAAAATAAATTCCCTTTCAATGAAACTGAATGAATCTTGCGCATCCCTAATCGTTCGTCTATTCAATCGAATTTCTTCCCGTCTTTCCTCTTCAAGCACATCTGCGGCTAATAAAGCCCTATAAATATATGTCATAATCTAAAATTATTTTTAAACAAAGGTTGTTAGAATTATAAATAATTATTATAATTTAAATATGTACCTACAATATATAGATATAAATCAAATATTATTATGATATAACACACGTATTTTAACACAAAATTGAAAAGCCGAAATGCTTGTCAACTTGTCATTCAGAGTTATCAGTCACTGTCAAAACAAACATTCAAATTATAGCGTGACACTTTGCTCGTAGCGGTACCACTGGAGCTCTCGCTACGGATAGCCACATGTGGCTAAAGTAATATAAATTCCACTACTGGTCAACAGATGGAGTCAGAGTCGGATAGCGGGATTGGGCTAAGTTAGCCTCACGCCACATGAATTAGAATAGACCCCACGCAACATACCGCAAGTGAACGGTTGGCGCCCGAAATCGCCTTTAGACAGCTAAAAATGAATATAGTCACTTACCAACAAATATCTTATGCGCTTTGGTCGCTTCGTGTATCGCCTTAACAAACAGCCCATCGACCGCACTCTTCTTGCTACTGGCATGTCCAGTATCTCCCTCCTGGAAGAGGAAAACCCGGCCTCTGTTGACCCAATAATGGTCATGCGAGCCGAAAAAGCGCACCACAAACTCTCCGTTTGTGTGCGGAATGCACGCCACATTAGGGGGCACATCTGCTGGAAAGAGAATTTGCGCCGGCCACCACCTAAAAGTGGATGGGAATTTTCGAGAATTGTTTTCGTACCTAGGTCGGGAAAGGAAAGTTAGGTAAGCGGTTGCAAAGCAAAATATTGTACAGAGAATCGTGTTTTTAATATTGATGATCCAAGTGAAACATTTTAATAATAGCGTTTTCCATTTAATCAGTACATACTAGTTGAGTTTTACGCGTTACATTTGTAGTTTTCGAGTGCACTTACTACGATCGTCAGTTCTTGCCAGCGTGCAGCTGTCGAATTTATATTGTAACGTGAGAGGGTACCTACGATATTTGATCCGCGAGTCCTCGGCTAGTACGTGCGGGACGACGCCTATGATAGAACTTCTAGAGTCTAATAGTGAGAGAATGGCCGGAGGTTCAAAAAGCGATCGATAACGTAGTAGGGACGCGCGGCAGGCGGGTGACCAAGCGAACTCTTGTGTAAACAAGAGGGGAGATAAATGTAATTACCCGCGCATTGTTATCTCGGTTGAGACATTGCCACTCGTAGGATGTTCTTGCAAATATTAGGTAACTATATAAACGACGAATTTGTGTGCGCAGGGAGAGTTAGTCCGGAGTCAAAACTAAATATATAAATGGAAAATGCTATAATATTAAAAATTAAATTAAATGAAGCAAAAATTGTGCTTGGATAGGAAAAATAAATTGGTTAAATTTCATACAGTGGTGATCAAAATCAATTCATCTGCAACGAACTGATAATTAGACATTTTATAAACATTTCAAACGGATATGCAAAATTGTTCTTACTACCTTTTATTAGGGCTAAGTGGAAGTTAAAACTGTTATTCACATCACTTCTAACCTTCAGTTTGATTCTTAACTTACCGAGTTTGAACATGAGTGGCTGAACGAGCAACCAAAAAACACACTATACAAGCGGCATGAAACTCCCAGAACGATGGCAAAAGTGCATACGTAGAGAAATAATGTAAAACTCATATACAGGCTGCGGCAGAACCAATTGAGCAGTTTGGAGGGGCAGGTGTTCGCGCGGTGGCGGGGGTAGGTCTCCTTTTGTTCTGTCGGCAACCCCATTTTAGTACCCAACATGGTTTGGACCGGAGTTCATTGTGGCTTTGCAGTGCGTGCGTTTTATGAAAACAACCGATCTGTGATTACGACGCAAAGAGCTTTTCGGCGACGGTTCAACATTCCGCGAAATAATGCTGTTCCTACTGCGAACACAATTCGGTCCTGGATTCGGCAGTTGGAGGAAACTAAGAATAGGGACACATGGCCGACGAAGATCCATCAGAACACCGGAAAATGTGGAGCTAGTGAGAGCAGCAGTCGAACAATCGCCAAGACTGCTCGAAGGCACGCTATTACATTGGGATTTCAGACCGCAGTTTGAGGAGGATTCTGCATTTAGATTTGAATTTCCATCCCTTCAAAATAATGATGGCTCAGGAATTGAACCCAGCAGACTACGCCAACCGCCAAAATCTGTGTGAGGAAATTCTTGCAGCGATCCCTCCTGAGGCAGCATTCTTCAGCAGCGACGAGGCACATTTTCACCCCAAATTGTTTAAGAAAGACCGCTACATCCTCCGAAACTAACGGTGTGATGTGCCGTATCACAATTTGGTGTTATAGGCCCGTACTTTTTTGAAGAGGCAGGCGTGACCGTGAATTCCGGGCGTTATGTTTCAATGTTGCAAAATTTTCTGCAGCCCCGATTGGAAGTGGTTGTTGAAGAAGAGGGATTAGGGGACTTTTGGTTCCAACAGGATGGCGCTACAGCCCACACAGTCCGAAATTCTCTGAACGATTTAAGCATATGCGACTTCTTTCTTTGGGGATATCTAAAGGAAAAAGTGTTTAAACGTCGCCCCTAAAACCTGCTAGAGCTAAGGGAGCAGATTGTTGAAGAAGTAAGCGCGATGCCCCGCGAAATGTGTCAACGGGCTGTTCAAAACTTCAGAAATCGACCCCAGCAATGTATTGTAACTAACAGCCTCCATCTTAAAGACATTATTTTTAAAAATTAATGAGTATAAAATGGTAAGTCCTACTGATTTCATCGCAATCGAAATTAACGATAGGGGCGCTGATTTTCGAAACAAGATGGCCGCCATACGATGAGTTTGACATATGACTGTTCACATTCTTCACTGTTTCGTTGATTATGTATATAAATCAAGTTTAAAAACTTATTTATAAGCCGATATGTTTAAATATTTAATTACTATACTACTCACTCAGCTGTCACTTATTCAATATGGCGCTTGTACGATTGATTTCCGTAGTACCGATTTGCGCCACTAGAGGGGAATTTTTATCTACGATTGTGAATACCCTGGTTTCTTTTTTATAACTCTTCAAAACTGCTCAATTGGTTCTGCCGCACTCTGTACAACTATAGTTTTCTGAAAGTGACAGTTTGACAATAATTTTTGGCAGAATTAATGACATTGACAGATGTACACAACTTTAGTCAGTAGGCGAAGTATAATTGAAAATATGACGTCACACAAAATTAAATATATTTAATAAATACATATTTCAAAAACTATACACATTTGGAAAGTGTAATAAACGTTAAAATTCATCATTTTATTCAATCTTTCAGAACAAAAATAATGAATACCGAATCCCAATGTGCAGGGTTGATAAGCGAACCTTTTAGCTAGCCTGCATTTGTTACTCATGCCGAAGAACTTTGCATTAAGTTTATAATTTTAATCACCACTGTATATTCAATCAAAACTAAACTAAATACAACAAATTATATATTGTATAAGAACTCACCTATAAGCCCCAAGTTTGACCCAAACAATTTCATCATACAGCGGCAACCTCCCCGACTCGCATTCCTCACACAAATACCTCTCCTCCGGGGGCACTAGCTTCAAACACTCCACATGAAACGCGCTCGGACACGTCTCACAACAAATCAAACTCCCGCCGGTGGAACAGATAAAACACCAGCTCGCGTTGACATGCGGCATGATCTTATTCTTCGGCAACTTCCCGGTGGATTTCCGAGACGATGGACTGGGAAGATCGTCATCTTCTTCCGCGAGGTGTTTGGGGCAGATTAGTTGATAGGATGAGAGGATTTCGGTGCCAGCGGGAATGCAGAATGTTGATGAGTGGTAAGTGGTTGGACAGCGGATGCATTTGGCGAGTTGTTCGTTTTTGTAGCGGCTTAACGGACCGCGAGGATTGTCTAGAAAAAAAAATGGAGAAATAACACTTTATCTTTAATAGAAATCAAGATATTGACCGATTTTTGTTTTGGAAGACTTGCGAAAAATTCGCAACGGGCGTCATTTTAGAAATATGTAAATAAAATTTTGTCCAGACGGTTTTAAGATTTGAAATTGATTTAATTTACATTATAAACCCCGTAGAACACGAATTTCGTGTTAATTTGAAAATAAATTAAACCGTTGAGGAGTTGTGAACAAAATAAAATTCATGTTTTTGGAGCTAATTTTTTCCAAAATTTCAATCGTATTTCCCGCAATCCCTAAGGCCTTTACGACACTTTTACAATATTAATATATCAATTCGACCCTCCAGAATTCGTTTTTGCAATAATTAACAGTCTATGTTTAAAAGAAATCGACATATAGACCGATTTTTGTTTAGGAACACTTGCGAAAAATTCGCAACGCGTCTTTTTAGAAATATTTAAATAAAATTTTATCTAGATGGTTTCAAAAATTTGGAATTGAGTTCATTTATATTTTAAACCCCGTAGAACACGAATTTCGTGTTAATTTGAAAATAATTTAAACCGTTGAGGAGTTATTTACAAAATAAAATTCATGTTTTTGGAGCAATTTTATTCCAAAATTTCGATCGTATTTTCCGTAATCCCAAAGGCCTTTTTGACGCTTTTAATAAATTAATATATCATAACGACCTCCCAGAGTTCGATTCTGCAAGAATTAACACTATCTTTAACAAAAATTAAGATATCGACCGATTTTTGTTTTGGAAAATTTGCGAAAAATTCGCAACGGACATTATTTTAAAAATATTTAAATAAAACTTTGTCCAGACATTTTTAATATTTGGAAAATGGGTTACTATATATTTTAAACCCCGTAGAACACGAATTTAGTGTCAATTTGAAAATAATTTAAACCGTTGAAGAGTTGTGAACAAAATAAAATTCATGTTTTTGGAGCAATTTTCTTCCAAAATTTCAATCATATTTTCCGCAATCCCTAAGGTCTTTTTGACACTTTTAAAATATTAATATATCAAATCGACCCTCCAGAGTTCGTTTTTACAAGAATCAACACTCTATCTTTACATGAAATCGAAATATTAGCCGATTTTTAACCCCACGTTTTTAACCAAAAATGTACAATTTTTGAACCCGGGTTTGTGAAGTTTCTAATTGGAAATTTAACCACTTTTATATCGGATATGTACAAATCAACCCTCTAAAGTTCATTTTTGCAAAAAAAAACCACTATTGAAATCGTGCTATATGTAAATATAAATATTAAATAAAAAGCAAAACTTCTTACCTGATATACAAGTGTGGCAGTTGTGATAGGGACAACAAAGCGTCTCATTTTCAATTTTCTTAGTCTTCGAGCTGACATTCCATTTCGTCTGGGGCCAATCTTTCAAACACTCCGAGTGATAATATTTCCCGCATTGATGCGTAAAGCATCTATGCCTTTTTTTATCACCAGATTTAGCCACTTCTTGATTGCAAATAAAACACGGCGGTTTAATTCCAATCGAACAATACGCGCAACGAAACGTTTCTTCATGATTAATTTCTTGTTCTTCAATAACATCGAAGATCCCATCAGCGGTAACATGTTTTATAAAAGTCTTCCTGACCACTTTTTGTTTGTTTTCCGGGATTTCTTCATCGTAAAACGGAAGATGGGCGTATTCTTCAAAATTTGCAACTTTTTCTTCACATTCTTCATCGCTAGTTGAATCGGTGTATTTTGTTTCGGTAATTAGATTTTTCATGATTTCTTGCATTTTTAAATCGATTTGTTCGGCCATTGATAACGTGATTGTTGTTGAAGTTTCGAACTTTTCTTCAATTTTTTCGGGAGATTTGTTGTCAAAAACGTTGTCCAATATTTCGGACATAATTGAAGACACGAATTTTTGGTTGGTTTCGATATCTACGGGGATTTCTACTTGAAGCACAATCGGATCTTTTGAAGACTCTGGAGCTTCATTAGTGTTTTCTTTAGTTTTATTTATCACAATTCCGATGATTTCTTCAATTTCTTCCCTGTCTTTCTTCAATTCTTCATTGTTTCCCAATTTTATTTCAATTTTATCGTCAATATTTTCTGTTTTATCTTTCAAATCTCCATTTTCTTCATTTTTTTCATCGATAATCTTCAATTTATCTTCATCGCTTTTTGTACTTTTGTCGCTGTTTGTCGAACTATTTCTTCTTTTAACTTTCTTTTTGATGATTTCTTCATCAGAGTCGGAGTCCGAATCTTGATCTTCGCCCAATCGACTTAAGACTTTGTTTCGAACTTTTTTGTCACATTCAATGTGATATAAGCCGAAACAATTGCCTTTACATTTATAAACGTCTTTATTTTTACCGCAAATTTGACAGACGCGTTCTTTTGTAATTCCACGGAATAAATTTATGCGTTTAAGTCTTTGAAATGTTGATTCTGGTTGTGGACTTGGCGTATCTCTTTCTTGTTTGACAGTCACTGGTATATCAGATTCCGAAAAAGAATCATCCGAAATAGTTTTAGAATCCTCTGATTTTATTCTTTTCTTTTCTTTATCACTATCGGAACTTTGCGATGATTTTTTGACATTTTTTATTGGTTCATCTTCTTCCGTTTTAATTTCTGTTTTTAAATCTTTCGTTTCTAGTTTTTTACTCATTTTTAACTTCTTTTTATATTTTTTTATATTTATTTTCATGTCTAATTTTGATTTTTTGTCTGGCGACAAAGATTTTTTGATTCTTGGGCGAACCATTTCAAAAAACTTTTTGATTCGAGTGTCGCGCAAGTGTGCTGTAAGGTTTTCTGCTTCCGTTACGGCGGTTTCCCATTTTTTTAGTTTGTTGGGGTTGATAATAAACGCTGATAAATGTTTGGGGTCTTTTGGTTTTGACTAAAATAAAAAGGTACGTGAAACAAACATAACGAATATACAAAAGTTTTGAGAAATTTTATATATATATATATATATATATATATATATATATATATATATATATATATATATATATATATATATATATATATACGGGTGTCCCAAGACGAACTTACACTATCGTTATTTTAAGAACTATTGAATATTATTTGACGAAATTTAATATCTGGGGGTTTTCCGACATGCCCGCTTCAGCTAAAATATTTTCAAAGCAATAGCACTTCCGGTTTAACCGGAAGTAGACCCTAACTTTTTTATTTTTAATGAAATGCTATATTTTTTATTTTACCATTGAATTCAGTGGAAAATTTACATTTTATTCTTTTCTTTTCTTTATCACTATCGGAACTTTGCGATGATTTTTTGGCGCTTTTTATTGGTTCATCTTCTTCCGTTTTAATTTCTGTTTTCAAATCGTCCCTAAGGCCTTTTTGACACTTTTAAAATATTAATATATCAAATCGATCCTCCAGAGTTCATTTTTGGAAGAATTAACTATGTATGATTAACAGAAATTGTGATATTGACCGATTTGGAAGACTTGTAATAAATTCGCAACGAACGTCATTTTAGAAATATTTAAATAAAACTTTGTCCAGACGGTTTTAATATTTGGAATTGAGTTACTATATATTTTAAACCCCGTAGAACACGAATTTAGTGTTATTTTGAAAATAATTTAAACCGTTGAGGAGTTGTGAACAAAATAAAATTCATGTTTTTGGAGCAATTTTTTTCCAAAATTTCGATCGTATTTTCCGCAATCCCTAAGGCCTTTACGATACTTTTACAATATTAATATATCAAATCGACCCTCCAGAGTTCGTTTTTGCAAGAATTAACAGTCTATGTTTAGCCGAATTCGACATATTGACCGATTTTTAACATCATATTTTTAGTCAAAAATGTACAATTTTTGAACCCGGATTTGAGACGTTTTTAATTGAAAATTTAACCACTTTTATACCGGAAATATACAAATCAACACTCAAAAGTTCATTTTTGCAAAAATAAACACTGTATCTTCAACCGAAATTGTGATGTTGACCCATTTTTGGCCGATACTAAATATGTAAACATGTATTTTTGGGGGCTCATAATTCTTGAATTGTTCGAAATATTTTCAAATTAACACTAAAATCGTGTTGTACGGGGTTCAAATATAAAATGACTTGCAGTTGCGAACCCTAAAATCACATGGGTCTCAAAGACCCAACTAGTGGCAAACGCAGTAATTTCCCACAAACATAGGGTTAAAAACAATAATATTTCGGCCATTTTTTGTCTATATCTCGAGAATGGAATCGAATTTAGATAATCTGTAAAAACAGTTTTATAAAGAAAGCTTTTGTTTACACTTGTATACATTAATAATCGACAATTTTTTAAATATGTAATTTATACGCGAACGTAAAGATGAAGTTCACAAAATTTTTATATTTTTGAACTTCAACTTTACGTTGACATATAAATTACATTTTTCAAAAATTGTCGATTATTAATTTATACAAGTGTAAACAAAAGCTTTCTTTATAAAACTGTTTTTACAGATTATAAAAATTCGATTCCATTCTCGAAATATGGAGTGATAAAGAAGTGGCCGTTTTTAGATAAAAAATCAAAAAAGTTGAATTACGCCGGAAGTGGTCGACCATGAGTGAAATGTTTTTATGGTTTCATATATAAAATTTTCTGCTGAATTTAATGGTAAAATAAAAAACATAGCATTCCATTCAAAATAAGCAAGTTAGGGTCTACTTCCGTTTAAACCGGAAGTGCTACTGCTTTGCAAATATTTTAGTTGAAAAGGGCATGTCGGAAAACCCCTAAATACCAAATTTCGTAAAATAATATTGAATAGTTTTTAAAATAACGATAGCTTTATTTTACATAACCTAAAAAAATGAACATATTTTTATCGGTTTTTTCTCAAAACTTTTGTCACATAAATAATAATTTGTGACTTACATCTTTGGAAACATTTTGTGCCATAATTTCTAAGTCACTTCGTCTATTAAATGGAAATATGTGAGTTCCATAAACCCAAGACCGGCGGCCATTGTCGCCAAAAAAGTGGACATGGTAGCACAATACGTTTCTTCGGCCTAACCCTAAATCAAGAATATTTATTTTTGTAATTTTAACTCCTAATATAAAAAAATATATTTTTGTTGTGTCACTTACCGATTATTTTAGAATGCCTGTTTGTCACAGGTTCCCCAGTAACTATAGAAGGCCAAAATGGGTAACTACCTACTCTGGACCATGATAGGTCGCCCACTTTTGGTACATATGCAGATTGACCTGTTAAAATTAACAATACAACTCTTCAAATTTTTGCTTCCGTGCCCTAATTTTGTTTTATTTTAATGAATAGAAAGCTATTGAACCGATATATAGTCATTTAAATGTATTTTGAGGTTAGACCCTATTCTATACTTTAGCCCAAAAAATTAATATTGTTACTTACCTTCCAAATATTCGATATTTTCTTCATTATCTTCAATGACAACAACTTCTTTCCTCACTTTTGGCACTTCTATAATTTGAACTTCATTTTCTTCTTCTTCTGAAGATTCAGCGACTGACGATCGCAATCTTCCTTCTTTAAACCCACCAATATTCAACTCCTTTTGCAATTTCTTCAATTTCTTATTCTTCTTAAAAATACTAGTGTCCAAACTTTCGTTTTTATCTTCACTAACACTAACACTTTTCTTCACATATTCTTTTGTCCTTTTTTTCAGAGGTGATTCTACCGAGTCACTTAAAGATTCGTCGGAAAATATACGAATTTTACTAAATTCACGATTACTGTTTTCAAATTTCGCGCCATTTATGAATTTATATTCATGGCTTTCTAGGATTTTCTTTTTGTTTCCGTAGGTTTTAATAGGTTTTGAGGAAAAATTTGATGATTTCGGGGAAAATTCGTTATTGGAAACAATTTTTATGACTTTCGACATATCGACATTAACTTCTGGAATGTTGATCGACAGAATTGAATTAATATCGACTTGTTTTATTTCGACTGGTTTCAAGTCGATCGATTCGACTTTTTTCGGAGAATTATCACTTTTTTGACTTTTTCTTCTCGGACTTGAAGATGTTATTCGTTCATAAGGCCCAAAAATATCTTCAATATTATAATAATCTTCGGTAATTTTCGGTTTTCGAGTCCGTCCATATCGACTCGTGTTTGAACTTGTCGAAACTTCAGGACTTGTCTCAGGTTCGAAATTCTTTTTAACCGGTGTTTCTTCTTTACAATCGACGTATTCGATTGATTTAATAGATGAATTGTTTGTATCAGAGCGATCTTCAATTTTATCATCAACTGTTTCTTTCGACGAAGAAACTGTTGCTTCGATATTTTCTTGTAATTTTTTTAAGTTTTCGGCAGGTTTGAACTCGTCTGCCATGTCGCTAACTTCATACACATCAGTCATTTGTTTTAGATATGTATTGTACTATACAAATATCTGAAACAAATGATTGTTTTTTTAATATATACTTTGTTTTTGAGTTGTCAAATCATACTTTCGTAATTTTCTACTTTTTTAATCATTATTTTATGTAAAAAATATAAAATTTTACATCTGAAGCAGAAATAGCGATAGCCATGGAATTGAAACAAAAAAATAACAAATTTTAATGATTTATCTGTCAAACTAAGTTTATTTTTATTATTTCTGATGAAGTGAACAATTATTTATTTAAATACCTAATAAAAATAAATTAATCTAACTTGACAAATAAAATGTTAAACATTTGTTAATTTATTTGTTTCAATTCCATGGCTATAGCTATTTTTGGGACGATTTTCAATATTAACGCCGGAAATGAGTTTTTTTTTTAAATAACACAATTATTTTAAATATTGTAGGAAAAGTTTCAAACGAAATTTATTTTAAATTAAAATGTCTATAAATTTGCAGTATAGATTTTTCTACAGGGTGTTCCATTTTCATAATATGAAAGCTGCCAATATTAATCAACAAAAATAGATGCGTTTTTGGCAGTTTTACTTACAGATTTGTACCATAAACTTAGTTTGATTTTTTTTCATATTTAAAAAAATCGAATTATTATTATCGATGAAACACCCTGTATATTGACACGAAAATATTATATACAGTATCACTTTAGTCCCTTTGAAATAAAAATAATTAAGATTTCAATAAAAGGGACTAAAATGCATAAACAACTTTTTATCAATTTGATAATAAATATAACTAAAATTATCGTTTACGTATCGTATTACGCCAGAAAACACAAAGCATTGATTCAGAAATATCACAATATACGACATTTTATAATAATAACTAATTTTTAAGTTTATTTTACATAAAGACAATAAAAATTTAACAAAATTTGGTTAATAATGGAACAAATGAACGAATAAGACAAAATACGATCGGAAAATTCCATATAGGACGTGAAACAAATGAAATTTCAATGACGTACAGATGGACGAAACTTACGTAGAGACTTAATCACTATTTTTAAATATAATTCATGCATTTTTATGACCTAAAACGATTTTAATTAGCAAAATAATATAAAAATGCTTCAAATAATAACAAATTTATGTTAATTTTGTTTGTTACTAAGCTACAATCAACGTTAGTAGATTCTAGGGCAAGCCATTTCATATAACCTCAAAAAAATAACGAATACTCACATCTAAACATATAAAACATATTTTTTTAAGTACCTACCATTCATTGCTGTAAATATTGCAGTATTTTTATTCACAGATGTCTGGAAATAATATTTTTGGCTAATTTTATAACCTACAAGCTAATATGGTCCAAGCATTCTTTCGAATCAGTTTTAAAAATAAACAAAAACAGATTCTAAAAATAAGAAATGTACCCTTACTGCATATGAATTAAGTAACACCGTTTGCAAGAAACTAAATTTAAAAACTAGCATTTAATCACTATCATAAAAAATCGTGATATATCCACTAGAAATAAGTCTCTTCAAAGCGTTGAAGAGATAATAAAAATAAATTCCAACACTTTAAATACTCTAGAAGTAGCACTAGATCACCGAAATAATATTTAATAATTTACGAGTGGTATAATTAGACAATTAATTATAAAAACTATTCATTTCGTTAACTGTCACATACACTGAGCGGCATAATACAACAGATGTGAACTTAGGTGCTGAAGTTTCCCGCTTTCTCTCTTGACATTGAAACAAAATAAGTCAAAAATGCCCTTTTCAACCCTTAAAACACATTTATTTTCTCTCAAAAACAATCAATTCGCCATACCAACAATGTTTATCGCACAAATCCCGTCTTATTTTCGATTTTAACCGCAAAATCAACAAACATTTCGAGGTTAAGCACAGAAAAATAGTTCCTAAATAATTTTTGCACCATTTTATTATTAATTTAACACAAAAACTGCAAATTTCAGCGAATTAATTGTTGATAACACTTTTGTCAACATTGTTAGAAACAAAAGTTTTAAACTTTTATTGTATTGGTGCTGACATCTGTGTTGTCAAGTTTGACCTCAATTGGAGACAGGGCTGTACAAAATTTGAAAATCGATATAGAAGAAACATACTTGTGCAAAATTTTGCGTTTAATGAATAGGGTATTACAGCTCAATCGAATTAAGATAAATATATAAATAAATATATCATCATGGCATATTACCCATTACTGGGTGTGCCAATCTGCTTTGTACGCAGATTTCGGTAATAATGATGACATATTTGTACCGTGCGGGCGTTTACCAGGCGTCACCTCACGGGCACTCATTGCTGGCGTGGAGAGTGCACCACAGGGATCAATTTTGTGCCATTTAAAATTTGAAATATTTGGCGTCGGTCGGGATCGAACCCGGTTCCCCAGATTCGCGACCAGACACTCAGGCACGCGGCCACGAGACCCCATAATAGATAAATTATATGCTTAATAATGAATATTAAAGAAATAAAATGATATAATTGAAATACTTCGGAAATAAGGGTGTTTTTGTTTTAGCAGCTCGTCACTCATATGAACTCCATATATATTATTTTGATTGGAGACTCAAGGACCACCTATAAATATATAACGAATACACAGTTAGGGGCGCAACGTACTACCAATGGAAGTAGAGAAATTCAAATAGCGGAGGCGTGGCTATCAGTCCAGCAGTGCAATTCTCAAACAGTTTTTATTTGAATATAAATATTTTGCATTAAACTTAATAATTTAAATACATTTTGAATTATAAATCATGTCGACTTGTACAGTATAATAATATTCATTTATTTTTTATGAATATAATTTAGAAATAGCATATATTTTAAGAACATTTTAAATCTACGAAGAAAATAGTTTGATATAAAAACTTATATACGTGACGTCACATCTATATTTTCAAATTTCGGAGGTCTATTAATAGGAATTTTTCACCGGATTTTCGCCGACAGTCTTAGTTTTACTTATACGTTCAGATGAAATTATAAAAAAATCTGGTGTGGCCAACACAATACCTCCCGCCATTTACAGCCCGAGTCACAAAAAAGATAAAGTGTTTTGGATTAGCGAATTTTACTCTAATTTTGACAGTTTATTTCTTAAAATATAGTCTAATCTAATCCAAGTAACTACCTTTTTTTAAACCCCTCAACAGGATTAAATCCCAATTACAGAGTGGGTTCACATTCACACACATCCATGCCTTAGTGGGATTCGAACCCAGAGCTCCGAGGGCACTCATGACATGAGGCGTTGCTCTAAGCATTGAGCCACCGGAGCTATAATAAAATGAAGATTAAATTTTAAATACAGGGATAGAATAGAATTCACTAATCCAAAAATGAAGATTAGCTTATGTTTTGAATTCCTTTTCTTTTGTTCTGTTTACTTTTTTCTTTTTGAAACGTTACTAATATTATTTTGAAATGATTAGTTCTTTGATAGTGACATTTATCTGTCAGTTACATACATTTGTTTGTTTAAAGCGTATAGGCTCTGGGATTTAAATTATAGATAATTTTATAAATTTATCCGTAAAATATATAGAAAAAGTATTAATGTAAATCTGTAGAAAATTTAATTTTTATAATAACATTAATCTCGAAAAAATAACATTTTCAGGTATTTTTCGAAGAAAAACTATTTTGAGCTTCTAGTAAAGTGCCATTTCCAGTTATCCGATTTTTACCAAAATCTAATGAGCTCTTTCCAATACAGAAAAAGTTCGAAATACAAGATTTCAAAATTTTCTGAATGATAGTATTTGAGTTAGAGTGGAGGATCAACACATACATACACACATACATACACACACATATACACACACACGTGGCCATTTACCAAAATCTCGAAATGCAATGTTTAGCACGATCCCTATACCTCCCTTACCAAGGGTAGCGGGAGGAAAAAAATGGTGGAATCCCCTATTAGTAGGCGTATCGCAAAATCAAATTTGTTAAAAAATCAACGGCCACCTATTAATTTGAAATAAAAATTCAAGTATTTTTTCATTGCTATGACACAAAACATTTGAAACCATAACATAAACATCTAAATTTTCGTTGCAAGCACTAGGTTTTTCGTAGACCGCTTTAAAATCAATCTTTCGGCCCTTTTTTCAAAATTTATCATCACTAACTCCCAGAATGCCTAGGTAAGTCCTTTAATATTCATTTATATAAATTTCAACGACAGGAAATACACATTTTAGAACAAATAATTGATTGACAGTTGATATTTAAAGCGAAATGATTAAAACGAAATATTTAGAAATTTTAAAAGGTTGTGGAACAGCCTTAATTCTTTACGATGTCTTGGAATGCTGTAGAATGTTTTTCCGATAACTGTTTATAATTTATGTTAATATTATGTTTATTTGAATGATTGGTAAGTTTCATATTTTTATTAATTTTGCTTATTTATTTTTATTAAATAAAATATATAAATATTTGAAGCATTTCATGACATTCCGGGGCATAGACTTAAATAGTACACTTTCAATACTGTTATGTAGTATAGGTTGCATTAAAATAATTCAAAAACACGTTTAGTAAATTTGTAAAATACGACGGTAATTACTGCAACCTTTTACAATTTACTTGTAAACGTCAGGATAATCTAAGTTACTAAAATCGCATTTATATTATGCCGGCAGATAAACATATATGCGGCTATCGGTATTTATGTGTACTGAACAAGAACTATTTTGAAAACGAATAATTTGGGATAATTTTAATGTCAAATTGACAAGCTGTCAAAAATGTACTTTTCACTATGTCCCAAATTATGATAACGTTAAGCCTCATTTCCACCGAATGTTTTAATGCTTAATGCATAATGATTTGTGCATAATGCTTAATGCATTATAACAATTTACTAGGATACCATTTCCAGCTATGTTTAGTGACTAATTCGACAGAAATGTCTCATTTTTTATCCTTTTTATTTTTAACTCTTGCAGACTGTCATTGCAGCAGTAATTCTTCTTTTCTTAACATGTCATATACATAATTTTTGGCATCTATATCAATATCTAAAAATTAAAAAAACTTAATAATTAGTTTGCAAGCTTTTATTCTTAAGCACTGCTCTTAGTTCTTAAGCATTAAGCCTTATGCATTGCTGGGAATGGTAATGAACGTTGCCATATAATAAACATTTTTGCGCATTGCGCTTAGATATTAATTATAGCTCTTAATCATTAAGACAATCGGTGGTAATGAGACTTTATAGTATTGGAGAAACCGTGGATCCAACATCTATACATCCACACACACACACACACACACACACACACATCCACACACATACGGACATCATCGTAAAAATGTTATAATCGGATTCATGGGACATTAAAACGTGCTTATTCACTAAAATCGGGATATGTGATTTTTAGCATGAATCCAATACCTCTCTTAGCGAGAGGTAAAAAAGAATATAAAAGGAATTTGCGAAAAAATGACGAATATAAAGAAAAAGAAAAGGAAAGTAGAAAACGAATATTTCAGAATATTGAATATAAAGAAAATGTATGTATTGTATATAATTTATATTAAAATATCCCATAGATTTTGCAAATATATGAGAATTATTTTGTAGTGAGAAATGAATATATAAATAAATATATCATCACGGCTTATTACCCATTGCTGGGTGTGCCAATCTGCTTTGTACACAGATATCGGTAATGATGAAATATTTTCACCGTGCGGGCGCTTACCAGGCGTCACCACACGGGCACTCATTGCTGGCGTGGAGAGTGCACCACAGGGGTCAATTTTGTGGCATTTAAAATTCGAAATATTTGGTGTCGGTATATGTATTTATATTTAGAAATATTTTTTGTTTTATGCGTACAACCAGGTAAAATATCTGGCGAGAGGTTATGTGCTGGCCACATCAGATTTTTTACCTTCCGTCACCTTTAGGTAAGGAAGGTATTGTCTTTGGTCAAAAAATTCGGTGGTGAGTTTTTGATGAATAAGCACGTTTTAGGGTCCCTAGAATACGATTTTACTATTTTTACGATGATGTCTGTATGTGTGTGTGTGTGTGTGTATGTGTGTGTGTGTGTGTGTGTGTGTGTGTGTGTGTGTGTGTGTGTGTGTGTGTGTGTGTGTGTGTGTGTGTGTGTGTGTGTGTGTGTGTGTGTGTGTGTGTGTGTGTGTAACAAAATTTTCGTCTACGATAACTTCCATACTACAATTCTAAAAATTATAATTCTTTCGTATTTCTCTTCGTTACATCCATGCAAAGAGCTGATTAGATTTTGGTTACAATTGGACAACCGGAAGTACCCTCATTTGAAGATTTTAACAGTTTTTCTTTAAAAAACTATGTTAAATATCATTTTTTCACATTTAATGTTATTATAAATATTAAAGAATATTATATTTTCTATACGATTTGATTGAATTTTATACCTAATATTAAATGGATATAGAGTTAAAAAATTATAAAGAAATTAAATTTCATAAAGTAGCCATAGCTGTGGAAACAGCTACTATATTAAGAAAATTTTGTTTGAAAGATGTCAGTGTCAAGTGAAATTGACATAGTGTGTCTTATAATTTTACTGGAAATAGGTATAGGATCTTTTGCTTTCTGTATGGAATTTGTATAAAATTCATACAACTGCTTTAAGGTAATGTACAAGAAATAATAATAATAATAATAATAATAATAATAAATCTTTTATTTCTGCAGATACATTACACTGTATATAGAAAACGTCACAAAATAATAATTTTCTATATGAAATTTGCATGAAATACATGCAACTGCCGGAAGATAATGTACAAGAAGTAGAATATTTAATTTAGCAAGGAACTTTCCGTATGAAATTTGTACAAAATACATAGAACTGACGGAAGGTAATGTGCTGGCCACATCAGATTTTTTTTTATCTTTTATTACAAATTTATCAGACGGATTTGTTGAGCTTGGGCTCATACACTTACCCCCTTCATCTTTCTGTAGCTGCTGCTCCCCCTGCTCCCCTTGCGGCCCTTGCTGCCCGCCGCCCCTATGCGCGCCCTGCTGCTGCCCCGTGACCCCGGTGTGCGTGCCCTGCGAACCCATCATCGTCCCTTGCAGAGTACCCACGCCTTGCAGCATCCCCGTTGTACCACCGTGCCCCCCACCCACCACCCCGGGATTCGTGCCCAGCGTGCCCTGTTGCAATCCGGTGTGCCCCCCAGCCTGCATGACAACCTGTGCGCCTTGCTGTCAACCGTGTTGCAGACCGTGCTAGGGAGAAAGGTACAGTGAAATTATTTCGATGTAAACTTTGTCGTGCGCATTTGTGCCTTAAATTATACAGGTGTTATATTTTAATGTACCCAGCAAATATCTCGCTTATTTATTAAGTTGGAAATTTATTTCATATAACATGATTTATACAGCAACATGTAAGCTACTTGATGACGGATGTACATTCCTGATACCACTTCCGGTTTATTAGTAATTAATATCTCCTTTGAAATTTCAAATAAAACATAGGTACTATATTTTTTTACAAATTTGAGAAGTACATCAAATTTGCTTTACAATCATGCAAAATAATCCATATGTTACATTATTAAAAAGTAAAATGGCGGGCACTTTTTTATACACCTAATTGGAAAGAGAATAGTGAGCCATGACTGGGAGTCATTTTGAATATTTGTTGTAAAATCATTTTGTTAAGTGTTCCTTATTCTTATTTTCTGTATTATTATGACAAAAAAATATTATTTCGTTTAATAATAATAGTTACAATGGGCCCGTCCAACTTTTTTTGAATTTTTTATATGTTACGAAGAATTTAAAAATAGAATTTCCATATTTTTTGTTTTCTTGAAATTATGCTTAATAACGCCTAAAATAATTATTAAAGTTTTGGCGCGAAAGTCGTGACGTTAGCGTCACTCCGCCATAAGTAGAGATAACCGACATACGTTACCATTAAAATGTTAATATCATTTCAAAAAATATATTTATTTGATTTACTTACAAGAATAGTGTTAAATGTTAATTTATTTAAAAATCAGGTAAATAAAATTAATAATTTTTCCTCCTTTTCATAATCAGGTAAATTATGCTTTAATGCGAATGTCTTTAAGACTTTCTTTAATGTACTATTGAAGGTTATCATAAACACCACGTGTCATTATTATAACTAAAATAGTATTTAAACTATTTTCTATTTATAATTAAATACAACAATGACAGTATTGATTACAAAAATCAAAACATAGTTCATAATAAAAAGTTATCCAGCATTTACATTTCTATTTACTAAATGATTACAACAATGACAAGTATTGAGATTACAATAATTAAAACATAAATTATAAATTTATTTAATGTTAGAGTATGTGTAAAGCCAATCGCGAATTTTTGAGCAAAATATGCATGGTCCACTCTATAGTGACATTTCCACAGGATAACTGGACGACTGTAGTGACACTGACGTCACAACATGGCGACCACTTTTCGCTAAAAACTTTAATTACATTATTATCGGTATAAAATTACAATTAATATAGCAATTTTTATTTCGTTTTCATTTATTTATATTCAAAATTCATATGCGACATGTAATTTCTAAAAAGTCGAAGACTTGGACGGGCCCATTGTTTTAGTTAATTGTTTTATTTCAAGTCACAGTCATGGCTCACTATTCTCTTTCCAATTAGGTGTATAAAAAAGTGCCCGCCATTTTACTTTTTAATGATGTAACATATGGATTATTTTACATGATTGTAAAGCAAATTTGATGTACTTTTCAAATTTGTAAAAAAATATAGTATGTTCCATTTGAAATTTCAAAGTAGATATTAATTACTAATAAACCCGAAATGGAATCAGGAATGTACATCCATCATCTAGTATCTTACATATTGCTGTATAAATCTTGTTATATGAAAGATATTACCAACTTAATAAATAAGCGAGATATTTGCTGAGTCCATTAAAATATAACACCCTGTATACGGGTGTTTAGCGTAAGTCTGGCACCAACAATATCTCGTGTTAATTTTTTTGAGATAGAATTAGAATGTCATGAAAAAACATATCTATAACAACCGGGGCATTATATGAAGGCATAATATTTCATTATGCCCTCATTATAATCCGATCATCCTTTATAGACTTTAAATTAGAAATAATATGAACGGTATATAATGAAAATTATTTTCTTTTTAATTATAATTCATTACAATATTAATGATTGATTACAACAATTAAACATCAATTGATTACAACAATTAATATAAAGAAAACAGCTTTAAAAGCACAACACAGAAATCATTTTTAATTTTATTATACTTAAAATTGATTATGAAAAGGGCCTTAAAAGCAATTTACTTCCACCACACATGTAAATAGTAAATACGTCAAATTGCAGACTAATGTTTCGCATTGATTTTTGACAGATATCTTGGAAACAAATAGAGATATCGAGTTGTACTTTACGGCATTGGATTCCTCGTAAAATTCTTCATAAGATAGGATATATTTAATTCATTTAGTAATTTTTATAACTTCAATATTAATTACTATATTTTATACATATCCATGTTTTTGCCATATGCTGATCTAATGTATTTCGTATGTACAAATAATATGATATTATGTAACATTTATTTCTGAGTTACTTTCTTCAAATCAACTTTTTCCAGAAATGAAAAATAAAGGCGTTATTCAATAACTTATGAATCAATATTTCCAAATCAATATCGGTATAGCCACCTGTTGACAATAATTATAAACAAACGGTGACATTTGTTGAATATTATTATTGCTTTTCAGAAATTGTTATCTGAAAACTGGGGCGTTAAATCGAAAAATGTTTCAAATATAATTTGCTCAAAATATTCTATTTTAATTATTTATGTATTAACCTTAATTATATAGTTACTATATTTGGGGATATAAATGCTTAGATAAATTAATCATATTCTCAAGAACTATAAATAAATAAAATAAATTATTCATTAAAACATATTTAAAATTAAATAATAAATAGTTTGTTACAATATTTATACTGTAAAAAAATTAATTTGCAAATATTAAATATATTTTCAGTTTTTTTCATTATCTTCGAAATGAAAGCGAAAATAAAAAAAAGTTTCAACAATACTCTCCTTTATTTTTAATTACAAATCTTTTTTCTTATGACAAACATAGTCGAAATATTTTTAGTTTAGTCAGAAAATGGATTTTTTCAATATTGTTAATAACAAATCAATACTGCCGCTGTCATCTATGGTGAAAATCATGAACTATATTTTACTGTTGTGGTGTATATAAGTACGTTGATTTATCGTGTAAATGGGAGAAAATCAATACTATCGACATATCGATTGACCAATCAGATTTCAAGAAATGTATATTGAACGGAGGTGGCAAGAAAATTGATTTAAACAATTGTTAATTGAATTAAAACTTATTGCAGTAAAACAAATTGTTTAAAATTAATTAAGAGCCAGTATTTCCACCTCCAGATAAAGTTCAGGATAACTATCCGTCAGATAAATGATAAAATATCGCATCGAAATTAAAGCATAAATGATGTAAATTATATTGAATGTCATGTTTTGATGCGATATTGTTCATTTATCCGACAGATAAGTTATCCAACACTTTATCCGAAGATGGAAATACCAGCCCTAAGGATAATTAAATAAAATAAAAAAATGTTATGGCAATTTTATTGTGATAGTTATTATCATAGATAAAAGAATGCTTAACATGAAAGTATTCGTAGCATGATGGTAGCGTGTTAGCTTTTTGTTCCAAAGATTGTGGGTTCAAACCCCTAGCACACACTATTTTTTTTTTATTTTTATTTTTTCAATTTATTTTTGTGTTTTTATTTGTTTTAATATTTTTTATTTGTTTTTATTTATTTTTATTTGTTTCTATTTATTTTAATTTAACAAGGAAAAACAGTAAAACTACAATAAATTTTCAAAATATCTCCATTCTGCGCTAAACAATATCCTAATCTATTATAAAGAAAATCTATTTAAACAATTGTTAATTGAATTTCGATAAAAGAAAATGAAAGTATAATAATCTTCATGAACGTTCCATACACACAGACATCATCGTAAAAAAAATTGGGTTCTAGGGACCTTGAACGTTGCCGTTTGGGCATTTGAACGATTTTTTAACTAAAATATTTTTTTAAAATTCAATATCCTGGAAACAGAATCAGATATCGAGTTGTATTTTTCGGCAATGGATAGAAATAATATGATATTATGTAACATTTATTTCTGAGTTACTTTCTTCAAATCAACTTTTTTCAGAAATGAAAAATAAAGGCGTTATTCAATAATTTATGAATCAATAATTCCAAATCAATATCGGTATAGACACCTGTTGACAAAAATTATAAACAAACGGTGACATTTGTTCAATTATTATTGATTTTCATAAATTGTTATCTTAAAACTGGGGCGTTAAATGGAAAAATGTTTCAAATATAATTTGCTTAAAATATTCTATTTTAATTATTTATGTATTAATCTTAATTATATAGTTACTATATTTGGAGATATAAATGCTTAGATGAATTAATTATATTCTCAAAAACTATAAATAAATAAAATAAATAATTTATTAAAACATAATTAAAATTAAATAATAAATAGTTTGTTACAAAATTTTTACAGTAAAAAAATTTGTGAAAAATAAATATATTTTAAGTTTTTTTCATTATCTCCGAAATTAAAGCGAAAATAAAAAAAAGTTTGAACAAAACTATCCTTTATTTTTGATTACAAATCTTTTTTATTATGACAAACATAGTCGAAATATTTTTAGTTTAGACAGAAAATGGATTTTTTCAATATTGTTAATAACAAATTAATACTGCTGCTGTAATCTATGGTGAAAATTTTGAACTATATTTTACTGTTGTGGTGTATATAAGTACGTTGATTTATCGTGTAAATGGGAGAAAATCAATACTATCGACATATCGATTGACCAATCAGATTTCAAGAAATGTATATTGAATGGAGGAGGCAAGAAAATCGATTTAAACAATTGATCATTGAATTTCGATAATTTGATATATAAAAAATTGTTAAATATTTGGTTTAAACATATTAATCGACAAACTATTGATTGATACACGATTTATTGTTTATTATATTGTAATATAAACATTTGTTGCTTTTTTTTATTATTGTTACTTTATTGAGACACATGATGCCGCCACCTGTTTAATAGACATATTTGTTCTTGACGAAAACCAGGACCGTAATTTAAAATTTTTGGTTTTAAAAAGCTTTTAACAGCTTTTTGGGCTAAGATTTATATTTGTTTCAAGAAATATAAGAGAATAGTTTATAAAAAATACAAAATAAAGGATCAAACTTGTTTTATTAAGAAGATAAAATGAAATATTGGCCAGCATAAAATTTCCTGAATACGTTTTGTGTGTTAGTAACAAATATTTGTGGTATGCGAAATATAGTAGGCGCTGGCGCCTAAATACCAACAAATAAATATTGGAATTTATTGAATATTTGACAATATACTATAATTTTTCAATTAAATATTGTTATTATTTGTATTATAAAGGTTTAATAAATATAATATTGTGTATATTATCCATTTTTTATTAAATAAATACCGTATTTTGTTATTACATTATACAAGTATATAGGAAAAAACTATTTAATTGTTTATGAAGATTATAAACAATAATTATTAACTATAACTTATTAAAAATATTGTTTTGATAATATAGTTTATAGAAATTAACATTTAATACAAAATAACTAAAAAATATTATTAATAACATTGACATGACACTTAAAATTGTTTATCTTGATTTTTCTTAGCTAAATTTTCATAAAAGCGTAATTTGTTATATACGAAAAGAATCAGCATAAAATTCTGAGTATAACAATTTAAAATTAATAAACAATAACAATAATATATCGCTAATATCTTATACATTTCATTTGACATACTTGGATTTTTTTCATTTATAATTTTCAGTACAAAATTTTCATTAAATAATAATAAATTATACATCAACAGATTCAGCTTGAATCACTGAATAAAATAATACTAAATACTTGTACTAATATACTAAATTAGTACAATAATTCTTTGTCTAGTTTATGGTCGAACTTATTCATCATATTTTCTTGTCTATTGTCATTTTGTTTATGTTTTGTCTTCTTTATTTCGTCTCACAGTTTTTGTCCACATAAAAATCAACCCCTGTAGTTTAATCCTGTGATATTTCATCCCTTAAATAACTGTATTCTTCGCTGGACAGCTCCAAACATTTGTAATGTTTGCATATATAGTTGGATTCTGTAATCAGCTGATTTGCAGTTCTGTGAATAATATATGCAATAATAATGATTATTATATATAAATATACGTACCTTATTGTTATAATACATAAAATATTGTTATGCCCATTTGGTTTAAGGGATATTGTACGCTGTAGAACTCTTCCAAAAATGTATATGATGAATCAGAATTGTTTATTACTAAATATGAAATAAATCTGGCCATACAAGACTTAATAAATTTGTTCTATATAAAAACCAGTTCGTTTAACCGGTTTTTGTAACGAGCTCACTTCAAAAACCGGTTCTCTTTACGATTTACCGATGTTTTTATGACTGGACATCTTCCCAAACCGGTTTTTCCACTTTGTATTCATTCGAAACAAATTTATTTAACTACAACTTTTGGAAACTGGTTTCAATATCTGAAATTAAATATATTTTCATATATATGTTTAAAGAAAAATTTACTTACTAAATTTCAGCTTGTAATACATTAAAAGTTGTCCAAATTAGTTTTGATATTTTCCAATCATATGTATTTGTTTATTCATCAGCTGTTATTTCATTTTATAGGTTATAATTATTGTTAATAACAATTAAAAAAATATGAGTTGTTATTAATTTTTAATAAATAAAACTAAAGAATATATTCAAAAATATTAATAAAATTATTAATTATTATTAAAACACATTTGTTTATAAAAATATTAGTTCATAATTTTCCCAAAAGATGCCAGAACTAATATCAAAATTGGTTGATTCAACATAAAATAAATCATTTTATCGATTCTTTCGATACTACAAGCATTTTCAACAAACATTTATTTGAAAATGTATGCTTTAATTTAAAAATTATTAACATTTAAAAAATTATTAACAGTTTTGAATGATACAATAATAATAATGAAATTTTAGTAAATGAAAAAAATCCAAATATGTCACATGTTTATTAATATTTTATATTTTTATATTCAGAATTTTATGCTGATTCTTTTCGTATATAAGAAATAAGCTTTTATGAAAATTATAGTTATAGTTAATAATTATTTTTTATAATATTAATAAACAATTAAATAGTTTCTTTGCTATATACTTGTATAATGTAATAACAAAATATGGTATTTATTTAATAAAAAAATGGATGATATGTACAATATTATAAGATAACAATTTCTGAATATCAATAATATAAATTCAATGAATGTCAGCAATTGTTTATAATTATTGTCAACAGGTGGCTATACCGATATTGTATTGGAATTATTGATTCATAAATTATTGAATAACGCCTTTATTTCTCATTTTTCAAAAAAGTTAATTTGAAGAAAGTTTCTCAGAAATAAATGTTACATAAGTAATATGATATTTTTTCTCCATACGAAACACATTAGATCAGCATATGGCAAAAATATGGGATATATGTATAAAATATTTTAAAATATATTTATTTTTCACAAATTAATTTTTTTACAGTTTAATTTTGTAACAAACTCTATTTATTATTTAATTTTAAATATGTTTTAATAAATAATTTATTTTATTTATTTATAGTTCTTGCGAATATGATTAATTAATCTAAGCATTTATATCCCCAAATATAGTAACTATATAATTAAGATTAATGCATAAATAATTAAAATAGAATATTTTGAGCAAATTATATTTGAAACATTTTTCCATTTAACGCCCCAGTTTTAAGATAACAATTTATGAAAATCAATAATAATATTCAACAAATGTCACCGTTTGTTTATAATTATTGTCAACAGGTGGCTATACCGATATTGTTTTGGAATTATTGATTAATAAATTATTGAATAACGCCTTTATTTCTCATTTTTGAAAAAAGTTGATTTGAAGAAAGTTACTCAGAAATAAATGTTACATAATATCATATTATTTCTACATACGAAATACATTATATCGGCATATGGCAAATATATGTATAAAATATTATAAAATATATTTATTTTTCGCAAATTAATTTTTTTACAGTATAAATTTTGTAACACACTTTATTTATTATTTAATTTTAAATGTGTTTTAATGAATAATTTATTTTATTTATTTATAGTTCTTGAGAATATGATTAATTTATCTAAGCATTTATATCTTCAAATATAGTAACTATATAATTAAAATTGTTATAAAAACAATTAGAATAGAATATTTTGAGAAAATTATATTTGAAACATTTTTTGATTTAACGCCCCAGTTTTAAGATAATATCTGAAAATTAATATTATATTCAACAAATGTCACCGATTGTTTATAATTATTGTCAACAGGTGGCTATACCGATATTGTTTTGGAATTATTTATTCATAAATTATTGAATAACGCCTTTATTTCTCATTTTTGAAAAAAGTTAATTTGAAGAAAGTTACTCAGAAATAAATGTTACATAACATCATATTTTTTCTTCGTACGAAATACATTAGTTCAGCATATGGTAAAGACATGGGATATATGTATAAATTTATTAATTAATTTTGAAGTTACAAAAATTACTAAATAAATTAAATATATCCTATCTTATGAAGAATTTTACGAGGAATGCAATGCCGTAAAGTACAACTAGATATCTCTATTTGTTTCCAAGATATCTGTCAAAAATCAATGCGAAACATTACAGTCTGCAATTTGACGTATTTACTATTTACATGTGTGGTGGAAGTAAATTGCTTTTAAGGCCCTTTTCATAATCAATTTTAAGTATAATAAAATTAAAAATGATTTCAGTGTTGTGCTTTCAAAGCTGTTTTCTTATTATATTAATTGTTGTAATCAATTGATGTATAATTATTGTAATCAATCCTTATTATTATTGTAATGAATTATAATTAAAAAGAAAATAATTTTCATTATATACCGTTCATATTATTTTTAATTTGAAACGATGATCGGATTATAATGAGGGCATAATGAAATATTATGCCCTCATATAATGCCCCGGTTGTTATAGATGTTTTTTCATGGCATTCTATCTCAAAAAAATTAACACGAAACATTGTTGATTATATTATATATTGTTTATAACTCAAGAATATAATGATTACAAGAATAAATCCAATATTTAAATACCTACTAGCATTTTAGGAAGAATCAACAAACAACGAAGTACAAATTATTGTCGACCTTAATCACACGAATGACAGAATGACATGAATATTCAAATAATTCAAATATTTGAAAATGACACTCGTTACCACGGTTACAATACAGTTTCTATTTCATCTTTTGCCGTTGGTTAGACGGAGATAGCTTATTCCCCTCTAAAAAACCAACGACAATGAGATAGCGAATAAGTCTCATATATGCCATGTGTGTACGACAAGGATGCTAGATAAAAGTTTTGTAATGCTTGCATCAGAAATTGATGACGTGGGGACCAACTGGAAGATATACAGGATGTTTCCTTTAAAACAGCCAGCGCTTTTTTGGGCGAACTAGTGACTTTAGAAAAAAATGTTATATACAAGAAATGATCAAGAATAAGGGGCTAATTTATTAATAATAACAAACCGAAAAGGGGCTGTCCTTAAATTACGTAACGCTTCAAGGGGGGGGGTCAAGAGTAGCGTTACGCAGCGTTACGAGGGGGTAGGGGAGGGTTAATGTGTGCGTTACGTAACGATAAAATATAAAAAATATTGCTAAACTTGCTTTAATAGTTTTGAAACATTCAGATTTCGCGGTGCTAATTCGTATATGCAGGCAGTCGTTTGTTTTCAATAACAGTCAACATAATATGTCGGGCACAGTTCAAATTCGGGCCAGTGGTCTTTCATTCGTGCAATGCAATTCATATTAAAACATGAATTCAAGTAGTGTTGATAAGGAAAAACTTTTCAATAGTTTGTTAAAAGCATATGGAAATGCATATGCTTTTAATTTCTGTGCTGTTATTTTTTCATCTTTATGTACATTAATTTAATTAGTTTCTGTTTCAAATTTTAACTGAATATTAAGGAGGCCATATACTTTTATATCCAGTAAAAAATTAGGGGGGGGATCAAGTACTGCGTTACGTAATATATGGGGGGGGGGTTCATGTTTGCGTTACGGGTGCGTTACAAATGGGGGAGGGGGTATCAAAATTTTCCACTGGTTAAATATTCGGTATGTTACTATTGATACATTATCCCCTTATACTTGATCATTTTTGGTATAAAACATTTGTCTCTAAAGTTGTTAGTTCGCCCAAAAAAGCGCTTGTTGTTTTAAAGGAAACAACCTGTAGTGTACCTATGTAATCTTTTGCAGATAGATGAAATCACGTCACACGTCGCCTGTTGTTTTACCGTCTTTTGATTAAATGATGCTGATTTCAGTGACAATATTCAAGAGGAGCTATTAACATCATGGGTCAGTATTATTCATATTATTTCAAAATTAATATTGAAACAATAAAATAGCAACAATTTTATAAAATAGTTTATAGAATTTAAAATAAACACATTTGAAATCATTACATACCTATCTATGTACTTCTTAATTTGTTAATATGAAAAAAAAGTTTTCCCAAAGATACATGCAGTACGTCTCACAAAATTAAATTAAAAGTTTAAGATTTGAACCAGACACCTAAAGGTCAAAAGTCAACGCCTTTCGCACTAGGCTATTAACCGTATTAAACTTTTGAACTTAATTCAAATTAATTGGTGTTAGTTTTGAACCGAAGATAGAAAAATTGTTTGATTTTTGACAAGTTCACAAATTACACACGATAATATTTTACCCAATTACTATCTTACTGTGCATATATTTATTTATGAAGATAATATTGTATCGAAATATGTAGAAATCAAGTGGTTCTTCTATTTAGAAAATTATTAAAATTAAATACATTTAAATTTCTTTAAAAAAATGTTTTTCTGGTTAATGGGCTACTTGCGTGCCATTTTATTATTTAATATTTTTGAAGAGACGATAAGAACTTGTTACCCATATTTTTTCTTTTGGCAAAATTTTCATTAATTGACCAGAAAAAAATTAATGAAATTGCAATATTTAAATTACCGCCATGTATGACGTAGAATTACGCCGAACCAATGAATGGCCGTAAAGCAATAACATCGGTACGTCCAATAGCAACGGCATGTGCGGGTAATTTAAACATGACAGATCATCTGTTTGACGTTTGAATAATAGTTTGAAAGTTAATATTTTCGTTTGTCATTTTAATCTTGTACGAGTATAAGCTAATTTAAAATCTTTCAAAATCCTGCTTATCAAATCGAAATACGTAATAAAAGTAACAGAAACCGCGCAAATTGTAAATAATAAAAGAGACAGTGACAGAAAAATGAACTACAGGTTACATTCTTATGTGCATCCCTTTCTCCAGTTCAAAATAATGACGTCAAAGAAAATCTTCTTTCTTAATATATTAAAAAAAAAATATTTTTTTTTAATAAAATTTATATTTTTACATACGTTTTTAACTTTAGGTATTTAATGATAGATATCAGATTAAAAAAATTAGAATGGAGGACCCCAGAGCAACTTTTCAAAATACATAACATTACCTAACCTAACGTACAAGGTACAAATCTGAATGCGGCGAAACTCTAGTCGTTTATTTAATCAGGGCCGCGCCGTGCGGGTGGCCAGGTTGTGCCCCGCACAAAGGCGCCTGACTTTGAGGGGCTCCGTTTCAAGACAGAAAGTAAATAATAGTAAATATTTAAAAAATGCTCTTATTCGTAAAGACAAAATTACTATAAAACTTATAAATTAACGTGATAGAAGTGAACAATATATTTTTTAATTTGTTTGCATTAGAGCTCTAGTTGTAAGTAAAATAATTATCGTATCAATCGGTTCGTTATTATTCTAGCATTGTTATATTGAAATAATAACTATGAAAATGTTGATTACAACAATGAATATATTGATTATAATTCAAGAATATTGATTACAAGAATGAACCCCACAATGAATCCAATATTTAAATACCTATTATCATTTTGTAAAGAATGAAATGCATATAGAATTCTGAAATCTGTTATAAAATTGTTGATTACAACAAACGATTTAGATTATAACCTATTGATTACAAGAATGAATCTAGGAAAATTTCATCAATAGCATTTTTGAAGAATAAAAATTATAGTTTAAACTTTAATTTGCAAATTTTACAGGCGCCTAATACCCACGGAGCGGCCCTGTATTTAATTAATATGAATAATGAAATATAGTGAAAAAAACATTGTACATACTTATTAATATTTTTTTGTTTTTTGCAGGGCTCATAAGAAACACACAAAAATATAAAATTTCCAAAAAAAAATTTATAGTGAAGTGCTTGTAAAGATTTAGTGAAGAAAAATTTAAAATCGCTCATAATATTAAAATAATTTTGTAAACTTTTTGGATATTTCTTCTAAATGTACAAGTATTAATGCAACTAATAAAAATAAAAAACTTATATCGTTTCATTTATTTGTGTCTTGCATTAATTATTTTTATATATTTAGGGATATTTTGTGTTGGTGAATATAATTGTTGTTTATTCTAGATGTTCAAATGTCTTTTCAGCGCCATATTGTATGTGTAAGGGTCGTAGTCGTACCTACCTTAGACATTACGGATTTGTTGTAAGTTTTATTTGTGTTGTCGAATGTTATTTGGCGTTTATATCGAGTACAAACATAATTGATTATATAGATTTCGAAGCTAATTATTAGTGAAATATTTGATTACGACTGGTATCCTGTTTTTAGACTATTTTTGGTAAGTTTAATTTCAAGTAATATTTATGTATAATATGCAAATGTTTCTATTTTCAACTGTAATATAAATAAAAGACGGCTTATTACTCATTTCTTGATGTGCCATTTTGCTAATTTTTGGTATGTATCATTGAGGTCATTTCCCAGGCGTCAATTTAAGGCAAGGGTTCTCAAATTATTTTAAAATTATAATGTTGAGCGACTGGTTTGATTCTAATATATCGAATTCAACCACAACTGATATCAAATTTAAAAATTATTTGTTTTCCAAATAGCACAAAATTGCCCCCTTTTAAAATTAAAATTATCTTCAATAGATGTCACTTGTAAACATTAGTAATCCAAGTATTTGATTGGTTGAATTTTGCAACGTGGTTCCGTGTTATAGGCCATTTTCCGTTACGTGTTTTTTTGTTAATTTTGGCTGCGCTTCGATTAAAAATGTGCCTAATACTGAAAAATGTGAATTAAATATTAAGCTTTGGTTGGGGGTTAATATTCCTTTGTTTAAAATGTTCAAATGTCTTTCGACCGCCATCTTGTAAATGATTGTGTCGTACCTTAAACTAGAATCATAGATTCGTTGTAAGATTTTATTTGTATTTGCAAATATTGTATACATCAAAAATAGTAAAAATAATTGATTATACAGTGTTCAAAGCTAATCATTAGTGAAAAATATTCGATTCTGACTGGTATATTGTTTCTAAGTTAATATTTGGTAAGTTTCATTTTAAGTAATTTTATGTAGATATAAAAATGTTTCTATTTTCAACTGCAATTTAAACAAAAGACTGCTTTTTATTATGCATTTGTTTATATTAAAATTATTGTACGTCTGAGTGCATTTAGTGACTGTTGTAAGTCTAACGGCCCGGCATTTTGCAAATCAATAGGAACTCGTCGGGTTAAAATACCGCCATTACCGACATTTTTCTACTAATATATGTAAGCTTTCTTGTGATGGATCATTCGTTTTGTTCCTTTCTTTTTTATATATGATTGCAAAAATAGTTTGTTATTCTTACATTAGTATATTTTTTGTATTTCCCGCGCCTCGTTTGAGCATTTGATTTTGATTGGCTGCCCCACTATTTTAATTTGTTTCTTTGTTCTTTTTATTTGTAACGAACTTTTTAAACCGTTACGTTACCGCGGTTTTATGTTTCATTTTTAATCAAGAAAAAAGTGATCTCTTGTTCTTGTTTTAAAAAGTTTGCTGTAAATATGTAAGTATTACGTGAAGTATTTTGATTTTCAATCGTCTTTATTAACACAATTGATAGATAAACAATATTAATTTACAATATTTCTATAAAAATTACATGTGAAATAAATTTTGTTGTACAACTTAAATATTTTGAACATATTCTTACATTAGAATATATTGTATTTCCCGCATTTTTTATTATATATGGCGCAGTCGTTCGTTTGTGTGTTTGTTTTTGATTGGTTGCCCCACCATTTTAATTTGTTTCCTTTGTTCTTTTCATTTTAACGAACTTTTTTCTATTGCCATGTTATCGCGGTCTAGTGAAAAGTGTTAAAAATTATAAAAGTGATTTAAATTATTATAATTTTACTTTAATGACATTGTTTTAGTTGTTATAAAAGTTTTGGTATGTATTTAACATCAAATTTTGTTTCAAAATTAAACAATATAATCAGGTTCTTGTTTTATTTATTCAATTATTTCTTTGTTTTAAACATTTATTTGATTAATATCATTATTTTTTTGATGTAATCAATCAAATATTTTAATAATTCAATCAACTTTTTCCTTTTTATACTGTTCTTTTAATATAATGAAAGTTTTGATTGTTGTAATCGAATGTATTGTTATCTAATGACCTTATCAAATATTTCTTTGTAGAAATCAAATCTCACATTATAATCCTAAAATATTCTTTTGTTATAATCATAGTTATTTGTATATCAAGGCCGCGAAATCACTTTTTAGCGTACCGAGAGAAAAATTGTCAATCACGAGGGCGCTAAAGGATTTCGCGGACAAGGTGTACACAATATTTTTTGTGCAACCGTAAAAAATATGTAATTTTATTATTTAATGTAAATTTTATTAATTTTAAACAGTTTCATTGGAAATAGAAAATTAGCTTTCAAGGTGGCTATGGGATTAACATTTGATAAACAAAACCATGCAATTCTCAAGTGTCAGTGTGATTGTTTACCTAATTTCGCGGCCGCTATCATGACAACGGCCGCGAAATTCATTTCGCGGCCGTTACCATAACGACGGTCACGAAATTTAATTTCGCGGCCTGTATTGCGGCTGCGAAATGCTTATTTCGCGTCCGGTTGCACAAAAAATATTTTATAATTATTTATATATAATTCATTTTATACATTTCTTACAATAATTAATCAAATTTTATTTTTTCGTCCATTGTTTCATGTTGAAACATTTCTCTTATTTCAGATGTTTAACATCTGAATATATTAACAATGGATAACATTGTTACGAATCAACAAGACTTTATGTTTTCTAATTCAGAAGAAAACTACAATCCAGATCATGAGGATCACATCATTTTAAGAAGTAAAAATTTCTTAAAACGTAAGAAACTTGAAACAGAACAAGAACAAGATAAATCTGTTGTTAAAAAAGAAGAAAGTGTTTCTTCAAATACGGGAAATTCGTCGGAAGAAACAATTACGAAGAAAAATGAAGATAAACATGAAGATTTTCAGATAAAAGAAGAAAGTTTGGATCAGAGACCTTCTGACTTTGAAGAAAAGTCGGACAAAGAAATCGAAAATGAAGAAAACGACGAAGAAAGGGGTATGTGACTGATATATACGTAGTTAAATATATTTTTTTAATTTGTTCTTCAGTTTCAGAAATGAGTTGCTTTTCTGATTTGAGCAATACATCTTCACTTTCCGACTGGGAAGAAAGTACGGTAGTTTCAGATATCAGTTCCATTTGTGATTCAAACACCATATCTTCATTTTCTGATGTGGAAGAAATTTTAAACGAAGAAACAGAAAACGAAGAATTATCTATTTCCACGATATATACTTTCAGATTTGAAGATATTGCAGTCCAAAGATATGTTTTTCTTCAAATTACAGATGAAGAAATACGTATAATATGTTTCAATGAAGATAATGGACTTATTATTGAAGATATGGTTGACGGAAATACCGATTTATTAGAAAACATACCAAATAATTATCTTCTATCCAGTAGTGAAGAAACAAACATGAAAATCAAAGAAGAAAGTAATGAAAATTCGTCAGAAACTGATGAAGAAGTAGCAGAAAAAACGTCCGAAGAAAATACGTGCAAAGACTTGTCACTTATAGACGACAATACAAGATCACTTGTACCATTAAAATACAAGTTTTCTACGGGACAGGTCCAAGAAAAAATAAATAATGTGGCCGATAAGTCCAAAAAAATCAAAAAATGCAACAAGTTTTTTCAGAATAGATACAAAAACTGGAGATATAAAGCAACTAAAATCTTCGAATATATTGAAGATCTAAACAAATCTAACGACCAAATATTTGAAGATCAAAAAACGGACGACGAATCAAGCACCAAACATCAAAATGAAATAAATTCCATTCCAGAAGAAATAATTAGCCAATGGATAGATGATCTGGAATTATCTGATGATGAAGAAAATGAAGATAACGAAATAGCAGAAACCAATTTGTTAGACATCATTAAACAATGTGAAGATATGCCAGTAACTGAAGAAAATATTAATGAAAAAACTGAAGAAATCAAAGAAAATAAAAATGATTTTAAAGAAATTGAACAATATTCGGAACAAGAAGACTTTAAAGAAGATCAGGAAGAGTCCAGAACTTCAGTGGAACACAGCATTCAGGAATTCCCGGAAAATATACAGTTATCTGAAAATAATGAAGATCAATTTGAAGATACGAATTTATCAAAATATCAAATAAATTGTACGGAAGAATTAATAAAACAATGCTTCAAAGATTTAAATCTGGAAATGTCTGAAGATTTGAACGATTCTAGTGATGAAATTGAAGCAAGATCTTCACCTGGAAATTGGATACAATTATTGGCAGAACCAGAAATGTTTAAAGAAAATATTGAAGATCCTAATAATAATAGAAATTTGGTATATTTAGACGAAAATAGGTCTGCAAAGGACAATAAATCTGCAGGCGAAAACAGATTTGCAAACGAAGATATATTTGTAGGCGAAAACAAAGCTGCAAACGAAGACAGATTTGAAGGCGAAAACAGATCTGCAAACAAAAACATATTTGCAGGCGAAAATAGATCTGTAAAGGAAAGCAAATCTGCAGGCGAAAACAGATCTGTAAAGCAAAACAGGTCTAGAGACAAAAACAAATTTGCAGGCGAAAACAGATCTGCAAACGAAAATATAGTTGCAGGGGAAAACAGATTTGCAAACGAAAACAGATCTTCAGTCGAAAACAGAGCTGCAATCGAAGACAGATTTGCAGGCGAAAGCAGATCTGCAAACGAAAATATATTTGCAGGCGAAAATAGATTTGCAAACGAAAACAGATCTGCAGACGAAAATAAAACTGCAGGCGAAAACAGGTTTGCAAACGGAAACAGATCTGCAAACGAAGACAGATTTGCAGGCGAAAACAGATCTGCAAACGAAAACATATTTGCAGTCGAAAACAGATCTGTAAACGAATATAGATTTGCAGGCGAAAACAGATCTATAAAGGAAAACAAATCTGCAGACGACCACAGAGCGGCAAACGAAGACAGATTTGTAGGCGAAAATAAATCTGCAAACGAAAACATATTTGCAGGCAAAAATAGATCTGTAAAGGAAAGCAAATCTGCAGGCGAAAACAAATTTGCAAACGAAAACAGATCTGCAAACGAAAATGGATCTGCAAACGAAAGCAGATTTGCTGGCGAAAATAAATCTGCAAACGAAAACAGATTTGCAGACAAAAACAGAGCTGGAAACGAAAACAGATTTGCAAACGAAGACAGATTTGCAGGCGAAAACAGATCTGCAAGCGAAAACATATTTTCAGTCGAAAAGAGATCTTCAAACGAAAACATATTTACAGTCGAAAACAGGTTTGCAAACGAAAACAGATTTGCAGACGAAAACAGAGCTACAAAAGAAAACAAAACTGCAGGCGAAAATATATTTTCAGTCGAAAACAGATCTTCAAACGAAAACAGATTTGCAGGCGAAAACAGATCTTCAAACGAAAACATATTTGCAGTCGAAAACAGATCTGTAAACGAAAACAGATTTGCAGACGAAAACAGAGCTACAAAAGAAAACAAAACTGCAGGCGAAAATATATTTTCAGTCGAAAACAGATCTTCAAACGAAAACAGATTTTCAGTCGAAAACAGATCTTCAAACGAAAACATATTTGCAGTCGAAAACAGGTTTGCAAACGAAAACAGATTTGCAGACGAAAACAGAGGTACAAAAGAAAACAAAACTGCAGGCGAAAACAGATCTGCAAACAAAGAATCAGAGAAAAATTTCCTAACAATCAATAAAGATAGCAACAACTATAAAGAAGAATTGGTATTTTCAAAATTATTAGGAGAACATTCCTATAGTCATTACGAAGAATCGTCTGTACATTCTTCATTTTTGCAAGAAACTGACATACGAACGAATCAAACAAATGAAGAAAACAATGAAGATATTGATAATCAAATTAAAGAATATTATCTCTCTTTGCTATTTTCGCAAGAAAGTGACAATACGGAGGAAGAAAACTCAAGTGAAGATAATATATATTCTTCAATTATAAAAGAAGATATTGAAACAAAGCATGACGATATTATTGATGACCAAAATGAATATTTGACCTCAAAAACTTCCCAAGAAAGTGTAAATATGGAAGAAGAAAACTCAAGTGAAGATAATATGTATTTTTCAATTATAAATGAAGATATTGAACCAATGAATTTTTTGATAAATAATGAAAATATTGATGACCAAAGTGAAGAATATTTGTGTATCAATGAAGATAGCGGCGTGGATTCAGACAATTTTGAAGAAAGCGGTAAGTTTGTTGTTTGTTTAACATAATACAAGGATCGCGCTAGAATAATAAAGTTTACAAATTCTTACTTAAATTACCGATGGCGGCGTTGATGTCGCAAATGAAAATGGTGGACAAAAAACATACACCGAATGATAGCTAATGTTTTTTTGTAATTACATTTGTCAAATATATATAAGAGAAGATTTATGTTGAATTCAAATTTTTTTTGTTCCATTTAAGCCATTCAGTATTTTAGGCCATAGTTTTGATGTTTCTAATTGGCTGAAATTTGAGACATGAGACAAATTTACCCAAAGTAATTTCGGCTGCTTAAAACTGGCGCTGACGTGAGCGCCATCTGCTGAATGGCTTAAATGAAACAGAATATATTGTTACAGGTTTTTTCAATAGCCCAAATTATGAAATAGGAAACTGCAATAATTTTGTAGACAGGATTGAAAGTATTGTAGAAATTGATATCATACGAGCTGGTAAGTTTAAAAATTAATTTATTTTTACCTATTTCTGGCGGTGGTAATCTATGTAAATTTAATGTAAATACGGCCGGTACGCGACAATTTTACAATAAACGATTGACAAATAGACGATATTCAATTAAAAATTAATTTGTTTTCATATTCAGTTAATAGGATTAGTCAGAAATGACCTTGAAATAAAGATATATGGTCAAGGTCATTCGCCCTTTTTATCAAATTCAATAAAGTCGTTTACTAGCGATTTCAGATTAAAAAAATTCGGATGACAAGCAAAAGTTCGTATTTCAGTTCACATTTATACAAAAATTTAAATAGGTATAAGCTATCCACGCAGCTGTTCCGTGTAGGGTACCTTTATAACCAGGGTATGGCCATGGCGTGGCTCACGTTTCGTCCGCCATTACCGGGCCATCTGTTATATGTGTTGTTCTTGCGCAAATTATTATGTATTTTCGTGGCTATTTGTTTTATTTTAATGAAAAACACATTTAATTATCATTTTAATATGTATTTAAAGTGTAAGTAATATTTTTATTTTATTTACTTGTGTAGTTTGTTAAGATACCCACCACGATTACTGACATATTGAAAACAACTATAAATTACCAATATTAAGCACAATCACTTAAATTTTTAAAAGGAAGTCCAGAATATACAATTATTATGTAAATAAGAACTACAGATATTAAATTAGATGTGATAATAACAACCCATGTCATATATTCAACATAACCTCTAAAGGTATGTCTTAATAATAATTGTGTATCTCTTAAATTAATTAATTTTTATTACCTTTCTAAATTCACAGTGTGATAATTTAATATTCTTTTATAATATAATATCACATTTATTACAAATAAATAGGGAAATGAATTACCGACAATGGCGGCGATCTTGGCCTATGGCCATACCCTGGTTATAAAGGTATCCTAGTTCCGTGTTGCTCGCCGCGCCATCTGTTGGATTTCCCGTTAAGTAGCGTTGGGTAGGATTTCTTATTTCTTTAATATATAAACGAACTATTTCGTCAGTTTAAAATATATTTAAAGCACCACTTATCCAATTATTAGGATTAGTCAGAAATGACCTTGAAATAAATATATCTGGTCAAGGTCATCCATCCATTCTGTCAAATTCAATTAAGATATTTACTAGCGATTTCAGATTAAAAAAATTCGGATGACAAGCAAAAGAAATGTTCGTAATTCAGTTCACATTTATACAAAAATTTGAATAGGTATAAGCTATCCACGAAGCTGTTCCGTGTCGATGGCCGCGCCATCTGTCGGATTTCCCGTTAAGTAGCGTTGGGTAGGATTTTTTATTTCTTTTATATATAAATGAACTGTTTTGCCAGTTTAAAATATATTTGAAGCACCACTTATCCAATTATTAGGATTAGTTAGTAATGACCTTGAAATAAAGGTATCTGGTCAAGGTCATCTGCCCATTCTGTCAAATTCAATTAAGACATTTACTAACGATTTCAGAAAAATTCGGATGACAAGCGAAAGAAAAGTTCGTAATTCATATAAGGTATAGAGTATCCACGCAGCTGTCCCGTGTCGATGGCCGCGCCATCTGTCGGATTTCGCGTTAAGTAGCGTTGGGTAGGATTTCTTATATCTTTATATATATATATATATATATATATATATATATATATATATATATATATATATATGTATATAAACGAAATGTTTTGTCAGTTTAAAATATATTTGAAGCACCACTTGAAATATAAAATATGTCTGTTATCATAAGCTGTGGTTTTGAAAGCGTCGATATATATTTCTTATAAGTTTGCGCGCTAAATTCGCGCCAGTGTGAGAACTGGCACTAATTGTCGCTATTTACTTTTACTTGACGACAATTTGGAAAATATTTCGCTTGGTTTGAGAGCGTAATTTGCGTATTTCATTTTTCGTGCTTCCAGCCCAACGCTAATGTTAAAAAAATCCGCGAGAGCCGCAACAATCTGTACTTTGTTAGTCTATTGTGGTTATTTTCATTGTTAAACATTTAAGCTCAGAGAAATATTCGTTTTCCGGGAATGGACTGTGTCATATTTTGAGTCAGAGCTCAAAGTTTCGCCCGCAGTCGTATGGGGCATCTTCAGGAGCAAGGGGGATAGTACTGTCTTAAACAAGGTTACTCGACGTGTCAACCACGCTAGAGGCCGAGTTTAAGCAACAAGAGGGGGAGATTCAGTTTACAAGGTTACCCGACGTGTAAACCACGCTAGAGGCCAAATAAACCAAGTGACGAAAGGAAGACCGAGAAGACAGTTATATACTAATCTAAAGATACGGTAGATGAGCAAACTTAATGAGGACCAATGGGAATCGAGTTCGTAATGGTACATTGGGCGTGTCGTGTTCCGAGAATCACCGGTTTCCACATGTGGCTCAAGAAATAGCCATCATCCCGATTGATGTTATTAGGATGTTTCCATATTTCTAAAGTTTCCCTGTATTTACGTCTGTAACACTCAGGGACAGAAGCTAAAATGCGGGAATTTTCAAATAAGATGTTATGTCCTGTGTTGTGTTGGTGTTCTGCGACCGCAGATGTTAATACCATACCATTACGCAGACTGCGTTTGTGTTCTGACAATCTAGTGTGAACACTCCTTCCTGTTTCACCTATGTATACTGTGCCGCAAGAACAAGGAATACTATAAACACCGGGTGACGACAAGGGTTCGCGTTTATCTTTAGTTTGGGGGAGTATTTCTGAGATTTTTTGTGCAGGTTTAAAAAAGACCTTAATATTGTTTTTATTTAGAATTCTACCTATTTTCTCCGAGAATCCTTTAATGTAAGGGATAGATGCAAATGTTTCGAACGAGGTATCCACGGGTTTTTTTGGGTACAGGGTTTAATTGTCATTAGCTTTGCTCATCTACCGTATCTTTAGATTAGTATATAACTGTCTTCTCGGTCTTCCTTTCGTCACTTGGTTTATTTGGCCTCTAGCGTGGTTTACACGTCGGGTAACCTTGTTTAAGACAGTACTATCCCCCTTGCTCCTCAAGATGCCCCATACGACTGCGGGCGAAACGTTGAGCTCTGACTCAAAATATGACACAGTCCATTCCCGGAAAACGAATATTTCTCATGACTCAGACTGTGGAAGCATACGCAATTATTTCATTTAAGCTCAGTTTAGAATATTTAATAAAGTAACAGAAACATTGAAAGAGTTTAGAGATAAAAGTTTTGCGTTATACTTAAAAAATTATAAAAGATATCCGTGAAGTTCTTGAAAAAGTGATACAAATATAACATTTCTTTAATTTCGACGTCATATTTGCACCGAAAATATGCACTCAGTAAAATTTAACTGTGCACTGAGTGCGATTTCTTAATAAACGGAAAATATACTGAAAAATTTTACCCTGAAAAGGTAAGTGAAAAAAAACTTGGTTCTGAAAAAGTGCGCACTGAATTAATAAGCGGAAAACTATTTGCCAATTTGCTAAAGAAATAAAAAAAGCGCTAATTGTTTTAAAGTAAATCCTTGTATCGTAAATTTAATCACAGGGCCGTCACAAGAAGAAGAAGACAGTCAATCTTCACTGAATCTAAATCTTCAAAATAATCAACAATTAAATGAGTTTTCTCTTCTTCATATAGAAGATATCGACGCAATAAAGAACGAAGACGAAAATGACAACGAATATATTTATTTTCATGAAATAGCAGATATTAAAATCGTATCAGAAGATTTTGAAAATGAAGAAATGGAACAAATTAAAAATGACGATACAAACATGGAAAATGGAGTCGAAGAAAATGAATATTTGTATATTTCGTATACCGAAATACAAGAAAACGAAGTTATTATTGAATATCGGGAAGACTCCAATCAAGAAAACATCTGCCAAAATCAAGAACACAATGAAGAAACCGCAGAAATTGTTGAAGAAACAAATATTAAAGACGACAAAAATGATTTACCAGCAGATTTTAAGTTTTCAAACGCAGAAATTGTTGAAGAATTCGTCACAAACTTCAACAACGATTGCCAAAATAAGGAAGAACATGAAGAAATACAAGAAAACGCAGAAATTGCCGTAGAAGACAAAAATGATTTGTCAGCAGATTTTAAAATTTCAAACGGAAAAATTATCGAACAATTCGTTTCAAATAATTTTATTGATAAAGACGATATTGCTGCTTTTTTTGAAGCGAATACAGAAGAGCAAATTGCTGAAAAAAATGAAGAAATTCCAGAAGAAGAGAAAAAAGAAACTTTAGACGAAATTATTAATGATTTAAAAATAGCATTAAATAACATTAACTCGGAAAACGAAAGCGGCGAAAATAATGAAAATGATCAAGAATATTTAGTGACCTACGAAAAATTTTATTATGAGATTACTAACGAAAATCCGGGGCGCAAAACAATAAAAATCGGTGACGAAATTTATGATTTAAATATTGAGGACGATAATACTATTATTTTAGGAAGTTTTCCTGTAGAAACTACAAAAATTGGGAAAACATCTACGCCTAAAAATAATCCCAAAAATACTCCCAAAAAGAGACGAATCAGAAACCTTAAAGATAAATCAGACGATGATACAGACAAGAGCCCAAAAATTGCAAATTTAACATCTGAAAATTACAAAATAAAAATTGATGATTCGACTAAAAATCGACTTCCGGTGGACAAAATTCGACATAGTTCTCGTCCAAAAACAGCAAATTTAAAATATATAAACTGCAAAATAAAAATTGAAGATTCGCAAAATTGTTCGAAATCTGATGTAAAATCGTCAAATTCGCCGAAAAATCAACTTCCGGTGGACAAAAGTCGACGTAGTTCTCGTTTATACTCAAAATTAGATAATCCTGGAAATGATAATGACCCTAAAAAGAGAAAAACTAACAACAATAAGAGAAATAAAAATAATGATTACAACAATGAAAATAAAGAAAAATTGCCCAAAAATGTTGACGAATATATTAAAAATAAAGTAAAGAATGACGATTTTGACCTTGTCAAGAAAAAAAACAAGAAAGCTAACAACAATAAGAAGAATAAAGAAGAAAAATTGTCAAAAGATATTAAAGATGACAAGAAAAGTAATAAAAACAACAATTTGGTACAAAATTTTCGTCCAACTAAGAAACAAAAGAAGACTAATACTAAACCTAATCAAAATATATTTATTGACAACAATAATAATAATGATTTAGACAATAATAAGAACAATGCACTACAAGAAAACACCCGAATGAGTGTTCCGAAATATTCTGACCTTGAAAATACTCTTCCAGTTGCAACATCATCAAAAAATTGGAAAAATATTCAGCGCAAATGTTTATCATGTTTGAACAAGTCTTATCGTGACGCATCTTGTCAAACAAAACCGATTTCGAACAAAAGAATGAACAAATCGTGGGAAATCAACTCAAATTTGATAAAAACTCAAGAACCTACTGATAATAAATTATATGAAAATTCTGACGTCACATCAGACTCAAAACAAAATTTAACCAATAGAAAATGTGATGAGTTTTTGCAATATTTAGCGGAAATAAATAAAAGACAACTTGAAACCACAAATTCTGAAGAAAAACCAAAATTGGCGGGAAATAGAAAACGAAAATTTAAGATTTCTTCAGATACTGACGTAACTAACTCCGAAAAACGTATTAAACTCGAAGAAACCCCACAAAAAAACACTATAAACAAGCTCAGACTTGTCCGTAAACGTTCAACACGTTTTCGCGGCCTTGAAAACACACCAAACAAGTTAAAACATGCCCAAAATGCAACACCAAAACGCAATATGTCTTTAGATTCAAATAATGACAAAACTAACCTTGAAAATCGTATAAATCCAACAGAAAACTCACAAAAATACACTATAAACAAGCTCAAACATGCAACTAGTTTGTGTGACCTTGAAAACACACCAAAAAAATTGAAACCAGCACAAAACAAAACTTTAAAACGCAATATTTCTTTAGATTCAAATCTCGACACAACTAAACTCGAAAAACGTATAAAATTTGAAGAAAATACACCAGATATAAACAAGCTAAGACTTGTCCGTAAACAACCAACAAGTCTTTGCGACCTTGAAAGCACAAACAAGTTGACAAAGCGATCAACAAATCAGAATTTCACAATCAAATCGATTCTTAAAATTTCAACACCGATTACAGAAAAAATTATTAATAAATCATTAACTTACGAATTTTCTTTTTCTGATAAATTTTCTAGTACACCCAAAACCCAAAAACGGGTTTCATTTAACGAATATATGCCTAGAAGATATTCGCCTGATATTAAAACTGAGTCGGAACAAAAAGATAAAAAAGTTATTGAATTGAAAAATATTCAAAATATGACTTTAGCAAATGAGTTAGTGCAAATAATGCCTAAAACTGAATCTAGTTGTCAGTTATGCAATTTAACCTATAAATCTGAGACTATTTAAACATTTGAGGCACGCGAATACTGTTGTTGCAGTTAGCAATTTCTTTGCCATTTGTGCCTTAAAAACTTTGATTGTTTTTGTGATTTATTCAATGAAAGTCGTTTATATTGTCAAGTCCAAACGCCAAAAAGTCAAGAAATGGTCTTTAGACATGTGATAATTATTTATGTTATATGATATTGTTTTAATTAAATTTTAATTTTTGTAGTTTTTAAAATATTAGTATGTGATAAGTTTTATTGTAACAATTGTTCAAATTTAATTTGTGGTTCAAATTAGATGCGCCAAACTTTATATTTTATCCATTTTATTTCTTCAAGTATAAAAAATACAAGTATCTAAAATGATTTTAACTTTTAATAAGATTTTAACAATATTTTATGCTTTTAAAATGTTTTATTTTAAATTAAATATTATAACATTTTAATAATTAATAAATTTGTAAGAATTTTATCGTAATAGTTATTTGTATCAACTGAAAATTTGCGAAATCGAATTTATTTTGTAAATACGAAATTTTTTGTCATAAATTCTTTATATATTAACACTTTATTTTTATCGGTTTTGCATTGCAAGTTTAATTTTAATTACTTACCTTTGAGCTTAAAATGCATTTTATATTTATTGAAAATATATCATACAAACATTAATTATTATATATTTTATGTACTTTCGCACATTTTCAATGGCGGATGGGGTCGTAATTTACTGCTTTCCTAATTATTTTAGGTAAAAATGCTTCAAATTTTGCATCTGAATCATTAAGCAAAATTATTTTTACTTGAAAATCAACTGCAAAATAGCAATAGCCATGGAACTGAAACAAAATAATTAACAAATATCTATCGGTTTATCTGTCAAATTCTGTTTAAGTGTTCAACAATTGTCTATTAATGTAAATTGATAATTGTTAATTTGAATAGAAATTATAAATAATATTGACAGATAAACCGTTAGACATTTGTTAATTTTTTTTTCAATTCCATGACTATCGCTATTTTGCAAGTGATTTTCGCCATTTTCAAAGCTAATTTCTTTCATTACAAAGCAAGCAAAATAATTTTTGTTATCGATTCATATGTAGAATTTTATGCTCTACAACTTTTATTTGAAGCTTTTTTACCTAAAACAATTAGGGAAGCAACATTTTATATGTATAGGTATATTAAATAATATATCTAGGTTAGGTACGTAATTTTAAAACATATATTTTTACACGATGACTTACAAAAGTATTTTTTTAAGTTTGTAATCAATAATTTGTCGAGAATAATTTCTAGTTTCATTTAAAAATTTTCATATTTTACGCTTTAATTTGTAAATAAACTTAAATATAAAACGTTATATTGTATATTCTTTGTAACTCTTAAGATTTTAAATGTTCTAATTGTTGTTCTAGTCTTATTTTTTGTGATATGAACACAGTACAAAATAGTCTATAAAAGAAAAATGTATTATTAATACTTAATAATATAATTAAAATTTGTGTAATTTGCGATAATATATCAAAAAATATATATATTTGTTTCATTGATTATCCCGAAATATATGTTTTCAGGATAATAATAATAATAATAATAACATACAGGAAACGTAAGTATTAATATATATTTTCACATATTTTGAATTGAATTTTATTCACCTGTAGGCATATATATATATATATATATATATATATATATATATATATATATATATATATATATATATATATATATATATATATATATATTTATAGTTTTCCTCGGCGTTGTCTATATATATATATATATATATTTATATAAAAGGGTATTAAAGTTATTTTAATAGTAAAAATTAAGAATTTTTTTTTCTGCACAACTATAACTATATTCTATGTTCTCATATATACAAGTGGTACACCCTATATTTTATTATTTAGTTGGGTTTCTTTTTATATTATCTTTCTATGTTATTAGGGGTATCCTATGCCTAAAACTAATAATTTCGGAGTTATTCACCATTTTTGCCTAAATTTATTTAAATTAAATTTAGTATACTATGGAAATTGTGTTTTTATTATGAAACAATTGCAATAATGGACAGTTTATTATTAATATTTGTGCGATTAGGTATTGATAGTTTATATTTACTATATATTTTATGGATAAATTTATAAAATTATCTATAATTTAAATCCCAGAGCATACGCTGTTAACAAACAAAACGCAGTTATTCAAATGTATGTAACTGACAGGTAAATGTCACTATCAAAGAACTAATCATTTCAAAATAATATTAGTAACGTTTTAAAAAGAAAAAAGTAAATAGAACAATAGGAAAGGGATTCAATACAGTTTCCAGCATAAGTAAATATGTAGGTATAGGTATGTATTTAGATTAATTAAAATTAACGATTCACAAAGATGTTTAAGCTTATCCTCATTTTTGGATTAGTGAATTCTATTCTATCCCGGTATTTAAAATTTAATCTTCAATGTATTATAGCTCCGGTGGCTCAATGGTTAGAGCAACGCCTCGTAAGTCATGAATGCGCTCGGGGCTCTGGGTTCGAATCCCATTAAGGCATGGATGTGTGTGAATGTGAACTCACTCTGTAATTGGGATTTTATCCTGTTGAGGGGTTAAAAAAAATTAGACTATATTTTAAGAAATACAGTTTCAAGTAAAATTCGCTAATCCAAAAATGATTAACTAAATCTTTTTTGTGACTCGGGCTGTAAATGGTGGGAGGTATAGTGTTGGCCACACCAGATTTTTCTCTCGCTAAAAGAGGTGTTGATTTCATGCTAAAAATCGCATATCCAGTTTTTTGTGAATAAGCATGTTTTAAGGTCCTAGAATCCGATTATAAAATTTTTACGATGATGTCCGTATGAGTGTGTGGATGTTGGATCCACGATTTTTCAAATACTATAAGACTTAAGACATTTTTAACTACGGATTGCTCAATCTAACAATAATAGAAAGAGTTGATTAAGTTTTGGTAACAATTGGACAACCGGAAGTAGCAGTTACAAAAAAAAATCATCTAAATATTATTTATCGAAAATTTATGTAAATACTTATATTAAAGAACGTTAAATTCTTTATTCGATAAATATAAATTCATTATTATACCTTCTATAGATTTAGAGATAAAGAAAGGCATATAAAATAATTTGATGTAAAAATTCTTAGATCAAACTACTTCAAGGCAAGAAATTCAAACGTTTGTAATTAACACATAAATGTCACTGTCAAAAATATTTGTATGCCACTGTCAAAAATTTTTGTACATCATTATAAAGATAATGAAAATAAAAAAAAGTCAACAACGCAAAACAATATACGTAAAAAAGAATATAAAAGGAATTTGCGCAAAAATGACGAATATAAAGAAAAAGAAGAGTAGAAAAAGAAAATTTCAGGATATTGAATACAAAGAAAATGTATGTATTGTACATAATTTATATTAAAATAATTATTTTGTAGTGAGACATGAATATATGTATTTGTATTTAAAAATATATTTCGCTTTATGCGTACAACCAGGTAAAATATCTGGCGAGAGGTTATGTGCTGGCCACATCAGATTTTTTTCTATCAGATGCAATAAAAATCAACTTATTCAATATAGTATTCTCCTTGATAATTTTGCTCATTCATAGTTTCGACTGTTTAAAACAGTTTAAAAATTTATAATAATTGCAAATTGTTAATGTATCTTTTTATTTATTTAGTCAATACAAAATACAATACACATTCAAAATACGAAAACAATTTCTAGACAGCATAGCACGATGATTCATCTTTGAAATCATTTTAAGCTAATCCTAAATGTAAATATGTACTGCGAAAGACCACAACAATATTCTATTTAGAAAATAGATTACACTATCTTCTGTTTGTTAATTGAATAATTTGATTTTCTGTACGCAAATTCTAGAAAATATTTTAATATTTATTAAAAATGTAGCATATTTTTAATTAAAATGTAATATATAGAGCAAAAAATATGTCATATATACTTCGATGTGGTTACATACTATTATACGGTTACATGCGAGAAATATAATATAAAATATAATATCGTCTTTATGTAAATAATATACAAAGTATAATATTGCATATAAATACATTATATGCAGTATTAATATAAGTTTCAAATGACATTATTTTATTTTGTTTATTTCATAGGAAACTTTCAGTATTAATTTTACTATTGACCAGAGAAGATATCGGTAAGTCATTGATTAATTATTGATTTTCTATATTTTAAATAAAATTATATTTTTAATTATGAATATTTTGGTTTAAAAAATAAAAATATATAATATAGTTTAAACTTTTACAAATATGACAAATTTCAACATTATTATTTTGCAATAATATAAAATTTGTTGTGGCCAGCACAATACCTCTCGCCATTTCCATTTGTTTATAATTCTAAAAATTTGGTGTGGCCATTAAGTTAATCCTTATTTTTGGCTTAGCGAATTTTATTCTAATTTTGACAGTTTATTTCTTAAAATATAGTCTAATCTAATCCAAGTTACTACCTTTTTTAAACCCCTCAACAGGATTAAATCCCAATTATAGAGTGGGTTCACATTCACACACATCCATGCCTTAGTTGGATTCGAACCCAGAGCCCCGAGGGCACTCATGACATGACACGTTGCCCTAACCATATTGAGCCACCGAAGCTATAATAAAATGAAGATTAAATTTTAAATACCGGGATAGAATAGAATTCACTAATCTAAAAATGAGGATTAGCTTAAACATTTTTGTGAATCGTTAATTTTTATGAATCTATACATACCTACATATTTACTTATGCTGGAAACTGTATTGAATTCCTTTTCTATTGTTCTATTTACTTTTTCATTTTTAAAACGTTACTAATATTATTTTGAAATGATTAGTTCTTTGATAGTGACATTTATCTTTCAGTTACATACATTTGAATAACTGCGTTTTGTTTATTTAAAGCGTAGGATCTGGGACTTAAATTATAGATAATTTTATAAATTTATCCGTAAAATATATAGAAAAACTATTAATGTAAATCTATAGAAAATTTAATAATCTTTAATTTTTATAATAACAATCTCGAAAAAATAACATTTAAAGGTATTTTTCGAAGAAAAACTATTTTGAGCTTCTAGTAAAGTGCCATTTCCGGTTATCCGATTTTCACCAAAATCTAATGGTCTCTTTCCATTATAGAAAAAGTTCGAAATAAAAGGTTTCAAAATTTTCTGAATGAAAGTATTTGAGTTAGAGGGGAGGATCCACACACACATACACACAGACATCATCGTGAAAATGTCAAAATTGGATTCTAGGGACCTTAAAACGTGGTCATTTACCAAAATCTCGATATGCGATTTTTAGCACGATCCCTATACCTCCCTTACCAAGGGTAGCGGGATGTAAGAAATTGATGTCTGACCATATTATACTTTTTCCAGAAAAATTATATCACGAATTTAATAAATGAGGGTCACGCTAGAATGCCTATAACAACGTTTGACTAATTTTTAATTTTATTTACTTGTTAGAGATACTACCTCCGCACATGTACGATATGTATGTTTGCAGTAATTTAGTGTTTACTTAATTGTTTTATTTTACAGGAAACGTAAATTGGTTAATTTTGAGGAATTCAGAACATCATCTCTTCGTCCTTTGGTCTATTTTGGTTTGTGACCGCCATTAATAAGCATTATTTTAATATTTGCTTGTTTTGGTGTTCACAAAATTAAATAGACTTATGTGAATGCAACTTCCACATAATATATTTATATTTTTATAAAAAAAATCTGATGTGGCCAGCACATAACCTCTCGCCAGATATTTTACCTGGTTATACGCATAAAACAAAAATTTTTTTTAAATACAAATACATATATTCATGTCTCAATACAAAATACTTCTCACATATATATTTGCAAAATCTATGGGATATTTTAATATAAATTATGTACAATACATACATTTTCTTTATATTCAATATCCTGAAATTTTCTTTTTCTACTTTGCTTTTCTGTTTCTTTATATTTGTCATTTTTTCGCAAATTCCTTTTAAATTCTTTTTTACGTATATTCTTTTGCGTTGTTGACTTTTTTATTTTCATAATCTTCATAATGATGTACAAATATTTTTGACAGTGACATTTATGTGTCAATTACAAACATTTGAATGTCTTGCCTTGAAGTAGTTTGATCTGAGAATTTTTACATCAAATTATTTTATATGCATTTCTTTATCTCTAAATCTATAGAAGACATAATAATGAATTTATATTTATCGAATAAAGAATTTAACGTTCTTTAATATAAGTATTTACATAAATTTTCGATATAATATTTAGATGATTTTTTACTACTACTTCCGGTTGTCCAATTCTTACCAAAACTTAATCAACTCTTCCCATTATTGTTAGATTAAGGAATCCGTAGTTAAGAATGTCTTTAGTCTTATAGTATTTAAGAAATCGTGGATCCAACATCCACACACACACTCACACACATATCCATACACACATACGGACATCATCGTAAAAATGTTATAATCGGATTCTAAGGACCTTAAAACGTGCTTATTCACTAAAATCTGGATATGCGATTTTTAGCATGAATACAATACCTCTCTTAGCGAGAGGTAATTATTAATGCAAATCTGTATACAATTTTTCGAAGAAAAACTATTTTGAGCTTCAAGTAAAGTGCCATTTCCGGTTATCTGATTTACACCAAAATTTAACGGCTTCTTTCTATATTAGAATAAGGTACAAGGTTTCAAAATTTTCTGAATAATAGTATTTGAGTTAAAGTGGAAGATCCACACACACACATACACACATACATACATACATACATACATACATACACACAGCCATAAACGTGAAAATGTAAAAATTGGATTCTAGAGACCTTAAAACGTGGTCATTTCCCAAAATCTCGATATGCGATTTTTAGCACGATCCCTATACCGCCCTTACCAACAGTAGCGGGAGGTAAAAAACTGATGTGGCCACTACATTGCCTTCCGCCATTTTAGAAGACTTTAAATTTTCTTTACAGGAAAGAAAGAACTTAAAATGAGAGAATATCGCGATGTGTATGGGCAAATTGTAAAAAGACGATAAAATTTGGGCGCATGTAGAGGTTCGGTCATTTTATATACGTTCCGACGGTACTCGACTCGCACCAAAAAAAATTGTGGTTCGGTTACGGTTAACGGTTTTTACATCAATAAAAATTCGGTTTTGGTTATCGGTAACGTTTTTTTTTTTTGAAAATATTATAGGCCCTATTCTCTAACTCGGTAGTTAATATTTAACCACTGGTTAAAATTTTTATCTAATAGTTAATGATTTGACAACTAAAAATTCGTTTTTTTGTTATATGTCAATATGCATACTTGATTGGTTAAAAAATTTAACTAATAGTTAAAAATTAACCACTGAGTTAGAGAATAGGGCCCTACATCGCTTTTCCTTTCGGTTAAATAAACAAATGAATTTCGTTACGATTTCGTTTCTTTTCGGTTTCGATTTGAATGAAAAATTCGCTTAGTATTTATTTTTTGCAACATGAAATACATTTTGTACCTATTTCGTAATGAAATAACATTTTAATTCGACGTTTTACTAACAACTAATACTAATAGATATATTCGTATTGTTACGAATTCTAAATTCGAAAAGAATCTGTATGTAATTATTTTAAGGTGTGATCTAAAAATAAAAATTGCGATTCAAAAAGTAACTATAAGTTAAAGTTTTCACATTTAAGTTCTTAAGTTTATTTTTGCAACAAAATTTAAATAAGTTTCGTAAATTATTAATATTTTAATTTTAAGTTTAATAAAAATTCTATTCTAATAGTAATACGTAAACTAAATGAGTGATTTAATGAAAAATGTCAACAAATGAATAATTTTTTTTATTATAATTGGAAAATGTTGTAAAATGCCTTAATATTTTTTTAAATAAGAAACTACTTTTTTATGATTTCGAAGGTATACAAAGTATTTCTACGAAAAAGATGTGGGTTAATAAAAAATACCTATTTTTAAATTTACGGTTTTAGTACCGATATTATTTCGGTTCGGTTATGTATCGATTTTCAGTTTCCATATATCAAGAAATAAAATATAGGTTTCGGTTTCGGTTACGGTTTCATAAAAAGTCAAATTTCGGTGAGGTTTTCGGTTACGGTTTCGTTATGGCTCGGGTCCCTGGTTGTCAAATAATGCTAATAATTGGAATTAGGTAAATTGTTCTATATATCTAAAATATATCATCACGGCATATTACCCATTGTTGGGTATGCCAATTTCCTTTAGCAGATATCGGTAACCATAATGACATATTCGTACCATATGGTCATTTTGCAGCGTCGAGTATGCACCACAGAGGTCACTTTTGTGCCACTTAAAATTCGCCCAAAAAATTTTGATCTACGCCACTGTTTCACATGATTCAGTGTCCGAGCTTGTGATAAGAAAAACAAATCTTGTATATAACTATATCATATTATTTGTATAAGGCCCCAAAGCATTTCGAAAATGTGTTTACTACCCCCTCCCCGATAAATGAATAGATTTTTGTATAAAATCTGTCACGATTTAAAGAAATAGGACAGTTTGAAAAAGGCAGAGAAAAGTTGACTACAACACAGACCTAATTTGAATATTGGTGACGTATTTGCAAATATATGGTGAGTTATATTATTATTATATATATTTTTTTGTTTAAAAATTAACATTTTTACTATTTACTTCTTTATCTAAATTTTGAATGTGGTAGGGTAGTTTATATTTATAAAATTATTTTTTTTAAATAATATTTAATTATTAATTTTGAAAGTTAGATATTCTGAAACTTATGACCCTTTCGTCAGAATAGTTCATCCTAAAAACAAAAATCAATTTTCATTTTTAAGTTAATCTATTCATATACCGGGTGTCAGGTTTTTGCAATTTCCTGCTCGCCTAATTATTTTAACCAAAAACGCGTCAAATAATAGTTTTAGGGCATAAAATTCTGCATCAAAAAACAGAATTACTTTTACATACTTTGTAACGACAGAAATTAATTATGAAAATGTCGAAAATTACGTTGAAAATATCGACAGCCATGGAATTGAACAAAAAATAAATAAATGCTTGACGTTTTATCTGTCACAACGTAAGTTAACTTATTTGACGTTTCTGACAATTTGATAAAACGTCAAGCATTTATTTATTTTTTGTTCAATTCCATGGCTGTCGCTAATTTTCGAAATTTTCATATTTAATTTCTGTCGTTACAAAGCATGTAAAGGTAATTCTGTTTATTGATTTAGATGAAGAATTTTATGCCCTAAAACTTTTATTTAACGCGTTTTTGCTTAAAATAATTAGGCGAGCAGGAAATTTCAAAAAACTGTTTTCCCATGTTAATCTCGTATGTACATCTTTAAGACAGACACACGGTATAATATCATAAGTGGTAAATTTTTGCCGGAAAAATTTTCAGATTGTTACGAGAGCCGGTTGCCTAGCAATTTATTGATTGGCATTGACAAAAAAATCACGAGTTGTCAAATGAGTGATTTTTGATCAATGTCACGAGATAAATTGGCAACAGGCTCGAATAAAGCAATCGGAAAAATTTTCCAGGATAAAATTTAACCACGAATGGTATTCGGATGACTATTTCCAAAATAAAAATCAGGTAATCATTTATATAATTTTTTTCTTGACATAAATTTTGTAAGTTTTATTGTGTTTAGAGGTATTATGTTTCATTTTGCTTTTTCAACGTTTTAAATAGATTCCTGTCCGAATTGACTCGTTTTTAATAAAAAATGATAACGCCAAAAATATACAGACTTTGACAGGTATATAAACAATATGATTCTAAAATGTCAAAAAATTTACGCTTATCAAAACTCACTTGTAAAAATACGACATTTTATTGGCTTAAAGGGTGCGAATTTTTTTTTTTTTTTGACGGTGTTTTGTCGAAAGGAAACTTGGTAACTATAGGTAGAATCCTGAATTTGGATTGGTTTATATATTTATGTGTGAAATAGTCATAGCTAAAAATTCAATTTTGTTCCAATGTTGATAATATTTAATATAGATTTGTCGTATATTAATAAAACTTATTTTAATTTAAAATTTCGATATTAATACGTATTTAGGACATACTATGATGACAATGGGCATTTACATTTCATATTAATATGTGCAAACATCCAAGCCCCTGGTGGAAATCGAACCCACGACCCCAGGGTCCGAGCGCTGCGGATGCTGCCCCACACGCTCGACCATCGCCCTCTTTAATATTTACCATCATTATTTTGTGTGTTACTAGCTTGTTCCATTTAAGCCATTTGGTATTGTAGAGAATAGGGCATAGTTTTAAACTCTCTGATTGGCTGAAATTCGGGACAAGAGACAAGTTGTCTGAATGTAATTTCGGCTACTTGAAACTGGCGTTGATGTGAGCGCCATCTGCTGAATGGCTTAAATGGAACAGAATATAATATGAATTAAATATTTTATTAATTTATTTAGGTATTTTTGATTTATAGTATTATAAGTAGTAGTGCCGTAGGTGATTTTATATGAATTATCATCTAGGTCTTACTACTTTATATACTGTACATCGTATTCATCGTTGTTATTATTATAATTATCTTTAATATTTATTGTTTGTACGTATTATTGTCGTAATATATAAAATAAAAAAATATACATATTAAAAAATTACAATTATGTTATTTTTCATTTGATCCTTCATAACAATAGTCACAACCAGATAAGGCCATCATGGAAGCAATGAACTATTTTGGATAATTCATAATATTTATTAATATATATATATATATATATATATATATATATATATATATATATATATATATATATATATATATATATATATATACAGGATGTTCATTTTAAATAGGCCACTATTGCTATCTCGAGAACTATAAGAGCTACAACAACAAATTCTATTTCACAAGACAAATTTAAAGAAAAGAAAAATTATTTTTTTGGAACAGTGGTTCTCAAACTACGGGACCTTACTTTTTAATTTTAAATGGGATCATATATTTATTTATTTGCTCATTCGTTAAAGAATTTAATTCTGAGTTCAGTGATATAATATTTTTATTCCCTTACATAACGATTTGTTTGAGAAAAATGCATGTAAAGTTTCATATTAATTTGTATAAAATATGGCTATAATAAGAGTGTCATGAATGGAAAAAATCTGGTGTGCCTAACACAATACCTCCCGAGTCACAAAAAATATTAAGCTTAAAATATAGTCTAATCTAATCCAAGTAACTACCTTTTCTGATAATAAAATGAAGATTAAATTTTAAATACCGGGATAAAATAGACTTCACTAATCCAAAAATGAGAATTAGCTTAAACTTTTTTGCGAATCGTTAATTTTTATTAATCTAAATACATACCTACATATTTACATATTCAGGAAACTGTATTGATTTCCTTTCCTATTGTTTTATTTACTTTTTTCTTTTTAAAAATATAATTAATTTGAAAGGATTAGTTCTTTGACAGTGACACTTATCTGTCAGTTACATATATTTGAATAATTGCGCAACCAAGGCGTTTTATTCTTTAAAGCGTAGGTTCCGGGGTTTAAATTATAGATAAAGTTATAAATTTATCCATAAAATATATAGAAAAAGTATTAATGCAAATCTGTAGAAAATTTAATAATCTTTAATTTTTATAATAACATTAATCTCGAAAAAATAACATTTAATGGTATTTTGAAGAAAAACTATTTTGAGCTTTTAGTAAAGTGCCATTTCCGGCTATCCAGTTTACACCAAAATCTAATGGGCTCTTTTCATTACAGAAAAAGTTCAAAATACAAGGTTTTAAATTTTTCTGAATTATAGTATTTGAGTTAGAGTGGAGGATCTACACATACACACCTACAGACATACACACAGACATCATCGTGAAAATGTTAAAATTGGATTCTAAGGACCTTAAAACGTGGTCATTTACCAAAATCTCGATATGCGATTTTTAGCACGATCCCTATACCTCCCTTACCAAGGGTAGCGGGAGATAATATATAGAAAAAGTATCAATGCAGATGTGTAGAAAATTTCATAATCTTTAATTTTTATAATAACAAATTTCGAAAAAATAATATTTAAAGGTATTTTTTCGGAGAAAAACTATTTTGAGCTTCAAGTAAAGTGCTATTTACGGTTTTCTAATTTACACCAAAATCTAATGGCTTTTTACCTTCCGTCACCTTTAGGTAAGGAAGGTATTGTCTTTGGTCAAAAAATTCGATGATGAGTTTTTAATCAATAAGCACGTTTTAGGGTCCCTAGAATACGAATTTACTATTTTTACGATGATGTCTGTATGTGTGTGTGTGTGTGTGTGTGTGTGTGCGTGTGTGTGGATGTGTGTGTGTGTGGATGTGTGTGTGTGTGGATGTGTGTGTGTGTGTGTGTGTGTAACAAAATTTTCGTCTGCGATAACTTTAATACTACAGTTACAAAAATTATAATTTTTTCGAATACTTCTTCGTTACATCCAAATGAAGAGCTGATTAGATTTTGGTTACAATTGGTCAACCGGAAGTACCATCATTTGAAGATTTTAACAGTTTTTCTTGAAAAAACTATGTTAAATATAATTTTTTCACATTTGATGTTATTATAAATATTAAAGAATATTTTATTATCTATACGATTTGATTGCATTTTATACATAATATTAAATGGATATAGAGTTAAAAAATTATAAAGAAATTAAATTTCATAAAGTAGCCATAGCTCTGGAAACAGTTACTATATTAAGAAAATTCTGATTGAAAGTGTCAAGTGAAATTGACATAGTGTCTTATAATTTTACTGGAAATATAGGATCTTTTGCTTTCTGTATGGAATTTGTATAAAATACATACAACTGCTTTAAGGTAATGTACAAGAAATAATAATAATAAATCTTTTATTTCTGCAGATACATTACACTGTATATAGAAAACGTCACAAAATAATAATTTTCTGTATGAAATTTGCATAAAATACATGCAACTGCCGGAAGGTAATGTACAAGAAATATAATATTTAATTTAGCAAGGAACTTTCCGTATGAAATTTGTACAACATACATAGAACTGACGGAAGGTAATGTGCTGGCCACATCAGATTTTTTTCATATAAAGTAGAAATACAAGGTTCCAAAATTTTATGAATGATAGTATTTGAGTTAGAGCGTAAACAGAAACGACATACACAGACATCATCGTGAAAATGTTAAAATTGGATTCTATGGACCTTAAAACGATCCCTATATCTCCCTTACCAAGGGTAGCGGGAGCTTAAAATCTGTAAATTAGAACAGTATTTATTTCCATATCTAAAAGGAAAAAGCCAACGTTACTTTTATTTTGTGAAACAAACGACAGGTAAAGTATGTAAAGTGTGACATGAGGATTATATAATTTCTGCCATTATCTTTTTTTCGTCATCTGAACATCTTCCTCTACTGTTGCTAGTGTGATTATTTCGTGCATAGTATAATGCAGTTATTACCGCATTATCCCATACGCCGTATAATATTCCTGTGCTGCGCTGCACATAACAAGACATGATGAATTAATCTCCGACGTACGTCACAAGTGTAATATTCTACTCTGATTCTGATTTAACTCCCACTTCCTGTTTAACGCGATTTCCGCCGGCCTATCAACTTAATATGATGACAAATGATGACTTGTACACCAGCCACTAGAGAGGTATTGTTACAGAAATAGATGGGATAGAATAGATTGGACAGAACTCGGGACGGAATTAAATGAATTGATAATATTCACTAGGAAGACACGGGTGGTGTTTTTGGTCATTGTCTCCTGAAATCTATAGGTACGTTCTATCCATAGGCGCCCACAGGGGGGGGGGGGTCGAAAGGGTCGACTGACCCCCCTTTCATTTGTGGACTGTATCCATTTTTAAAAATAAAATTATAATTTTATTTTTTCATTTCAATGTATCGTATTTTTTAATAATTATTGGTAATATTTTCTTATATTTTAATTAAAAATTTATTACATATTATCTATTACTAAGTACGAAATAGCTGAAGTGTCAGAATGATTAAATTATGTTATGTACTGTTATTATATTACATTATCTTCGGTGTTGTATATGCCGTAGTTTATTCTAATCATTTCATGATCACGTTCTTCTCAAAACATTCACAATTATCGATTTTACTGTTATATAGAAATAAAGAAATAGAAAAGTAAATAATGAATAGACATTGCATATTTATTTATAATAAAAGTACCTACGTATGATTAGGGTTGCCGTATTTTGTGAGGAGCGCGATTTAATTAACATTTAATTATTATACATTTTATTTTGAGCAATTCAATAGAATAATTATATTGTTACTCAGTAATATAATATTTTAATTTAATGCAATACTGTATTTTCAGATTGTCTGTTTCTGTAGTTATTGCTTATGTTCGCATCTCGCATCATAAAGCCTAGTAGAAGGGGCAATTCTACGCTTTTAGAGCATACATACGCATTTTCGTCATAAAATATTGATTTTAATTTTTTCAGAATTTGTTAAATTTGCTTCATTGTAAAGAACTCTATATTATCTTACTTTGCATTAAAACACATTTGACCTTGAAAATTATTAAAAATTCGTCTGCGGCACATTTTTTCTTACAACCAAAATATCGACCCACCTTGTAAAAAAGTCTGCGGGCGCAGGGGCTGTCCTTAAATTACGTAACGTTTCAAGGGGGGGGTCAAGAGTAGCGTTACGCAGCGTCAATGGGGGGGGGGGGTGGGGGAGGGTTAATGTGTGCGTTACGTAACGATAAAATATAAAAAATATTGCTAAACTTGCTTTAATAGTTTTGAAACATTCAGATTTCGCGGTGCTAATTCGTATATGCAGGCAGTCGTTTGTTTTCAATAAGTCAACATAATACGTCGGGCACAGTTCAAATTCGGGCCAGTGGTCTTTCATTCGTGCAATACAATTCATATTAAAACATGAATCAAGTAGTGTTGATAAGGAAAAACTTTTCAATAGTTTGTTAAAAGCATATGGAAATGCATATGCTTTTAATTTCTGTGCTGTTATTTTTTCATCTTTATGTACATTAATTTAATTAGTTTCTGTTTCAAATTTTAACTGAATATTAAGGAGGCCATATACTTTTATATACAGTAAAAAAATTGGGGTGACAAGCCGTAGGGCAAGAGTAGTACATTATTTTTCCTCTTTATGTACATTAATTTAAATAGTTTCTGTTCTGTTCTATTTTTCATCTTTATATACATTAATTTAAATAGTTTCTGTTTCAAATTTTAACTGAATATTAAGGAGGCCATATACTTTTATATCCAGTAAAAAAATGAGGGGGGGGGTCAAGTACTGCGTTACGTAATATATGGGGGGTTCATGTTTGCGTTACGGGTGCGTTACAAAGGGGGTATCAAAACTTTCCTAATTTTGCGTTACGTAATTTAAGGACAGCCCCTCATTGTCTCCTGAAATCTATAGGTACGTTCTATCGGTGTCATAAATATTCCTACTAGAATAAGAATATTCTTAAAGCAATAAAACGCTCAGTAGCAAATAACTGTCAAGTGCTGTCAAGTAAAAAATAAATACAATAGAACAGTGGCAGTGGCTAAGTGTTATTTTTAGTTAACAACTAAAGATAACTTTGTATGTTTATTTTGAATCTTCAAAATGTTGTTATGCAAATTTTACAGAGATTATAATTATATAAAAATATATTAAATAATAAAAACGTAAAGGAGATATTTTTGTTGAGCACAGTCTTCTCTAAACATTCACAAATGTGACAGAAATGTACGCGTGACAGTCGGCTAGTAAAATTTTGAATTTATCTCCACTCTATATATCTTCCTACCAACGCTTCCAACTCTCAAGTTGGAATGATTCGTAGGAATATTTCGATTTTTTTGACGCAAAAGAACGACCATTGATGTTCTACTAGAAGAAGTAGTAAGATTTCTGGCACCAATAGAACGTACCTTATGTAAGATTGGTATAGGCGGTGTGCACAAAAGTAGTCAGCGCCAACAGCGGACAAAAATGACAAAATAGTTACTCATTGAAACATAGCAAGGTTATGTTTTGTCAGAATAATTTTGCAATTTCTATTTTATAAAATATTGGCAATGAATGCGAATGATAGGATGTCAAATACTATGTGATGCATTGGGGGATGTAATAATTCTCACAAAATTACCAATTGAAGTATCAAATTTTATAACTTTTTCTTCTACTAACATAAAAAATTCTTTACCGATTTCAGGATATTATTCCATTCCATTGTTTACATGTACAAAAGTAGGCTGGTAACTAAGTAATAACAGTATCTGTATGGTAATATTATTACCATACTGACTTGTCAACAATGGTCTACAAAATGAAAATAAAATAAAATGAAAATATAATGCTCTTCATTAATACATACAAATAACGTTAGCCTATCGTTCTAAATACGGTCTACTTTAATCTAAAGTAATAAACATAAGGAATAAAGCACATAATTTGCATACTTGTCATATTGACATATGTCAAAATAATTGAATATCATACAGACAAATTTTGATAACATTACATCGCTTTTACCACAAATATCATAAGTAACTATTTTTAAACGCAATTATAATTACGTTTAATATCAAAAGAATACAGTGCCTTTTCAATATTATAATAGAAAAATGACAGTACCCGCATTTACTAACTATAAGAAATAACTTGTAAATGAAAAAATTATAGATATTAAATGTAACGTTCAACAATTACATATTAAAAGAATTATTAATACTAATTTTCATTCAAAATATGATCTTTTTATTCGTGATATTATGCACATCCTCAATTAACTAATCATTTCAAATTAATAATAGCAACGTTTTAAAAAGAAAAAATCTGGTGTGGCCAACACAATGCCTCCCGCCATTTACAGCCCGAGTCACAAAAAAGATTAAGTTAATCCTTATTTTTAGATTAGCGAATTTTACTCTAATTTTGACAGTTTACTTTTTTGTTTTTAAATCGTTACTAATATTTTGAAATGATAGTTCTTTGATAGTGACAATTATCTTACTAAGGGTAGCGGGAGGTAAAAAGTAAATAGAACAATAGGAAAGGAAATAAATACAGTTTCTAGAATAAGTAAATATGTAGGTATGTATTTAGATTAATAAAAATTAACGATTCACAAAAAACTTTAAGCTGATCCTCATTATTGGATTAGTGAATTATATTCTATGTCGGTATTTCATTTTATTATCAAAACATCTAATGTGGCCAGCACATTACTTTCCGTCAGTTATGTATTTTGTATAAATGTCATATAGAAAGTTCCTTGCAAAAGATTCTATTTCTTGTAGATTACCTTAAGGCAGTTGTCTGTATTTTATACAACTTTCATACAGAAAGTTTCTAGCAAAAGATCCTATATTTCCAGTAAAATTATAACAAAAACATACTGTCAACTACACTTGACACTGACACCTTTCAATCAGAATTTTGTTAATATAGTACCTGTTTCCAAGTTAAGCATAGCTCCATAACCTCCTAAAGAAGTAATAAATAAAACATAATAATCCCTTATTTAGTAATAAACCACCAATTACATATTTATCCTTATTTGCCTCCATTAACCCCCGACATTTCCCGAACGCTTCCGAAGCGGTCCGATCCCACCCCTCGTTTTTCGAATAGAATAATAAGAGACACAAAGGAAGCTATCTCTTAATTTAAACTTAAATTAAGTCTATACTCTATGTGGGTAGCAGATATAAACCCAATTGAGTCCTATTAAGCATCAGTTAGTGTCTTGTTGTCGCTGCAAACGTTCCCAGACGAGCTGTCAACGAAAAACATGGCGGAATTGGCGGAAACCCACGAGCAGAGGCGGCGGGAAGCGAACGTGGGTGAAATTGGCCGAAAATTAGCGAATTAAGACGAGGAGACGGAAATTGAGGAAATTTTGGGTAAAATTGGATGAAATATGGAAAATATAAGACGCAGAATGAAGTAAAAAAATGTAAGTACTATTATATTTATTTTTACACGATCGGGTTATTTTTTATGTTTACCGATAGTGTTTCCAAGGTCTTATTTACAAATTACTGAACGGTAAGTGATGTGACTCACGTCGGTAAGTGATGTGCTTCACTAACCGTACAGGAGGCGAGTCGGTAAATAAATAAAAACAAAAATCAAAGCTTACTTCAAAAATATTTTTTTTAATATGTCAAAATAATGTTCAAATCTTATTTCTTTTAAATTTTGTGCGTCGATCGTACAAAAAATAGTATAAGCATCACGAACGTTAAGGAATTACCGATCTCAGACAAAATTGGGACCTTCGCTTCGCTCAGTCCCCTAACGTTGTCTTCGATCGGCAAACTGTCCTTACCGTTCTTAATACTTATAATACTTATACTTCTTATACTATTTTTCACATTTAATGTTATTATAAATATTAAAGAATATTTTATTCTATATACGATTTAATTACATTTTATACTTAATATTCAATGGATATTGAGTTAAAAAATCTGATGTGGCCAACACAACATCTCCCGCCGTTTATTTTTTTTATTAATTCTAATACCTGTACTTACATATTTAGTTATGATAGAAATTGTATTAAGTCCCATTCATATAACTATGGTTCTATTTATTTTTTTCTTTTTAAAACGTTACTATTATTAATTTGAAATGAGTAGTTCTTTGACACTGACATTTATCTGTCAGTTACTACATACATTTGAGATATGAACTGCATAGAAAAAGTATTAATGCAAACCTGTAGAAAATTTAATAATCTTTAATTTTTATAATAACATAAATCACGAAAAAATAACATTTAAAGGTATGTTTCGGAAAAAAAAAACTATTTTGAGCGTCAAGTAAAGTGCCATTTCCGGTTATCTGATTTACACCAAAATCTATGGCTTCTTTCCATATTAGAATAAGGTATAAATACAAGGTTTCAAAATTTCCGAATGATAGTATTTGAGTTAGACAACTAAAAATTTTTAATATGTCAATGTAATTTACAAATATTATTTTTCTTTTAAATTTTGTGCGTCGATCGTGCAAAAAAATAGTATAAGCATTACGGATGTTAAGGAATTACCGATCTCAGACAAAATTGGGACCTTCGATTCGCTCAGTCCCCAAACATTGTCTTCGATCGGTAAACTGTCCTTACCGTTCTTAATACTTAATATACTATTAAGTATTGAAGTAAGTAAGTGCTAAAGAAAATTAAAATTATATATCAAAATATATAGGGTGTTCCATTTAAAATAAGAGAAACAATTCTCGCCGAGCCGTAATGCAACACCCTGTATATGTAAAAATAATTTTATGTTATACTCCTTGAGTAGACGAATAAATTCTGTTAATAAATTTATGCGCTATTTCTAACGACAAGGGAGATAAAGTTGTTAGTTCGCCCAAAAAAGCGCTGGTTGTTTTAAAGGAAACATCCTATATATACAGAGTGTCCCATTTAAGGTACGAATGCATTGGGATCTCGAGAACCGTAAGAGCTACGAGGTTGGTTAAATTAGACAAAAGTTGCCCCATTAGGAGACCATTTTAATGGTATTTTGTTATTTGCGAAAAAATGCATAGGTCACTAGATATAGGCGAAAATGTAAATTTTGCAGTTTTTTATTCTTGCAAATAACTTCGAAGTGTGAAATCATACTAGATTTTGGTTTGCACTTCTTTAGGGCACTTTTTTATGTTCTTTCGACTGGCGATGCTCAATTTTTTTTATCAATGTTGGTTTCCGAGAATTGATGTCAAAGTTTTAATTTTTATATGGACGTCATATTGGAAAGTTCCGCCATTGAAAAGAGAATTTTTTTGGCTTTACAATGATATAAAATAGTAATAATTTATTTTTATAATTAACAGAGAAATTAACAAAAAATGTTATTAATACTAAAATTTAATTGAGAAAAGTAAATCGAAGGCTGCTATTTAAGAAAATAACTACTTAATAAACAAATAATGTTAAAAATACAAAAATAATTTACAAAAACTTCACAATAAATTTTCTATTAATCCGCTATTTCGTTCTACGCACTTCTGCGCCTTCGTTCTGTTCCTTTTATAACTTTTCTCAGAATTTGATTTAGGATTCTTACTGCGGCAATTCTTAAGTCATTTTCATTCTGATATTCCCGAATAAAAAGTTTATTTTTTAAGTATCCGTATTTAAGTAGCCTTCGATTTACTTTTTTCAATTAAATTTTAGTATTAATAACATTTTTTGTTAATTTCTCTGTTAATTATAAAAATAAATTATTACTATTTTATATCATTGTAAAGCTAAAAAAATTCTCTTTTCAATGGCGTAACTTTCCAATATGGCGTCCATATAAAAATTAAAACTTTGACATCAATTCTCGGAAACCAACATTGATAAAAAAAATTGAGCATCGCCAGTCGAAAGAACATAAAAAAGTGCCCTAAAGAAGTGCAAACCAAAATCTAGTATGATTTCACACTTCGAAGTTATTTGCAAAAATAAAAAACTGCAAAATTTACATTTTCGCCTATATCTAGTGACCTATGCATTTTTTCGCAAATAACAAAATACCATTAAAATGGTCTCCTAATGGGGCAACTTTTGTCTAATTTAACCAACCTCGTAGCTCTTACGGTTCTCGAGATCCCAATGCATTCGTACCTTAAATGGGACACTCTGTATATATATATATATATATATATATATATATATATATATATATATATATATATATATATATATATATATATATATATATATATATATATATATATATGTATGTATACACACACACATATCGTGAAAATGTTAAAATTGGATTCCAGGGACCTTAAAACGTGGTCATTTACCAAAATTTCGATATGCGATTTTTAGCATGATCCCTATAACTCCCTTACCAAGGTTAGCGGGAGGTAAAAAGGCGATAGGACAAGGTTTGTTGAAGTAGTAGAAATTTGGAATAGAGTAGATGTAAGACAGGTATAGCATTGTGTTCATATGTTAACTTAACAGATATTTATTACATATTTCATTTTATTTTTGATTATCAGTCAAAAATTCAAGGACACCAAAAAATATAAGAATTAAAAAAAATCGTGACTTATGACTTATGACAGATTTGGGCGTAAATTATCAAATTTTGAATAAATTATAAAACTACACAGACATAATATAACAATAATATATTAAACAATTTCATTAAAACAAAATTTTATACTTAAATCTAACTATAAAATAATCTTCAACGACTTTTGACCTAACATTCTTAGATAATACTTGACCTGTTATCAGAAAAATGATAAATTAAAAAATGTTGAAACTTCTTCGATGGATGAATCAGTAATATTTGAACCATTGCCGTGAATAAGAGTATAATTTTTAATTATTAATTTTTTGAATGTTTTTCTTGTTTTTAATTTATTTGTTTTATATTTTGTGATACTGGTTTTATACTATAGGTAATGAGGTATGTGAAAATGATTACATAATTATTATAGAAAAGTAAATTATATATATATATATATATATATATATATATATATATATATATATATATATATATATATATATACAGGGTGATTCATCGGTCTGTCCTCTCTCTATAACTCTTTTATTTTAAGTCGGATAGAAAAACTCTTCGAATATAATTTATATGATATATTATTGTCTATCTACGTACCATATGCATTTGTATACAGGATGCTCCGTTTATGCGCAACAATATGTAACTTTATATTTCTTAATGGAACATCCTATATTTATTTATTTATTTTGATAGTAAATTAGATTCCCTTTAAAAAAGTATTAAATAATAAGGGGTCTAAAATTATAAATTAAGAACTTATTTACGTTCATAAAAAATAGTAGTTCAGAGTGGAAAAACCCATAATATAATACAAAATTTTCATCCTTTTTTATTAATACTTATTTTAAACATTACACTAATTCCAAAGAAGCTATTAAAATTTAGTGACAAATTATAATAAATGCTCGAAAACTTGTCCTTCAATTTCAATAGATTTTTCTATTATAAATATTATATTAACCATCTCATCTTTACTAAAATTTGAATTATTAATTTTCACATCAACATCAACAATGATAAACTAAGAGTATTTGTACAACTTGTTTGTTTAAATTCGAAACAATTGATCAAATTATCCATAGCTTACTTTGTTAATAATAACATGATAGAAACATATCATTCAACGAATAAAAGTAAATAACTTCTTAATTTATAATTTTAGACCCCTTATTACTTAATACTTTTTTAAAGGGAATCTAATTTACTATCAAAATAAATAAATAAATATAGGGTGTTCCATTAAGAAATATAAAGTTACATATTGTTGCGCTTAAATGGAGCACCCTGTATATAAATGGTTATGGTACGTAGATAGATAATAATGTGTCATATAAATTATATTTGAAGAGTTTTTCTATCTGACTTAAAATAAAAGAGTTATAAAGAGAGGACAGACCGATGAATCACCCTGTATATATATATATATATATATATATATATATATATACACAGGTGTTTCCTTTAAAACAACCAGCGTTTTTTTGGGCGAACTAACAACTTTAGAGAAAAATGTTTTATACCAAAAATGATCAAGAATAAGGGGATAATGTATCAATAGTAACAAACCGAATATTTAACCAGTGGTTCTCAAACGGTGGAACAAAATTATATTTTTTAAATGGCACCCTATATAATTTTCTAGCCCTTTAAATAGAATATTATTTTCTGATTTCAACGATATGAATATAACATAGGCTTGTATAACAATTATTTTGAAAAAAATGGTATTAAAAACTATTAATAATGTAATAAAAAATGGGTTTATTACTTGCGTAACTAGGCAACAGCCTATTGTAACATTATTTTTAATGCTATTTTTCTCGAAATAATTATTATACAACCCTATACCATATTTATATCGTTGAAATCAGAAAAAAAATTCTATCTAATGGGCCAAAAAATTATATAGGATGCCATTTAAAAAATATATAATTTTGTTCTGCCGTTTAAGAACCACTGGTCGAATTTTCGGTTTGTTATTATTAATATATTAGCCCTTTATTCTTGATCATTTCTTGTATATAACATTTTTTTCTAAAGTTATTAGTTTTAAAGGAAACATCTTGTATATATATTATATTTGAACTTAAATGTACATAATTTTATTTATAATATATTTTTACGTATCATTATTTACAGATTTTTAATAGTTATTTTATTTTATTTTGGAATCATAAACTTGTTTATTTGCCTTTGGGCGATGGTAATACAGTTAAAAGAAAATCAAAAAGTCTTAATCCTCAAAGTCCAATTCTTAAAAAATCTGGTGTGGCCAACACAATACCTCCCGCCATTTAAAGCCCGAGTCACAAAAAAGATTAAGTTAATCTATTTTTGGATTAGCGAATATTAGTCTAATTTTGGCAGTTTATTTCTTAAAATATAGTCTAATCTAATCCAAGTAACTACCTTTTTTTAAACCCCTCAACAGGATTAAATCCCAATTACAGAGTGGGTTCACATTCACACACATCCATGCTTTAGTGGGATTCGAACCCAGAGCCCCGAGGGCACTCATGACTGAGGCGTTGCTCTAACCATTGAACCACCGGAGCTATAAAAAAAATGAAGATTAAATTTTAAATACCGGGATAGAATAGAATTTACTAATCCAAAAATGAGGATTAGCTTAAATATTTTTGTGAATCGTTAATTTTTATTAATCTAAATACATACCTACATATTTACTTATGCTGGAAACTGTATTGAATTCCTTCTCTATTGTTCTATTTACTTTTTAAAACGTTACTAATATTATTTTGAAATGATTAGTTCTTTGATAGTAACATTTATCTGTCAGTACATACATTCGAATAACTGCGTAACCAAGGAGTTTTGTTTGTTTAAAGAGTAGGCCCTGGGATTTAAATTATAAATAATTTTATAAATTTATCCATTAAATTTATAGAAAAAGTATTAATGCAAATTTGTAAAAAATTTAATAATCTTTAATTTTTATAATATCAATCTCGAAAAAATAACATTTAAAGGTATTTTTCAAAGAAAAACTATTTTGAGATTCTAGTAAAGTGCCATTTCCGGTTATCCGATTTTCACCAACATCTAATAGGCTCTTTCCATTACAGAAAAAGTTCGAAATACGAGGTTTCAAAATTTTTTGAATTATAGTATTTGAGTTAGAGTGGAGGATCCACACACACATACACACATACACAGATACACACATTGATACGTACACACATACACATACACACATACACACATACATACATACATACATACATACATACATACATACATACATACATACATACATACATACATACACACATACACACATACACACACACATACACACAGACATCATCGTGAAAATGTTAAAATTGTATTCTAGGGACCTTAAAAGGTGATCATTTACCAAAATCTCGATATGCGATTTTTAGCACGATCCCTATACCTCCCTTACCAAGGATAGCGGGAGGTAAAATGTACGAAATATCATTCATTAAAATTTTGTAAATATCAGTATTTTTGTATGTATATATGTTTTCGAGGCCCCCCTAAATCTGCGGCCCCTGGCTTTCGACAGGTGCGACACCCCTTAAATCTGCCACTGCCAATTTCAATAAAATATTTCAGAAATGAGAAATGTATTTCCCACCAAACTATACATTCACATACTCGTGAACTTGTAATTAATTTCATTTTAATTGACCCTTAACTAACAACTAGCTACTAACCGTATGACTAATACACACTTGTATTTCTGTGAAAACGACTTCAATACCAGACTGACTAATAGTACATGACCCCTATATTTTACAATATTCTGTATTCATTCTATACCCTCTTTTATAAATTGTTCAATGAGTGTTTTTTTTTCTCTCTTTAGTTACTATTATGAGGGTTAGTAAAATTCTTAGAGGAGAGAACAGACAAACTAGGATATAGATTACAAGATTGCGGAATAAATAATCTAAACTATTATTCACGAAAGATGACTATTCAAGGTCATTTGTGAGCCGTCTGATATAATATTACTTGCAGATAACTTCATTGCATTTCGTATGCAACGGCGTGCTATATGAAATATTTATGGGCACATTTTAACTGAAAAAATATGAGTAATTTATTTAAAAATTATGTTTCTTTCTAAATAATGCCTTTCTGAAAGATTTATGTTCTTCACTTATGTTTTTGCAAAATTCAAAAACGTAAACTTAACTTATAAACCAAGGAATAATAATTTGATTTAAACAGCAACGCCACTGGGTAAATGCTAGCATAGAGGGCAGTGTAGTAGATAATTAGGTATCTGTAATTCTACGACATACGTCATTATTATTTATAGTGTGTTAGAAAGTAATGGCACTATTTACGTATATCTGTCCCACCACATAAATTAAATAGACGTAGGTCAAATAATCTTTCTCTTTTTGATACAAAATGTTGCTAAGCTACTGCTGTAAAGTTATGTGTATTCTTTCTTCGAACGAATAACCATTCGTGAATAATAGTATAGATTCGAATTCCGTTTTGTTTACTGTTTAAATCACAACGCACAAATTAAATATATTTATTACCTGTGTTATTATCCTAGTATTCTGTATCGACTTAAGACATTTTGCCGCCCGGGGCTAATTTTTAAAAACCGCCTTTCTCAGCAAAGAAAAAATCGTTTTTCCGACATCAAACTGCCAAGAGCCAGGGGAAAAAAGATAAATATTACAAATTTTGTTTTTCCATTACGCGAATTTTAAAGTTTGAAACTGCATCTAACGCTTTTGGAATGACAAAGTGTATTAATCTTATTTCGAAACTCAGATTGCCCATTTCTGAAAATTATTATACCCACAGATGGGTCAAGTTTCAACTTATGTGGGACCTAACAGAATTTCTCCGTTATTTTTGCCGGTTTACGGTTTTCGATTCAGCTCCGATTCGAAGTCCTGGTTTAATGAAAGGTCTTATGGAATAGATTATAGGTAGAAATTATGAAAATCCATGAACTCTCATATTTTTGAAATTCATTGACAAGTTATTGGCTCTGACACGTTGGTTAATAGAACATTTCAAATGTTCGCAGGACAAATCTTCACCAGTTTCATGACTTTGCAGTCGGAGCTTTTTCGCTACATCAGTCACTCGTCCTAACTTTTTGCGTCGTTTGGTGGTTTTATTAATTGTGTAATTCAGTGGTTAATTTTTAGCAACTAGTTAAAAATTGTATCCAATTGTTTGTTATATTGTCAACATAGGTACTTAATTGGTTAAATTTTTAACCCTTTGCTAAAAATTAACTACTGAGTTACAGAATCTCATCAGATAGCCACTGACACCGCTCTTAGCTTAACAAATGCCTGTTCAGTACGAGTACTGAACAGAAATCGGCTGACCAATTTATAATTTGCGCATATCGCTGTCGAACATTCATCTTTTTATACCCTGACGCTTGGACCGTCATCTGTTTTAGATCTTGTCTTACAATTTCTGAGGCCTGTATCTTAGGATTGTTACCGTTTTGCCTCCATTACACATACTATTTAAAAGCGCCCACCTTCAATCTATAAGTACCAATCATCTCATTTTGCTAGAAAATGGACATTCATCCTTTTTCCCCTGGCTCTTAAATTTGCTTTAATTAAATTTTTTATTTAAAATAATTTAAGAACGTGCTCTGCTCGGTGTACCGCCCTTTACGTATCTACCGCCGGGGGCTATAGACCCCAAAAGCCCCCCCCCCCCGTTGAGCCGGCACTGCTAGTATTTATAATCCTATAAATGAAACATAATTTCTTCACCTAATCCATAGCAAGCTTCATTACAAAAACCAAAAAGTATATAAGTTTTATATTTACATATCTCGCTTATACAAAGGGCTAATTTAATAATACTTGATATGCTAGACGCAGAATTTAATTCTCTAAAACTCTTATTAGAAGCATTTATTTCTAAAATCAAGATAAAACCATTTTATTCAAGAAAAACTGTTAACAACTTCAGCTAATATATCACTTCCGGTTAGCCTGTTTTAACCAAAATCTACTATGTTATTCCAATTGACATGAAAGTCTTATATACCAAATTTGAAAAGTTTTGGTTTATATTTTAAAATAGTTTTTCATTAAAATCTATTATAGGCTTCAAATAAAATACCATTTCTGGAAATTATGTAATGACCAAAAAGGGAGGTGCACAACTAGATATTATAGCAGTCCTAAATACAAAATTTCAACTTTCTACGGCTTACCGTTTTTAAGTTATGCGAGATACGTACGTACAGACGTCACGACGAAATAAGTCAAAATGGATTCAGGCATGGTCAAAATGGGTATTTCCGTTGAAATCTGAAAACCGAAATTTTTCGCGATTACAATACTTCCTTTACTTTGTACAAGGAAGTAAAAATGGTACGCAAGTAGCCCATTTCCGAATTTGACTTCGGTTGCATCTATTTTAAGCGAAATTCGAATTTGGATTGCCCAATTCACAAATATAAAGTTTGGTATTCCGTCTGGGTTGTTTTGAAGAATTTGAAGACTACATTCATTCTTCATTCATTTTCATTCATACCCCAGCCCACGTTTAATACAAAAGGTTAAATGATCCGACCCTGACTAAATTGAATACGTCCGTTTACACAGGTCTGTACTACATTAATTCATTCCTGAGATTTCACGCTTCGTTTCTCTACGAACATTAATTCAATTTTAGCAATACATTTAGCCAGAAGATAAAGTAATGAGTATCCTTCCAGATGAAAAACTACCACCAGGTAATGATCAGAAATGGCCCATTTGGAAATCGTTAAATCGCCTACGAAGTCAAGTAGGAAAATGTGCAGTAAACATGTTCAACTGGGGGTACCAAGCAGAACCCAATTTATAACATCGTGGCCAAGAAAAAACAATGGCCCACCTGCTCACGTGCGCCAACTTAGAAGAGGAATGCACGAGAGTAGATCTGGCTAAGGCAACACCAGCTGCTATAAACTGTGCAATTTTTTGGATGAATTTAACTAGGACACTTCTCTGCCAGGTTTTGCAGACGGTTTTTCCTCTGGCATGAAGAAGAGAATCTTCGGAGAAGATGCATCCTTTCCGCCCTAGTTCATGCCGGGCGATGCATAAGGCCTATTTCCATAATTTCCAAATTTGACTATTTATATGGTTATAACAACAAGCTCAGATAACTCACTGCATGTGGTCCGAATGCGGTATTTCGCTACCGAAAATCGGTCACTTCAGTATTTAAGGAGTGAGAAATATTTGTTGTAATGTTTTATATATTTATTGTGTATTAATTATTTATATTATGTATATGATTTGGACACTAATAATAATAATAATAATAATAATAATAATAATAATAATAATAATAATAATAATAATAATAATAATAATAATAATAATAATACATTTTACACAGTATTCGCAAATAATAAACGTTTAAAATTGTTTTCAGGAAATTTCGAAATTGGAGAAATGGAAGGACCAAAGTCTGTCCTGTTTCTAAGTACTAGTGCCGCAGGAGTGCATTTGGTCTCCTGCTGCTCAGGTGCTTATCAATGGGTACAGTTAATACAGCAGGAACATCATGTGCCCGGCACATTATATAGTTGTCATACTATACGAGATCTGTTAGAAAAGTATCTGACATTTTTTTAGCGAAAACCTGATGGACTTCAACAGACTCCTTACTCTCCTGATATGGCCCCCTGCGACTTCTGGCTGCCCCCCAAACTCAAGAGGCCATTGAAAGGAACGCGATTTCAGACAAGAGAGGACATTATGGCTGCAACGACAGCCGACTTAAACTCCGTTCCGAAAGGGGCTTTCTCGGAATGCTTCCAACAATGGCGGCACCGCTGGGAAAAGTGTGTGGAGTCCCAAGGAGTCTACTTTGAAGGTGATTAGGTTTGCAACGCTTCAGGTATGCCAGTTTTTTCTCCGGCCAAAAATCGGATACTTATCTAACAGACCTCGTATATATAATTTTCTAGTGCAAAATAATGACAATAGGGCGGCGCCACTTTCCACATTGGAGAGGGACACCTTCATGCGCATGCCTGAATTTTCGCTTCGCCATAGGGTGCGTCATTCGCTGCTTGGTAACTTCTGTGTCAGATGTTGCTGTATTCAACTCTAAACTTATCATTTTACTATTTATTGTAAATAAAAAAATTGTCATTAAGGCACTACCTTAATATAATTATTATGGTATAGAAAGTAATGATATATTTTTAATTACATATGTATGTGTGCAAGCATGTGTCAATATAAATAATGTATAATTGTAATCGAAACAGTAAATTTCTACTTTTTATTGTTAATTAAAATTACAAATATAATTATATAATTAGGATTACAAACCTCAAAATGTAGCAGTGTGTGTAATTAAAAAATATATTAAGAGATTGCTTAAAACTGTACAATGTATTTACTGTAACATTTAAAATTTAGTGAAATATTAATTAATAATTATAAATGTAAATCATGTTCATTGTTTACGTGTATGAAATATTTAACTGTATTTAATTTACAGTATAATATACTGTAAATGGTTATATTATAAATAATAATTAATGTTCTAGAAAAATATATATTCAACAAATTTTTGTTACTTTTTGATTTATTTATTAGTATAAAATAACAGCAGACTTAGTATTTATACAGGATGTTTCCCTTAAAACAACCAGCGCTTTTTTGGACGAACTAATGACTTTAGAAAAGAAATGTTATATACAAGAAATGATCAAGGATAAGGAGCTAATTTATTAATAATAACAAACCGAAAATGCGACCAGTGGTTCTCAAACGGCAGAACAAAATTATATTTTTTTAAATGGTATCCTATATAATTTTTTAGTCCATTAGATAGAGATTTTTTTCTGATTTCAACTATATAAATATGGTATAAGGTTGTATTACAATTATTTAGAGAAAAATGGTATTAAAAATAATGTTATAATATTAAAATAGGCTATGCAATATTGATACGTCTGTTGTCTAGTTACGCTAGTAGTAAACCCATTTTTATTACATTATTTCTAGTTTTTAATACCATTTTTCTCGAAATAATTGTTATACAACCCTATGCTATATTTATATAGTTAAAATCAGAACATAATATTCTATTTAAAGGGCTAAAAAATTATATAGGGTGCCATTTAAAAAAATATAATTTTATCCTACCGTTTGAGAACCACTGGTTAAATATTCGGTTTGTTACTATGGGGCTGTCCTTCAATTACGTAACGCAAAATTAGGAAATTTTTGATACCCCCTCCCCCCTTTGTAACGCACCCGTAACGCAAACATGAACCCCCCCCATTTTTTTACTGGATATAAAAGTATATGGCCTTAATATTCAGTAAAAATTTGAAACAGAAACTATTTAAATTAATGTACATAAAGATGAAAAATAATGTACTATTCTTGCCCTACGGCTTGTCACCCCAATTTTTTTACTGTATATAAAAGTATATGACCTCCTTAATATTCAGTTAAAATTTGAAACAGAAACTAATTAAATTAATGTACATAATGATGAAAAAATAACAGTACAGACATTAAAAGCATATGCATTTCCATACGCTTTTAACAAACTATTGAAAAGTTTTTCCTTATCAACACTACTTGAATTCATGTTTTAATATGAATTGCATTGCACGAATGAAAGACCACTGGCCCGAATTTGAACTGTGCCCGACATATTATGTTGACTGTTATTGAAAACAAACGACTGCCTGCATATGCGAATTAGCACCGCGAAATTTGAATGTTTCAAAACTATTAAAGCAAGTTTAGTAATATTTTTTTATAATTTATCGTTACGTAACGCACACATTAACCCTCCCCCACCCCCTCGTAACGCTGCGTAACGCTACTCTTGACCCCCACCCCCTCCTTGAAGCGTTACGTAATTTAAGGACAGCCCCTATTGATACATTATCCCCTTATTCTTGATCATTTTTGGTATAAAACATTTGTCTCTAAAGTTGTTAGTTCGCCCAAAAAAGCGCTGGTTGTTTTAAAGGAAACATTCTGTATATGTTTTTGGGACAATTTTTTCCAAAATTTCGACCCTTAAGGCCTCTTTGACACTTTTAAAATAATAATATATCAAATCAACCCTCCAGAATATATTTATACAAGAATTAACACTTTATCTTTGCCTGAAATAGAGATAATGACCGATTTTTAATCTCACATTTTTAGCCAAAATTATACAATTTTTGGCTGTTCATAACTCCTGAACTGTTTGAAATATCTTAAAATTAACACTAAAATCGTGTTGTATGGGGTTAATAAGCATGTTAATAAACAAGTTTTAGAATTTAGTCACAAAAGATGATCGATTAATTCTAAGTTGATTATTAAATTTACTTTCTACGACTAGTTTCTTTATTTTCCCTATTATTTATTAATAATCTATTCACGAAAAATAAATAAAATACGTGTAAATTACATAATTTTATTATTTATATTATCATAAGAACATGCAATCAAATTTTGAACTATCATTTCGAAATGCCAAGCGACTTTGAATGAAGTAAAATGACAGCTCTCTCTTTGCTAACCTCAAAATTTGAAGTTGCCTCTACGGCAGAAATTTGGACAGAAATATCACTTTTAGAATACATATTATTAATTTATTAGTAATTTAAATAGTTCCTACTTAATTTTAATCGAATATTTTCTTAATCTTAAGAAGATTTTGTGATATTTTCCTACATTAGGTAAGTTACATCATAATTTTGCATTGTTGCAATAAGTTATTTATACTTTTATATTATTTCCAGAGTGAATTTCTGCCAAACATCCACATTTCCTGGAATTTTCCCGCATTTTACTGACACCATTACTTAGAAAACATTTGTAAGGTAAGTACCAATTTCATTTTTATTATATAATGTTCGGATAAGCTTCTTGACCTTTACTATTAATATTATAGTTAATAAATGAAACTAAAGCAAAATTAATGTTTTGCGAAATCTTTGTTGATTTATAACCTCTGTTTTTAAGGTTAATGTCATTTTTCATGGCATTCTAGATTTTTAAGCACCAATTATTACAAACAATGAAATATTTCGTGGGAAAGACAGGGTTGGCCAAAATTTTTAAGTATTTTTAATGCACAATACTTGTTTTAATTGCACATTAATAAATGAATTGGTAATGATTGACTGAATTTAATACTAGTTTTTAAAAGTTTTTTAAGTTAATTTGAGGTTTTTCACACTAATAAATCTGATGTGGCCAGCACATAATCTCTCGCCAGATATTTTACCTGGTTGTCGCATAAAACGAAAAATATTTTTAAATACAAATACATATATTCATGTCTCACTACAAAATAATTCTCACATATATCTGTAAAATCTATGGGATATTTTAATATAAATTATGTACAATACATACATTTTCTTTATATTCAATATCCTGAAATTTTCTTTTTCTTTATATTCGTCATTTTTTCGCAAAATCCTTTTACATTCTTTTTTACGTATATTCTTTTGCGTTGTTGACTTTTTTTATTTTCATAATCTTCATAATGATGTACAAATATTTTTGACAGTGACATTTATGTGTCAATTACAAACATTTGAACTTCTTGCCTTGTAGTAGTTTGATCTGAGATTTTTTACATCAAATTCTTTTATATGCATTTCTTTATCTCTAAATCTATAGAAGATATAATAATGAATTTATATTTATCGAATAAAGAATTTAACGTTCTTTAATATAAGTATTTACATAAATTTTCGATAAATAATATTTAGATGATTTTTTTCTTGTAACTTCTACTTCCGGTTGTCTTAATTGTTATCATAACTTAATCAACTCTTCCCATTATTGTCAGATTGAGGAATCCGTAGTTAAAAATGTCTTAAGTATAGTATTTGAGAAATCGTGAATCCAACATCCACACACACATCCACACACACATCTACACACACATCCACACACACATACGGACATCATCGTAAAAATGTTATAATCGGATTCTAGGGACCTTAAAACGTGCTTATTCACTAAAATCAATACCTCTCTCTTAGCGAGAGGTAAAAATAGGGGATTACAGCTCAATCGAATTAAGAGAAATTAGTAAAAATTAATGAAAGTAAATGCTTAATAATGAATATTAATAAAGAAATAAAATGATATAATTGAAATACTTCGGAAATAAGGGGTTTTTTGTTTTAACAGGTCGTCACTTATATGAAATCCATATATATATATATATATATATATATATATATATATATATATATATATATATATATATATATATATATATATATATATATACCGTGTGTCTATCTTAAAGGTGTACATAGGAGATTAACATGGGAAATCAGTTTTTTACAATTTCCTGCTCGCCTAATTATTTTAAGCAAAAACGCGTCAAATAAAAATTTTAGAGCATAAAATTCTGCATCTAGATCAATAAACATAATTTCCTTTACATGCTTTGTAACGACAGAAATTAATTATGAAAATGTCGAAAATTAGGTTGAAAATATCGACAGCCATGGAATTGAACAAAAAATAAATAAATGCTTGACGTTTTATTTGTCACAACGTAAGTTAAATTATTTGACGTATCTGACAATTTGATAAATCGTCAAGCATTTATTTATTTTTTGTTCATTTCCATGGCTGTCAATATTTTCAACGTAATTTTCGAATTTTTCATATTTAATTTCTGTCGTTACAAAGCATGTAAAGGTAATTCTGTTTATTGATTTAGATGCAGAATTTTATGTCCTAAAACTTTTATTTGACGCGTTTTTGCTTAAAATAATTGGACGAGCAGGAAATTGCAAAAAACTGATTTCCCTTGTTAATCTCCTATGTACACCTTTAAGACAGACACACGGTATATACATATATATATATATATATATATATATATATATATATATATATATATATATATATATATATATATATATATATATATATACCACCTATAAATATATAACGAATACCAAGTTAGGGGGTGGAAGTAGACAAATTCAAATAGCGGACACGTGGCTAACAGTCCAGTACTGCAATTCTCAAACAGTTTTTATTTGAATATAAATTTCTTGCATTAAACTTAATAATTTTGATATACTTGCAATTATAAAGCATGTAGACTTGTACAGTGTTACAATATTAATTTGTTTTTTATAAATATAATTTAAAAATAGCATACATTTCAAGAACATTTTAGATCCCCTATTCTAGAAAATGTAATCTTAAAACAGGTTTCATATAATAATAGAATTACACAATCTACGTAAAATATGTAATATGTACACAAATCCGATCAAAAATCTTAACTTTTCTTATCGGTAATTTAATTACCGTATGCATTTGATATATTTTAATTTATGCCATATAAATTTTCATGCAGTTAATATTATAGTAATACTTAATAAGTTATTAGGTACACATGCATACTAACATTACTTTGGTTTAAGACTTGGAAGTTTTCCATTGTTTGTATTTGTTATATGATTCCTTGTGCACAGTGTTTAAAATTGCAAATATTTGGTTACTACATGTAAGTATAGTTACTCTTCTAAATTAGGTAAATATAATCATCATGGTATTTTACTATTTATTATAGTGCGTTTTTCCTAATAAAATAGAGTTAGTTTAGATAGGAAATACATTTTGTACTTTGAATATAATTTTTGCGTATTCTTCGAAGAAGTCATTCGATTTTGGTTATAAGTACCCGCATTTGAATTTTTTAACAATTTTTCTTGCGGATGAATATCATTTTTTCGCATTTAATGTTATTATAAATATTAAATAATATTTTATTCTCTATACGATGTAATTACATTTTATACTTCATATTCAATGGATACAGAGCAGGGCTGGCGAACCTTTACGTATCAACGTGCCATTTTTCTAAAGAAATGTTTAATGAGGTCATAGACGAGCCATCAAATAATTTTGACTTTGTGATTATTGGGAAAATAATAATAATAAATACTATCAACTCAAAACTCTTTATTTACTACAAAAAAATAGGAACATTTTGCAATGTTTCAATTATACGCATAATTTAAATTAAAGTAAAATTAGTGTGACTTCTGTTGTTGCAGATTAGATGACAAATAACATATGTTAGGGTTGTAAGATGTTACTTTTAGCAGAATGCATGCTGAAATGGAATCATCTGTCAAACGGTTTCTACCCGAGTCTTTAATGTTATTCATCTCTGAAAATAATGACTCGCAGGCATAGGTTGATGAAAATATTGTTAAAATAGCATGAGCCAGGTTCTTCAAACAATTAAATGTGTCTGGTAACGCATTCCATGTTTCCAAAATTTTGTTATTAGCATTATCATTTATATTACTTGTCAGTCTTTCTGTTTCAATTAATACTAACTCTTTCCTTGTTTCAATAATTTTTTGAATCCATATTGAACTAGACTGGAAATCAATCAGCTGCATTTCAAATTCTTCAATTTTCAACCAATCGAATTGGGACAAATTCAGTTTATCAAATGACGTCACATCAGGGTACAAAATAAACTTGAGTATTTCCGATAATTCTTTGAACTGAGAAAATCTCGCTGAAAATTCCTTGATTGAAGAATCAATCACAGAAATAAATTCTGCAGTAACTTTGTCTTCGTCTGGTTTCTCATGTATTTCTAAATCGTTCATATATTTTTTCAAATTTGGAAAATACTTAGGGATCACTCGCGTTCGCTCGTCATAAAATACCTACTTCACACTTTTTTTCGTAGTGCATCATAATGAATTTTGTGATCAGTGACGTGCCCAAAATATTGTGTCGCGTGCCATTGGTTCGCCATCTCTGTTCTAGGGACTCTAAAACGTGCTTTTTCATTAAAAACTCACCATCGAATTTTTTGACTAAAAACAATACCTTCCTTACCTAAAGGAATGACGGAAGGTAAAAATTAATATAAATTATATAATAATATTTCAAAAGTGTGCAAAACATTAATTTTCTAATTTTGAAACTTTATATGTTTGTAGTAGAAATTTGCTTTCTATTAAAATAATTATTTATTACATGCAATTAAAATATAGAAAAAAAATACTCCATTGTTCATACCTACACATACATACATATATAAATCTATAAAGAAATATTTGTAATATTTAGATTAAGTTTTAATTAATTAACTTAACACAAAAATCAGATTAGCAAATATATATATATATATATATATATATATATATATATATATATATATATATATATATATATATATATATATATACAGGCTGTTAATTAAAAAGCGGGCCATAGGCGTTTAACATGGGATATCAGTTTTTCCATGTGCAAAAGTTCCCAATTAATTTTAGACAAAAATGTTTCAAATAAAAGTTGTAGATAATTAAATTGTACGCCTAAATCACTAAACAGATTTAATTTTTGAAATTCTATAAATATTGCTTATTTGTGGCGCTAGCCATGGAATAAAAACAATGTTATGAAGAAATGCATTTATTTTGAACTGTCAGAAATTTGATTTTCCAATAAAAATTACATGTAATTATATTCTACACCTAAGCCACTGAACATATTTTGTTTTTATAATGTAGATCTAAATCACTGCAGAGATTTTATTTAAATTTTATTTTGTAACCTGAAAAATCGCAATTTTGACAATTCAAACGATATGTATTTCTTTGTAATTTTGTTAAAATTCCATGGCTATCGCTACAAATGAGCAATTTTACTACAATTTCAAATTCGATTTTACACGTTACCAAACGTGCAAAATTAAATCTGTTTAGTGATTTAGGCGTACAGTTTAATTATCTACAACTTTTATTTGAAACAACGCAAAAAAATATACGTAAAAAAGAATAGAAAAGGAATTTGCGAAAAAATGACGAATATAAAGAAAAAGAAAAGGAAAGTAGAAAAAGAAAATTTCAGGATATTGAATATAAAGAAAATGTATGTATTGTACATAATTTATATTAAAATATCCCATAGATTTTGCAAATATATGTGAGAATTATTTTGTAGTGAGACATGAATATATGTATTTGTATTTAAAAATATTTTTCGTTTTATGCGTACAACCAGGTAAAATATCTGGCGAGAGGTTATGTGCTGGCCACATCAGATTTTTTATTACAATATTTCTAGTTTTTATTTTTAATACCATTTTTCTCGAAACAATTGTTATACAACCCTATGCTATATTTATATCGTTGAAATCAGAAAATAATATTCTATTTAAAGGGCTAAAAATTATATACGATGCTATTTAAAAAATATAATTTTGTTCTACCGTTTGAGAACCACTGGTTTGGTTTGTTACTATTGATACATTATCCCCTTATTCTTGATAATTTTTGGTGTAAAACATTTTTCTCTAAAGTTGTCAGTTCGCCCAGAAAAGCGCTGGTTGTTTTAAAGGAAACACCCTGTATATATATATATATATATATATATATATATATATATATATATATATATATATATATATATAAAAACTAGGTTTACGTTGGTTTTATAATTGCTTGAAATGTATGCCTTATAATCTTATGTCAATTGCCAAGTTTCGGAGAAATCAACTATGTATATGTATACATTGACATTGGCCTCGTAATCAACAACTTTTATGTTCCCCCATCCAAACGTAACCTACAGCCATCATTGCTTAACTTTTATGTGGCTTTATCTCGTTTACGTCAAGGTCATTAGCAATTTGCAATTACATCTTGGTCTGATGTGTTGTAACAAAAGGTGTAAAATGATTTTTCCAACTTTTAACCTTGTATCTAAATACCATGATGTTAGTATGTCATTTGTTTAAAGATTTCAACATGTGCGCAAAGTGTGCCATGACAATTATCAAAAGCAGAGATTGTACTATATATTACATAAGTAAAAGGAGATTTACATTAGAAATTAATACGATATTGAGGATGTGAAGAAATTTTATGGTTTTGATCATTTTCATATTTGGTCAAGAAGATTTTATAATTAATTACTATAAAATATGATACTATGGGGTCTCGTGGCCGCGTGCCTGTAGTGCACTCTCCACGCCAGCAATGAGTGCCCGTGAGGCAGGGGCGTCACTAGGTATTTTTAACAGGGAGGGCGCAACAGGGCGCACCTTTAGAACGAAATAATTTTTGACAGTCTGATTCTGCATTTAAATTTTTTCGTGTTTAAAACAAAAATATTTCTTTTGGAAGATTTTCAGATGTAATGAAGCGAACACAAATACTTATCTGTTCTTCTGCAGTGATGTGCCGAGGATCATCTACTATTATTGCAAAATAATCACAATTATTAATTTCCGGAGTTATTTTGCGTATTATACATTTTGCACTACTCTCTATAACATGATTTTGTGACGTAGTGAACAATAATGTGCATTTTGAGATACATTGTAATTCTGGAGAAAAGGATCAAATTTTTTAATAACTAGAGTCTATAAAATTGGCCTTATTTGTTGAATTTTTTGTTTCATTATGTCCTATGGGATAGCCTTAAATAATTTCGTCTCTTTTATAGCCTGAATGGTGCATCATTTTGATTTCTTATAGTACCTTTCTTAAGACGAAAGGTTACCCCTGTACTAAAATATGAAGCGAAAATTCAATTAATTGTTTCGAACTATTAACATTTTAAAAAACTCAACACACGACAAACATATTTCCGATATTAACATGAATTAAAAAAAATATTATTGAAATCTATTAGTATTTGACTTTGATTTTAATGGCAAAACGAGAAAAGTCCAGTATTAATAGATTTCAATAATTTTTATTTTAAAATGCAGGTTAGTATCGGAAGGATGCTTGTCGTGTGTTGAATTTTTTATTGTGTTAATAGTTCTAATACAGGAATAATTTATTTGAATTTTCGCTTCATATTTTAGAGCAGCGGTAACCTTTCCTCTTCAGCTAAAGTCGTAGGTACATAATCGTCTCGCTGCTTATTGCAGATAAATAAGTGCATAATAAAATAGTAAAAAAATCAGATTGATTTTTAATAATTTATTTAAATAAAAACACGGAAAGGGGGCGCAAAATTAAACAGGGAGGGCGCAAGCCCCCTCAGAAATGGTCTATCGACGCCACTGCCGTGAGGTGACGCCTGCTAAGCGCCCGCACGGTGCAAATATTTCATCATTACCGAATTCTGTGTACAAAGCACATTGGCACACCCAGCAATGGGTAATATGCCGTGATGATATATTTATTTATTTATTTAAATATGAAACTTAAGTATATTAAATATGTGATAGATAAGAGTATTCTGAATCTATCTAATTTGTTTCGAGGTTATTTTGTTCGTAGATATTTCCGCCGGAAATCATTTTGTTCAAGGTTTTTCACTTAGGGACGAATTTTTTATTCGGGGTTGCTTTGTGCGTGACTAATTTTTTTCAAGAGTTATTAATAGTGATTAATAATTTCCGCATTTGAAAATATAATTTTAGTGGATTATTATTATTATTATTATTATTATTATTATTATTATTATTATTATTATTATTATTATTATTATTATTATTATTATTATTATTATTATTATTATTATTATTATTATTATTATTATTATTATTATTATTATTATTATTATTATGGGGTCTCGTGGCCGCGTGCCTGAGTGTCTGGTCGCGAATCTGGGGAACCGGGTTCGATCTCGACCGACGCCAAATATTTCCAATTTTAAATGGCACAAAATTGACCCCTGTGGTGCACTCTCCACGCCTGCAATGAGTGCCCGTGAGGTGACGCCTGGTAAGCGCCCGCACGGTACAAATATGTCATCATCATTACCTATATCTGCGTACAAAGCAGATTGGCACACCCAGCAATGGGTAATATGCCGTGATGATATATTTATTTATTTATTTTATTTATTATTATTATTTGATATGTATTGTAACGTGTGAGCCCCGCTGCTACGCTGAACAAACGTCTAAGTATAGCGATGACGCAATCGCGCTAGCAGCCGGGCTACGTAAACAAACAAGTCGCGACGTGTTTAATTACTTGCGGTCGGATGAACCTTTTGTGTTCATTGTTATTATGCGATCGAACATTTTAGAGCTCTCTGGAAGTTAATGGCAGCTGTATAAAAGGGACGCAGCTATGTTCGGGTAGTGATGCACGCGAGGCGAGACGAGACGAGAAATATGAAATATCGATGTCGTCTCGTTTTCGGATCTGTAATCTCGATCACGCTCTCGTTCTCGCAAATTTTTTTGGGTCTCATCTCGTTCTCGCACGAGAGTCTCGCTATAAAAATAAGCGCTTGCGCACTACGTATTTACGTAACTATTTAACTACAACTACAAGAGCCAAGTTCGCATCAATAGCACAGCCTTCCATGTATTTGCAGACGTATAACTATAATAAAGGGACGAAACACTAAATTCGGGTCACCAAATTATTTCAATACGAACATAATGTTTATTCATTTACGGTCACCACAAAATGTGATAAGTTAGTGAATAATTTAATTTACTTCTAAGATATCCAATTTATCATCAAATTGTGATCTCTAAACTATTTCATTAAGAACACATTCTGTCATCAGTAAAACGAATTAAACATTTAAAAATTATTTTTTGCAACTAAAAGTACCTACACTTTTTCATTAAATATATGCCACTATTTAAGTAAGATTAAATCATAAAAAACCGCTGTGCTGGTAGCCCGCTGGCAACCAATCACTCCGCTTCTCTCCTTGTTGACTCCCATCGACGCTTAATATAACATCCTTTACTTTTCAGGGGCGACAACCGTGGTTTTAACTGGGGTGAATTAGGGGCTGAAATATTAGAGAAAACTAGTTCTATTGGATGCAATACCGATTTTGTCTTTATTTTTGCATTTTCTCGCTCAGAGACCGGTACTAATCGACTCTACATAGACTCAAAAAATATTATGAATTCATATAATTTTCAAATTTACGTGTTCTATGCATGAATTAGCGTTGACTCTACTCCTTGTACAGTGCATTTTTCATTGAATTTATGAATCAAAGCAGTTGTTATATCGATCTTGCCTCGAATTTGAAACTGCAATCTCGCTCTCGTTCTCGTCTCGCATAATGCAACGAGACGAGACGAGATGCGAGAGTACTCTCGCCTCGTCGTGCATTACTATGTTCGGGAGTTAGTTACATGGAGAGACATATGTATAGAGACATTCACATAGAGTGTTAGTGAAGCCAAGCAGTATAGTGTCGAGTGGAGGACTTGGGCAGTTACTGGCTAACTGGGATAACTGTGGATGTGAATACTCGGTAGTGTTGACGAGTATTGTAAAGCTAGGTATACAAGGACAGTAACACCGAGTTGGAGTGGATACTCGGCATTGGTGTTGAAGAATTGTGGCATACGGATAGTTGGTGATACTGAGGCTGTGGAAAGAGAAAGTTAGTTACATAAATAGACAGACAGTGAGGTGAAAGGTGTGACTTCTGTCCGAGCAGTTGAATATATAGACGCTGTTGAGTCAGTTGAGTATATAGACGCTGTGGAGGTCGGTATGCGGACAGTTGAACGTGATATAAGTATATAGTGATATAAATATCGCGTAAACAGTCTACAAGAGTCTGCAACAGACCGGCAGTCTAAGATTGGAATGTGTAGTGAAATAAATAATTAGTAATATCGTGGAAATAAATAGTAGTGTTAATTGGATAAATAAATAAATAAATAGTGTTGGTGTTTTCTAGTTAATTAGTTTTAGTCTTAATTAGTTTTTTGTTCAATATTAGTAATCGTCATTATTTAATAACTTTTTAATATTTAGTTAATAATATTTATACTTCATCCAAATAAATAAAAACATTACAGTGTGAATACTTCAAAAATCACATGATTTCATCATCAACATGACGTCATCAATTTTCTCCCACCTCTGGCGATATGAACCATATGCATACGATTGATGACGTGGGGATCAAGTCGTGGAAACGGACTTTACCTGCGAGTTCAACTAAACAATTTGAATAATTTGTCATTTTGAGAATATGCGTTTTTTTATGTTACGCCCTGGAAATTTTTGAGAGCATACTTAGTAAATTAATTCTGGTGCTTTTACGGTACAATGCATTATGAAACGGTTTTATGAAATGTCCATAATTTTACGCAACTTAAATGTTCACAGAAATTGAATATTCATCGCACATTTATACTATTTTGAAAACGTATTTGCATTTGTGTTCTTACACAATTCACTGCACATAGAATAACTTAATATTTATAATAACATTACATGTGAAAAAATGATATTTAACAACGTTTTTCGCTCATTTCGAAAAGCGTAGACGACAGCCGAGCTAAGTTTCCGACCTTTGGTTGGGAGAAAAAAATTGGCATACCAGGGTCCTATTTCTCAAAAAATACTAGTTTACAAGTTACTAGTTACAAGTGAAATTTTTAATAGTACTAGTAAATTGTGTTTCTGAAAAGTATTTTACTACTCGTAGTTTACAAGTTACTAGTTCACAAATTAATAGTTACAAGTGAAATTTTATTCGTCAAGTAAAATAGTGTTTCTGAAACATTTTCAATAGTCTAGTAGTTTTTTTATAAATACTAGTATTTAAACCAATATTCTTTAAATCAAGTGATTTTATTTTCTAACTGACGTTGACATTTTCAAGTGTTTTAATTTGAAATTAAATTATTTTTCAATAAAAATGTCTACACTGGATGCGAAATTAACTATTTTGGGAATGATTCGAAATGCTAAAGGTATTCTGTTTGGAGCATTCTCTAAATAAATTGTCTAAAGCAGTTAAATTCAATGAATGGATAAAAATCTGTCAAACTTGTCACGCTTCGGGTTGAGTAGACAAGACAAAAGACGATTTCGGGCGACAACCGTTCACTTGCGGTATGTTGCGTTCAGGTATGTTCACGCATTCGGGCGCTAGGAACAACATACCCGGTATGCTTGGATCAGTGCTCACAGCTGAACGGCTTTGCGAGTCGGGTCAGCTCTCTGTTCACTATTTCTATCTCTTTTTATCATGTCTTTTTTTGAAATGTCAAAAGTCAAAACAGTCGGAGTCGTGGGCTTATGTCAAACAGGCTGACATTATTTTCGTTGACTCTTTTTTGGACAAATATGGAAAAAACTATCTTTCTCCGTTAATGCATTTTAATTGTCAGACACTATTTTTGAGCAAAGTTTTGAGGGCGAATATATCGGACACGAAAAGAGATATCGACCTGTGGTTTTAAAATCTTATATCTACACCCTTCAAACTACTTAAATACAAATTTTCAGAATATTTAATTTTTTTAAAATTTCCACCCTTTTTTAAACCACACCATCCTCATACCCAAAGATGGGTGTGTGGTACACCTTCAACGACCTCACCAGTAAATTTCTCGTACCAAAAAACATAAGTATACCAATTTTCATCAAAATATTCCAACGGATACATTAATTATTAAACATTCCTTAAAATTGTCAAAAACTAAAAAAATCGCAAGGGGGTACACCTTAGATTTTTTGCGATTTTTGGTCATTTTCAGACTTTTCCTTCTGGAGATTGTAATAGTTGTTCAAAAATTATGAAAATTGGTATGCTTATGTAATTTTGCTCGTAGAATCTAATGGTGATATCGCCAGCGGTGTATAATTGACCATTTTTGGGATATGACCCAAAAATGGGCATTTTTGAGCAAAGTTTTGAGGCAGAATATCTCGGACACAAAAAGAGATATCGACCTGTGGTTTTAAAATCTTAAATCTACACCCTTCAAACTACTTAAATACATATTTTCAGAATTTTTAATTTTTTAAAAATTTCCTCCCTTTTTTAAACTATACCATCCTCATACCCAAAAATGGGTGTGTCGTACACCTTCAACGACCTCACCAGTAAATTTCTCGTACCAAAAAACATAAGTATACCAATTTTCATCAAAATATTCCAACGGATACATTAATTATTAAACATTCCTTAAAATTGTCAAAAACTAAAAAAATCGCAAGGGGTACACCTTAGATTTTTTTGCGATTTTTGGTCATTTTCAGACTTTTCCTTCTGGAGATTGTAATAGTTGTTCAAAAATTATGAAAATTGGTATGCTTATGTAATTTTGCTCGTAGAATCTAATGGTGATATCGCCAGCGGTGTATAATTGACCATTTTTGGGATATGACCCAAAAATGGGCATTTTTGAGCAAAGTTTTGAGGCAGAATATCTCGGACACAAAAAGAGATATCGACCTGTGGTTTTAAAATCTTAAATCTACACCCTTCAAACTACTTAAATACATATTTTCAGAATTTTTAATTTTTTAAAAATTTCCTCCCTTTTTTAAACTATACCATCCTCATACCCAAAAATGGGTGTGTCGTACACCTTCAACGACCTCACCAGTAAATTTCTCGTACCAAAAAACATAAGTATACCAATTTTCATCAAAATATTCCAACGGATACATTAATTATTAAACATTCCTTAAAATTGTCAAAAACTAAAAAAATCGCAAGGGGTACACCTTAGATTTTTTTGCGATTTTTGGTCATTTTCAGACTTTTCCTTCTGGAGATTGTAATAGTTGTTCAAAAATTATGAAAATTGGTATGCTTATGTAATTTTGCTCGTAGAATCTAATGGTGATATCGCCAGCGGTGTATAATTGACCATTTTTGGGATATGACCCAAAAATGGGCATTTTTGAGCAAAGTTTTGAGGCAGAATATCTCGGACACAAAAAGAGATATCGACCTGTGGTTTTAAAATCTTAAATCTACACCCTTCAAACTACTTAAATACATATTTTCAGAATTTTTAATTTTTTAAAAATTTCCTCCCTTTTTTAAACTATACCATCCTCATACCCAAAAATGGGTGTGTCGTACACCTTCAACGACCTCACCAGTAAATTTCTCGTACCAAAAAACATAAGTATACCAATTTTCATCAAAATATTCCAACGGATACATTAATTATTAAACATTCCTTAAAATTGTCAAAAACTAAAAAAATCGCAAGGGGTACACCTTAGATTTTTTTGCGATTTTTGGTCATTTTCAGACTTTTCCTTCTGGAGATTGTAATAGTTGTTCAAAAATTATGAAAATTGGTATGCTTATGTAATTTTGCTCGTAGAATCTAATGGTGATATCGCCAGCGGTGTATAATTGACCATTTTTGGGATATGACCCAAAAATGGGCATTTTTGAGCAAAGTTTTGAGGCAGAATATCTCGGACACAAAAAGAGATATCGACCTGTGGTTTTAAAATCTTAAATCTACACCCTTCAAACTACTTAAATACATATTTTCAGAATTTTTAATTTTTTAAAAATTTCCTCCCTTTTTTAAACTATACCATCCTCATACCCAAAAATGGGTGTGTCGTACACCTTCAACGACCTCACCAGTAAATTTCTCGTACCAAAAAACATAAGTATACCAATTTTCATCAAAATATTCCAACGGATACATTAATTATTAAACATTCCTTAAAATTGTCAAAAACTAAAAAAATCGCAAGGGGTACACCTTAGATTTTTTTGCGATTTTTGGTCATTTTCAGACTTTTCCTTCTGGAGATTGTAATAGTTGTTCAAAAATTATGAAAATTGGTATGCTTATGTAATTTTGCTCGTAGAATCTAATGGTGATATCGCCAGCGGTGTATAATTGACCATTTTTGGGATATGACCCAAAAATGGGCATTTTTGAGCAAAATTTTGAGGCCGAATATCTCGGACACGAAAAGAGATATCGACCTGTGGTTTTAAAATCTTAAATCTACACCCTTCAAACTACTTAAATACAAATTTTCAGAATTTTTAATTTTTTAAAAATTTCCACCCTTTTTTAAACCACACCATCCTCATACCCAAAAATGGGTGTGTGGTACACCTTCAACGACCTCACCAGTAAATTTCTCGTACCAAAAAACATAGGTATACCAATTTTCATCAAAATATTCTAACGGATACATTAATTATTAAACATTCCTCAAAATTGTCAAAAACTAAAAAAATCGCAAGGGGTACACCTTAGATTTTTTGCGATTTTTGGTCATTTTCAGACTTTTCCTTCTGGAGATTGTAATAGTTGTTCAAAAATTATGAAAATTGGTATGCTTATGTAATTTTGCTCGTAGAATCTAATGGTGATATCGCCAGCGGTGTATAATTGACTATTTTTGGGATATGACCCAAAAATGGGCATTTTTGAGCAAATTTTTGAGGCGGAATATCTCGGATACGAAAAGAGATATCGACCTGTGGTTTTAAAATCTTCAATCTACACGCTTCAAACTACTTAAATACAAATTTCCAGAATTTTTAATTTTTTAAAATTTTCCCCCCTTTTTTAAACCACACCATCCTCATACCCAAAAATGGGTGTGTGGTACACCTTCAACGACCTCACCAGTAAATTTCTCGTACCAAAAAACATAAGTATACCAATTTTCATCAAAATATTCCAACGGATACATTAATTATTAAACATGCCTTAAAATTGTCAAAAACTAAAAAAATCGCAAGGGGTAACCTTAGATTTTTTGCGATTTTTGGTCATTTTCAGACTTTTCCTTCTGGAGATTGTAATAGTTGTTCAAAAATTATGAAAAGTGGTACGCTTATGTAATTTTGCTCGTAGAATCTAATGGTGATATCGCCAGCGGTGACCCAAAAATGGGCATTTTTCAGCAAAGTTTTGAGGCCGAATATCTCGGACACGAAAAGAGATATCGACCTGTGGTTTTAAAATCTTAAATCTACACTCTTCAAACTACTCAAATACAAATTTTCAGAATTTTTAATTTTTTAAAAATATCCACCCTTTTTTAAACCACACCATCCTCATACCCAAAAATGGGTGTGCGGTACACCTTCAACGACCTCACCAGTAAATTTCTAAAACGAATATTTCACGATTTTTTATGACAACTGAAGGGTTTATTGATGGAATCAACTGTTTAGCAATGTTTCGCAAGTACGCACAACTTCGACCTACTCATACTGAACATCAACGGTTTTTTCTAACCTACAGAAATTTTAAGTGTTGCACGCTTCCTGTAGGTATAAATACCATAGGTGGTATACCTAAAAAAATTGCAGAGTTCCTCGGCCTCCCAAATGCTAAAGAATATACCGGGCATTGCTTTCGGCGGTGTTCTGCAAAATTTTTGGCTGATTCGGGAGCAGACATTACAGTGCTCAAGCGACATGGAGGGTGGCGTGCAAGTTCTGTTGCTGAAGGCTACGTTGAAATTTTTTTAGAAAATAAGAATTTTGGGAGAAAAATAAACAGCAATTAAAAAAATAAAAATTGTCGACAAAGAATCAGAATCCAACAGCACATCTACTTCAGTTTCTACCCACATTGAAGTTAACCAAGAAGAAGTATTAAGAACGACATCAAATGTTCAATTTAGTAATTTAAGTAATTGCGTTGTAAATATTTATCATAAATAAACAGTTATAATAGGTATTTAGTACTTTTACTTTTACGCATTAAACTGTCATTTTTAAGCACTAGTGCTTAAAAGTACTTCATTTAACAACGGAAATGACAATCGAAAAGTTGTTGTTATAATACGCTAGTATAAAAATGAAATTTAAATTGAGAATCATAATAACCTAATATTATATGTCGAGTACACCATATAGATTATTTTCAAACGAATCCTATCACTTGTTAAATTACACAATTAAAAATTCATTTTCAATAACGTTACACGACTTGATTACAATATTCAAGATCAATGACTTCGGCGATTTTTAGAAAGTGCCGAGTGAAAGTACTCAACGAACATTTACCTGCCATAAGAACAACACTATGGCAGTCAAAAAATAGCAGGCCAGGCGCTATGAACACTAGCAGATGTTTTTTGCCATACGACGAATAGAGAATCAGAACTCTGAAAAAGAGTTCCGAATTCTCTTTTTTCGTTTGTTTGTGACTGTGTTTTGTTATACATCTGGGAGAGGCAATTGTTTTTAATAAGGTATGTTGATATTGTTGATTTATACAATGCATTTAATAAATAGATCGATAATGTTTATTAATTTGTAAAAATTATTTTAAGATTTATTGATAAATTTGTGAACAAATATCATATTATATGCATTTACGACATTTTTTAATGTAATTTAAGTATGTTATTTTTCATATGTTTTACCTACACATGTATGCAAATTTTTTAAATAGTTTACCAGCCGTGCGCTTAGATATTTGAAACCAAAATAGAGCGTGAATACATTAGCAATGTAGGAATAGTGGCTTACAAGGAATGATTTTTTTTATATTTCACATAATCTTTTACCTCCCGCTACCCTTGGTAAGGGAAGTATAGGGATCGTGCTAAAAATAGCATATCAAAATTTTGGTCAATGAGCACGTTTTAAGGTCCCTAGAATCCAATTTTAACATTTTTGCGATGTTGTGTGTGTGGATCCTCCACTATAACTCAAATACTATCATTCAGAAAATTTTGATATCTTGTATTTCGAACTTTTTCTGTATTGGAAAGAGCCTATTAGATTTTGGTGAAAATCGGATAACCGGAAATGGCATTTTACTAGAAGTTAAAATAGTTTTTCTTCGAAAAATACCTTTAAATATTATTTTTTCGACATTAATGTTATAAAAATTAAAGATTATTAAATTTTCTATAGATTTGCATTAATACTTTTTCTATATATTTTATGGATAAATTTATAAAATTATCTATAATTTAAATTCCAGAGCCTACGCTTTAAACCAGGGGTTCCCAAAGTTTTTCTTAGGCGGGGCAATTTAATATTACCGAATTTTTTGGCGGGCCAATAGAAACGGAATAAAATCAAAACAATAACCACATTTTTTTTGTTTTAAATATATTTAACTATTTCTTATTTTAGCACATGTAAACACTACTGCATTGTAGTCTCAAATAGAAACAGAACTGCGCGAAAGACGCATTTCGTTCATAATTTGAGCAACCAATTAGAAAAGACGATCTGTTTTCCTATTTTTCGTCCTACCTCTAGTGAGTTGGAGCAGTGCATTTTTGAATATTCGTTAATATGGCATAGGCCTGTATTGCTCAGGGCAACTGGGTAGGCAGGACAAGGTCTGGTGGTACAGTTGTAGTGTGCGGCACAGCGCACATCATTGAAAAAAACGATAAAATCGTTACTGACTCCTTGAAATTGTGTGTTGTATTCGATGCGCCAGAAATGATTAACAGTTCTGTATCTATTTGAGACTACTATATTATATTTCTGTACAAATGTGTAATAAGTAGACTAGACATACTACAATAATTTTTTAAATATAAACTAAACAATATTTTATTAATACAAACGCTTATTGTTAAAGTTCTGTAAGAATTTATTTAAAATATTAATGTATTTTATTGTATCTTATTTGTAATATTTATTATTTATTTTACTATTTACTTATTTATTTTTTAATAAAAATATAATATATCGTATCGATATCGCGGGCCGAATTCGCAGGCTTTGCGGGCCGCATTTGGCCCTTGGGCCGCACTTTGGGAACCCTGCTTTAAACAAACAAAACGCAGTTAATCAAATGTATGTAACTGACAGATAAATGTCGCTATCAAAGAACTAATCATTTCAAAATAATATTAGTAACATTTTAAAAAGGAAGCGTAAATAGAACGGAATTCAACACAGTTTCCAGCATAAGTAAATATGTAGGTATGTATTTAGATTAATAAAAATTAACGATTCGCAAAAATATTTAAGCTAATCCTCATTTTCGGATTAGTGAATTCTATTCTATCCCGGTATTTAAAATTTAATCTTTATTTTATTATATCTCCGGTGGCTCAATGTTTAGAGCAATGCCTCATACATGCCATGAGTGCGTTTGGGACTCGGGGTTCGAATCCCACTAAGGCATGGATGTGTGTGAATGTGAACCTATTGTGTAATTGGGGTTTAATCCTGTTGAGGGGTTTTAAAAAATCTGATGTGGACACCACACGACTACCTTGTACGCAAGACCAATATGAAGATGAAGTATAGACTCAATTATAAAATTGCACGTATTTGACGTAATTTGACATTAACATCTATTTTTTATTTTTTTTTTGTTATTTTTTGTCCTAATCCAAAGCAAGCTTCATTACAAAAACCAAAAAGTATATAAGTTTTAAATTTACATATCTCGCTTATATAAAGGGCTAATTTAATAATACTTGATGTGCTAGACGCAGAATTTAATTCTCTAAAATTCTTATTTGAAGCATTTATTTCTAAAATCAAAATGAAACCATTTTATTCAAGAAAAACTGTTAACAACTTCAGGTAATATATCACTTCCGGTTAGCCAGTTTTAACCAAATTCTGCTATGTTATTCCAATTGATATAAAAGTCTTATATACTAAATTTGAAAAGTTTTGGATTATATTTTAATATAGTTTTTCACTAAAATCTATTATGGGCTTCAAATAAAGTACCTTTTCTGGAAATTATGTAATGACCAAAAAGGGAGGTGCACAACTAGATGTTATAGAAGTCCTAAATACAAAATTTCAACTTTCTACGGCTTACCGTTTTTGAGTTATGCGAGATACGTACGTACGTACAGACGTCACGACGAAATTAGTCAGAATGGATTCAGGGATGTCCAAAATGGATATTTCCGTTGAAATCTGGAAACCGAAATTTTTCGCGAATACAATACTTCCTTTACTTTGTACAAGGAAGTAAAAAAGGTAGTTACTTGGATTAGATTAGACTATATTTTAAAATTCTAACATTCGTAGTAGGTACGTACATGGTTTATGCAGTCAAGCAAGAATGGTTATAGTTAGTACCTGGATGGGAGACCGTTTGGGAACACCGTATGTTATAGATTAGCATTATTTATGGTCGCAATAGTTACAAAATCATAGAAGTTAACAATAAAAATAATAGAAAATTTGGAAATACATAATTTTGGTAACTAGGTAATAAATAAATTAAAATAGGACATTTATGGTTTTCCCGTTTGTAGTTTTATTTTTTTAACAATCAAAATTAACGCAAATGTGAAGTAGGTACCTATGATAATAATTTTGACAAAAACTATTACTTAGAAAAATATATAAATAATGTATAAATTCCTTGGTTCATTCATGTCATCCATTTTTCATTGATTTTTTTTAAAACTATATTCGTATCATTATTGTAATTGTTATTGTAGTTAAAATTTTAATTTATGGCCCAAAGTGTACTATTAATAAGATTATTTTTAAAATATTTTTTCAAGGTTCAAGTAGAATATAGATTAAACTCTTCGTAAACATACTTTAAAATATAAATATTCAACGATTATACAAATTTTAAACTTTAAAAATTTAACCTTGAAATAATATTTTAGAAATAGGTAATCTTTTTAATAGTATACTTTAATTAAATTTGATAAAATTTGACTACAATAACAATAATGATACAGTTCTTAAAAAAATTCAATGAAAAGAGGTCGACATCGATGAACAAAGGTATTTCGACTGTATTTACATATTTTTTAACAAATTTATTATCATAAGTAGATACCTAAATAAAATTTGTTTTAATTTTGATTATGTTAAAAACAATCTGATGTGGACACCACACGACTTCCTTGTACCCAAGACCAACATGAAGTATAGACCCAGTTATAAAATTGCACGTATTTAACGTAATTCGACATTAACATTAACTTTTTTATTTTTCCCTCCCGCTACCCTTGGTAAGGGAGGTATAGGGATCGTGCTAAAAATCGCATATCGAGATTTTGGTAAATGATCACGTTTTAAGGTCCCTAGAATCCAATTTTAATATTTTCACAATGATGTCTGTGTATTTGTGTGTGTATGTATGTGTGGATCCTACACTCTAACTCAAATACTATCATTCAGAAAATTTTGAAACCTTGTATTTCGACCTTTTTCTATTATGGAAACAGCTGCTTAGATTTTGGTGTAAATCGGATAATCGGAAATAGCACATTACTTAAAGCTTTTTTTCGAAAAATACCTTTAAATGTTATTTTTTCGAGATTAATGTTATTATAAAAATTAGAGATTATTGAATTTTCTACAGATTTGCATTAATACCTTTTTACATATTTTATGGATAAATTTATAAAATTATCTATAATTTAAATCCCGGAGTCTACGCTTTACATAAACAAAACTCCTTGGTTACACAGTTATTCAAATCAAATGTATGTAACTGACAGATAAATGTCACTGTCAAAGAACTAATCATTTCAAATTAATAATAGTAACGTTTTAAAAAGAAAATAGTAAATAGAACAATAGGAAAGGAAATCAATACAGTTTCCAGTATAAGTAAATATGTAGGTATGTATTTAGATTAAAAAAAGTTTAAGCTAATCCTCATTTTTGGATTAGTGAATTCTATTCTATCCCGGTATTTAAAATTTAATTTTCATTTTATTATCAATAAGGTAGTTTCTTGGATTAGATTAGAGTATATATTTTAAGAAATAAACAGTCAAAATTAGAGTAAAATTCGCTAATCCAAAAATAAGGATTAACTTCATTTTTTTTGTGACTCGGACTGTATATGGCGGGAGGTATTGTGTTGGCCACACCAGATTTTTTTGTTATTTTTTGTCCTGATCCATAGCAAGCTTTATTACAAAACCCAAAAAGTATACAATTTTTAAATTTACATATCTCGCTTTAACAAACGGCTAATTTAATAATATTGGTTGTGCTACACGCAGAATTTAATTCTCTAAAACTCTTATTTGAAGCATTTATTTCTAAAATCAAAATAAAACCGTTTTATTCAACTTCAGGTAATATATCACTTCCGGTTAGCCTATTTTAATCAAAATCTGTTATGTTATTCCCATTGACATAAAATTATTATAAGTATACCAAATTTGAAAAATTTTGGATTATATTTCAAAATAGTTTTTCATTAAAATATATTATAGGCTTCAAGTAAAGTACCACTTTTGGAATTATGTAATAACCAAAAAGGGAGGTGAACAACTAGATGTTATAGCAGTCCTATATACAAAATTTCAACATTCTACGGCTTACCGTTTTTGAGTTATGCGAAATAGTACGTACAGACGTCACGACGAAATTAGTCAAAATATATTCAGGGATGGTCAAAATGGATATTTCCGTTGAAATCTGAAAACCGAAATTTTTCGCGATTACAATACTTCCTTTACTATATGTACAAGGAAGTAAAAATGGTCTAAAATGAATAGGGTAGAATCTACTACCATTTTACCATTGTATATCCTATGGTCTATAAAAAGTAGACACCCGGTATAAACGTTTTGCTAACCATTCATTAGTCTTACTTGTACAGTGTGTTCAAAAAAATTCCTAACTCGGAGTAGGCTTTGAAAAGGGCAACGTGTGTCTGATAATTATTAAATTCAAAAGTCAAGTTGTCAAAATTGATATTGAAATGTAATTTTAAGGAGAAAAGACAATAAAGAGGGATACAGTATATTTATATTGACATTCGCCGTTTTCTAATTTGTTTCCATTTTTTAAATAAGATACAAGAAGAAAAGCTTCGATATCTTTAGATAACATTTTTGACAATATCTCATGCCAAATTGACATTTAATTAAATATTTTTAAATTGACTTACGTTTCTTTGTTCATAGCCATCTCTGAGTTAGGAATTTTTTTGAACACACTGTAGATTGCCGAATTATATAAACCGGTCAGCTCTCAGTCTTTCATTGATATTCTTCCAAGTTATTTATTATCACAGACTAATATTTATAGGTTAAAATTGGTAGGCATTTTCATTTGATAAAGAAAATAAAAATCGGCAAGATTGCATAAAATTTCGATATTTCATTAAATCACATTCAATACCATAAATATTTTTTTACTTTCTTTTGACTTTCTTTAAACAGGTTATTCAAGATTTGGAGAAATTTTAAGTAATTTCTTTCTCAGCAATTGATGTTGCGTAATATTTACTACTACAGATTTCGATGACATCTGTTATGTATCTTAATTATTCATATCTGCCAGAGAGTTTCACGGACACTCCTGACATATGGAAGGAGTAAACAGTATAATGATAAATATTATTAACAGAAATAATAGTACGAGGGTTGTCTCAAAAGTAAGTTACACTATTTTTTTATATCCGCGCGGTAGGCAGGATACGTCTGGGATTCGCATGGAACTTTCGTCCGAGTGTGGTGGCAGCACTGTAAAATTCCTAAGCGGCCGCCATGACCCATTTGTCAGTTGCGATCAAGCACTATGGAGCTACCACTTACTTCTACCGCCGATTGCGAAGTACGCAGTGTGATTCGTTTTTTAACGGCAAAAAATTAAAATGCAACTGAAATTCACCGTGAATTGTGCAGTGTGTACGGTGAGAACGTTATGTCGAGGCCAATGGTTTCTCGTTGGCGCCAATCATTTATTGAAGGCAGGACAACAATGTTCGGGGCCCGTGAAGTGGATGGGCGGCCGCTTCGTTGTTCGTCGTGTATTGTTGTCCTGCCTTCAATAAATGATTGGCGCCAACGAGAAACCATTGGCCTCGACATAACGTTCTCACCGTACACACTGCACAATTCACGGTGAATTTCAGTTGCATTTTTATTTTTTGCCGTTAAAAAACGAATCACACTGCGTACTTCGTAATCGGCGGTAGAAGTAAGTGGTAGCTCCATAGTGGCTTGATCGCAACTGACAAATGAGTCATGGCGGCCGCTTAGGAATTTTACAGTGCTGCCACCACACTCGGACGAAAGTTCCATGCGAATCCCAGACGTATCCTGCCTACCGCGCGGATATAAAAAAATAGTGTAACTTACTTTTGAGACAACCCTCGTATATTGAAAAGTATTACAATGATCGTTATTGTAATACGAGTACAGTTTGCGTATTCGAGCCGTAGGCGAGTTACGCAAAGTATTACAAATGGACCTTGTAATACGTGTTTTTCATTCTATTTTTCCTATTTCGCATTAATTTATTTTTATTTTAAAATTATTATTAAAAAGAATATTAAAATATCAAGGTTGGTAACACCGATAGTTTCAATATAGAGTACATGCACGTCACGTTAATAACGATTTGACACACTCACAAGTGCACGCGCGCACACACGCACACACAAACGCGCGCAGACACACACACACACACACACACACACACACACACACACACACATATATATATATATATATATATATATATATATATATACATACATACATACATACATACATACATACATACATACATACATACATACATACATACATACACACACACATACAGACATCGTCGTAAAAATAGTAAAATCGTATTCTAGGGACCCTAAAACGTGCTTATTCATCAAAAACTCACCACCGAATTTTTTGACAAAGATAATACGTTCCTTACCTAAAGATGACGGAAGGTAAAAATCAATTATAAAATTGTAATACATATACAGAAAATAATGAAAAAATCTGATGTGGCCAGCACATAACCTCTCGCCAGATATTTTACCTGGTTGTACGCATAAACAAAAAAATATTTTTGAATACAAATACATATATTCATGTCTCACTACAAAATAATTCTCACATATATTTGCAAAATCTATGGGATATTTTAATATAAATTATGTACAAGACATACATTTTCTACTTTCCTTTTCTTTTTCTTTATATTCGTCATTTTTTTCGCAAATTCCTTTTATATTCTTTTTACGTATATTCTTTTGCGTTGTTGACTTTTTTTATTTTCATAATCTTCATAACGATGTACAAATATTTTTGACAGTGGCATACAAATATTTTTGAGAGTGACATTTATGTGTCAATTACAAACATTTGAATTTCTTGTCTTGAAGTAGTTTGATCTGAGATTTTTTACATCAAATTATTTTATATGCATTTCTTTATCTCCAAATCTATAGAAGATATAATAATGAATTTATATTTATCGAATAAAGAATTTAACGTTCTTTAATATAAGTATTTACATAAATTCTCCAATTGTTACCAAAACTTAATCAACTCTTCCCATTATTGTTAGATTGAGGAATCCGTAGTTAAAAATGTCTAGTCTTATAGTATTTGAGAAATCGTGGATCCAACATCCACACACACACGGACATCATCGTAAAACTGTTATAATCGGATTCTAGGGACCTTAAAACGTGCTTATTCACTAAAATCTGGATATGCGATTTTTAGCATGAATACAATACCTCTCTTAGCGAGAGGTAAAAATTATAATACCAGATTACTGCAATATTAAATATCTATTAATTGAGACAATATCTTAATTGTGATATTTGTTTGCTTATAATTAGCATTTTCTTCGTGTAGTAAAAAAATTACAAAAGTAAATTTTATAATTTGTAAAATATATTTTAACACATCCATAATTGATAACGTATCAAGAATAGTAAAAGGTATAACGTACATAAATCAAAATTAAAAAGAAAATATTTATCGCCTAGTAAAGTAGAAAGAAATTTAGTTGTGCCCATGGAACTGAGCGAGGAGGTTGTGAAAATGTAAGTAAAAAATCTGATGTGACCAGCACATTCCCTGCCTTACATAAATATGTGGTTTACGCAAGAATGGGCTACTTGCGTGCCATTTTTTTATTTAATATTTTTGAAGAGACGATAAAAACTTGCTACCCATATTTTTTCTTTTGGCAAAATTTTAATTAATTGACCAGAAAAAATTAATGAAATTTTAATATTTAAATTACCGCCATGTATGACGTAGAATTACGCCGAACCAATGAATGGCCGTAAGCAATACCATCGGTACGTCCAATAGCAACGGCATGTGCGGGTAATTTAAACATGACATCATCTGTTTGACGTTTGAATAATAGTTTGGAGGTTAATATTTTCGTTTGTCATTTTAATCTTGTACGAGTATAAGCTAAGTTAAAATCCTTCAAAATCCTGCTTAACAAATCGAAATACGTAATAAAAGTAACAGAAACCACGCAAATTGTAAATAATAAAGAAGAGAGGCAGTGACAGAAAAATGAACTAATGTCAAAATCGTCATCTACAAGTTACATTCTTTACCGGTTTCAGGATATTATTCCATTGTTTACATGTACAAAAGTAGGCTGGTAACTAAGTAATAACTGTATCTGTATGGTAATATTATTACCATACTGACTTGTCAACAACGGTCTACAAAATAAAAATTAAATTGAAATGATAATATAATGCTCTTTATTAATACATACAGATAACGTTAGCCTATCGTTTTAAATACGGTCTACTTTTATTCTAAAGTAATAAACATGTGGAACAAAGCACATAATTTGAATATTTGTCATATTGACATATGACAAAATAATTGTTCTGTTAACCATAGCAATCTGAAAGTAGCATTAATGAGAGAATTTCAAAAAATGGTATTTAACAATAATGTCTTAATTTTCTGAAACCGATAAACTATTGAACAAACCACGGGTGTTTTTAATCATAACAGGCCTTACATGTCTTAAAATCCGAGCTCGGATTTCAAAGCGACATCTGCGGCAGTTATGATATACATAACATTCCTAGGTATGTTAATAGTATCCTGACGATTTATAAAACTATTTAGAAGAAGAAATTGTGCAACTTTCTTCTTTTTTAAAAGTCACGAAAATTTGAGCATACCGATAACGAATTGTGAAGTAGAGAGGTCTTTTTCGAGACTAGGTATTTTTAAAAACAAACATAGAGCTTCGTCAGTATTATCAATAGAATCAGAGTTTGTACAAAATTTATCATTTGATTCCCTGATATCAGAATTCGCTTCAGCAAAAGTTCGAAAAGTACAATTGTAGAGTATGTTCAATAGCATGTAAAATAAATATTCTTACAACAGATATTCATTTAGTCATTTTCCTTTCTTATTAATCTTTTATAGTCGTTTCTATTTCGAATAGAGAAATCGAAATTTGCAGGGGGGCCACCAAGTTATCCAAAGCCCCGGGCCTCGAGCATTGTTAATTACGTCTTCATATTTCACGTACGACAAGTAACAAAGATGTTAGCGTATACGTCTTTCGGAAAAATCCCTCTGACGTCAAAACCTGTATATAAAATGGAAATTTGTGTATAGTGTTAGTATTAAAAAATATCCATTTTTCTAGAGGAATGTAGATAAAAGATACTCGTACTTAAAATATATTGGAAAATTGGAATGTTATCCAGAGTGTTGACCATATTTTACTCTTTGCAACAAAATAAGTAGAACAAAATGACTTAGATAATAATTAAAATTTATGTTTCAACATTTTTAATTTAATGGAAAACTTCAAAGTTTTTTTTCTATCCATTAATTTGATAACATTTTCATGATATTTTTCTGCTCCTACGCAGAATTTGGTACTGATAGAAACTTTACACGTGTAGTCTATTTGATTAGGCTACAGATGCGTAAAATGTAATGCATTTCTTATGGTGTTTATTTCTTATTTTAAATGGAATGCTATATTTTTATTTTAACATTGAATTTAATAATATTATAGCCGCCGGCGGTAGATACGTAAAGGGCGGTACATCGAGCAGAGCACGTTCTTAAATTATTTTAAATAAATAATTTAATTAAAGTAAATTTAAGAGCCAGGGGAAAAAGGATGAATGTCCATTCTCTAGCAATATGAGATGATTGGTACTTATAGATTGAAGATGGGCACTTTTAAATAAAGAGTTTTTCAATAAGGGCGGGTCGATGTTGGCAGGCTGTGGCGGCGATGTTGTTTTGGTGGCGTCTGTCAAATCTGTTGTTTATTATTCTATCACAGATGCCAAATCACCATGGCAAGTTACACGATTGAGCAGCACTTCCAAATGATAAAACTGTATTATCAAAGTGAATGCTCGTTAGTGAAAACGTTGCGCGCGTTGCGCCCATTTTACGGCAGACGATGTGGCCCTTCAAAGTCGACTCTCCAACGTTTGGTGGCCAAATTCGAGACGACCGGTTCGGTAAATAATCAGCCAACACCCGTACGTCAAAGGAACGCCAGATCGGCCGAGAACATTGCCGCGGTCCGAGAAAGTGTGCAGGAGAACCCGAGGCAATCAATTCCTCGCCGTGCACAAGAACTCGGCCTTTCGCAGACTTCAACTTGGCGAATTTTGCGTCGGGACTTGGGCCTACACCCGTACAAGATCCAACTGACTCAGGAGCTCAAAGTTAATGACAATAGACAACGCCGTTTGTTCGCTGACTGGGCTTCGGAGCGTTTGGAAGAGGACCCCAATTTTGGCCGAAAAATCATCTTTAGCGATGAGGCGCATTTTTCGATGAATGGCTAATAAACACAATTTCCGTATATGGGACGACACCAACCCACACGAGGTTCACAAGGTCGGAATGCATCCACAAAAAGTTACCGTTTGGTGCGGATTTTGGGCCGGCGGCGTCATTGGTCCGTACTTTTTTGAAAACGACGTTGGTGAGGCCATCACCGTCAATGGCGAGCGCTACAGAACGATGATTTCTTTTTTCCCAAATTGGATGATATGGAGGTAGACGACATGTTTTTCCAGCAGGACGGCGCTACGTGCCACACAGCGGACGCCACAATGGACCTTCTGCATGAACGATTTGAGGGTACGGTTATCTCTCGCAGAGGTGACGGGAATTGGCCACCAAGATCGTGCGATTTGACCCCACTAGATTTTTTCTTGTGGGGTTTCCTGAAGTCGCAGGTCTATGCCAATAAGCCGCAATCGACGGATGTCCTTAAAGTTAACATTGCCAATGCCATCGCTCAAATTCAGCCGGATCTATGCGGCAGAGTCATTGAAAATTGGACCACTCGGATCCGTGCCACCGTGAGAAGCCGCGGCGGACATTTGAAGGATATTATATTCCATACATAATGGCATACATGGGCCTTTCAAATAAAAAAGAATTTCGTTAGTACCTCACACACATCTTGTTTTATTCCATTTTAACGTCGACCCGCTCTTATTGAAAAACCCTTTACTGTCGGCGAGTTTTACGTTACTGCCTGTGAGTTACTCTCAGGAGCTTGTCCACTGGCGACAGCTTTACTCTCATGTGGACAGGCATCTTAAGTCAGCGATACGAACCGAAGTCATGGATAATGCGTGACAAGTCAGAGATACTACTTCTAGTGTGATAAGGCCTTTACGAACACCCTGTATATACAAAATAAATGTTTTCATTTTTCCAGGTCACCTTTAAAAATGGCCTCCAACCTCTTCCACACATACGGCCGTATCTGCGCTCAGTATCCATGGGAAGTCATCTTCACCACCGTCACCATGACCACATGTCTACTTTCCATTGAACCACACCAATCAGACAGCTCGCTCCCTCCCCACCCAACCTCACCGACCAATAGCTGCAAAGATTGCGCTCACGAAGCAGAATACAACGCTGCCGCGATTATCATAATGACGATTATTAGATGCATCGCTATTTTGTACAGTTACTACCAACTTAGAAATTTGAGAAAGCTGAATTCGAAGTATATTTTGATCATAAGTGGACTGTTTACTGTGTTTTCAAGTTTTATGTTTACTACAGCAATTATGAACTTTTTCGTCATGGATATTTCTGATTTGAAAGACGCTTTATTTTTCTTTTTATTGTTGATAGACCTTTCGAAAACTTCTCTATTGGCGCAATTCGCTTTGAGCTCTAATAATTCTAAAGATATTCAAAATAATATCGCAAAAGGAATGGCCATTTTGGGTCCAACAATAACCCTAGATATGATCGTAGAAACTTTGTTATTAAGTGTTGGTACTTTGTCTGGAGTTCGCCGTTTGGAAATTCTTTCATACTTTGCCTGCATGTCAGTAATAGTTAATTATATAGTATTCATGACCTTCTATCCAGCCTGTTTATACCTGATCTTAGAGTTGTCCCAATTTAGAGAAAAGGGCAAACTTATGATAATGAGTATGCTTAAAGACGAATACAAGTCGAATCCTGTCGTGGAACGCGTCAAAATCATAATGTCTTTTGGTTTAATGTTAGTACACGTGCACAGCAGGTGGTCAAGTTCAGACAAGACGGAGGATATAACCTCTAAACTCAATTTTGATTTAAACAACACAAAAGTAGCCACGGAAATATCGTCAATGAACGAATATTTTTTGAAATGGCTAACTCTAAGCGTAGATCACATCGTTATACTAATTTTAGTTCTTGCATTAACTGTTAAATTTATATTTTTTGAAGAAATACCTGATATGAAACCAAATACTATTGAAGAAACTGTTTATAATAAAGAAATACAAACATTACCTATCGAATATACCAAAAATGAAGAAGATACAAATAAACCAGAAAGAAATTTAGATGAATGTGTTGATATCTTCAAAAATGAAGGCCCACACAAACTTTCAGACAAAGAAATATGCAATCTAGTCAACAATAAAATAATTCCCGCTCATCAACTCGAAAAAGTTTTAGAAAATCCGTTACGCGGCGTTGAAATCCGCCGTAAAATCTATTCCAACCTCAATTTTACTGACATACCTCTTGACCATTTCGATTACAAAAAAGTCATGGGACAATGTTGCGAAAATGTTATAGGCTATGTGCCAATACCTTTAGGCATAGTTGGACCACTAAATGTCGACGGAAAACATTTATACGTCCCTATGGCAACAACAGAGGGTTGTTTGGTTGCTTCTACCAATAGAGGTTGTCGCGCTTTGTTATCAAACGGCGTTATTAGTCGAATTGTTTCCGATGGAATGACTCGAGGTCCAGTAGTACGTTTTCCGAACCTAAAAGAAGCAGCTGAATGCCTGAGTTGGTTAGAAAACGACAGCAATTTCCGAAAAATGGAACAGGAATTCAATTCAACATCAAATTTTGCGCGATTGACAAAAATCCAACCGAAAATTGCAGGTCGGTTCTTGTTCTTACGTTTCGTAGCAAAAACCGCTGATGCTATGGGAATGAACATGCTATCAAAAGGAACAGAAAAAAGCTTGTACTACTTGAAGAAAATCTTCCCGAATATGGAAATTTTAAGTCTCAGCGGGAATTTTTGCGCAGACAAAAAACCTGCAGCAGTTAATTGGATAGAAGGCAGGGGCAAAAGCGTTGTTTGTGAAGCGATAGTTCCAGCGAAAATTGTTGAAACTGTACTCAAAACGAATGTACAAAGTTTGGTTGACGTGAATATTTCAAAGAATTTGATTGGGAGCGCCATTGCTGGGTCTGTTGGAGGTTTTAATGCGCATGCAGCCAATATTGTCACCGCTATTTTTATAGCTACAGGTAAGTTCATCACGCAAAATTCGTTACAGTTAAGATACAGTACATACTACATACATTGTCATTCCAATTTACAACAATTATCACAGGCGTGCATTATCATCTAATAAGATAGACAGGAATAATGTTGCTCCCAAGTCCCAGACTTGGGCAGGCGCCCCGCATAATAAATGCGGCCTAACACCTCGTGGATTCCGGTACTCCTATCCGCAAAAGTATACACCCAGTGCATGGACGAATTGCTGGAATACGGCTCTTGTGAATAATCATTTCTGAGCTACTAGCGGTACCGTAGCCACATACGCATGTCCCGGACATGTTGAGTTCCCGGAACTCGACCTCCCAGAGGTCAATGAGTCCCAGACCCATTATGAGAGTTTAGCTTACGATCACACGTGTGTAGGTTCCAGACTTATCATGATAAACCCCAGATTTATCCTTTACGTCCCAGACGTTCTCGTGTATCTCAGCCTCTCAGTACTCATGTCCCAGACATGTTGAGTTCTTAGAACTCGACCTCCCAGAGGTCAATGGGTCCCAGACCCATTATTAGAATTTAGCTTACGATAACACGTGTGTAGGTCCCAGACCTATCATGATAAACCCCAGGTTTATCCTTAACGTCCCAGACGTTCTCGTGTATCTCAGCCTCTCAGTTGGTGTTTCTCACACCTTGGAGCATGAGACAACTCTTCGGATAATTAGGAAACTACTACATATGTTTGCGGCCACAAAAAAATAATACATGCATATATTAAATACACAAGCAGTGTATAACATATCAGTCAAGCATCTGGTGATCCACACCACACTATGCCTGTATAATAATTAGAATGACAGCGAGTTCTACCACTCACCTATAATTACTGCAAGCATGTCGTCTTTTCTTTATTGACACTATTCACAGTTTCACCCACTTCCGCATATGACTGCTAGCACACAGCAACTAACCATTCAAGGGTCGGGGTTTGTTATTGTGTTCAGGATTGTCAAGTGTTTTTGCCTTCTAAACCAGTGGCGTCCAGTCAAAAAGTGAATCTTACACCAGCTAACTATTTTTTGAGATTTGGAAACAGAAAGAAATCGCAAGCATGTTCGATTAATTCGAAACATAATTGCTGATTTATGAGCAGATGCATTGACTTGGTGAAACAAAACGTTTTTCTTTGCCAAATAAGGCCTTTTGGCGTTGATTTCATTGTTAAATCAGTCTCATAGCGACTCATAATATTGGCCTGTTATTAGTGCTGTGAGGATCCGATACAACTTGGATCCGAGAACCCGGATTTCAAAGTATCCGGATCCTCGGATATCCGATGTTCGGAAATTGAAGCGGATATCCGAAAATTAATTCCAATTTGGATCCAGATCTGAACTTGGATCCTGATTTGAACTTGGATTCGGATCTAGACTTGAATCCGAATCCGGATTCGATATTTTGTCTACGGACTTGGATCCGGATCCGGATTCGATGTTTTGTTTACGGATCCGGATCCAAATTTTAATTCTGGATCCGATCAATTTGAAAAACACTGGTCATAGGTTCATTGCAGGTAGCGAAATACTTATCGTGCACGTGTTTCACATAAAAGGGATTGTTTTTGTTACCTACTTATAGTATAGAAACCGGAGTATATATGAAAAATACATTGCTGGAACCGATTTCTGAAGTTTCGTACAGCCCGTTGACACATTTCGCGGGGTATCGCGTTTACTTCTTCAACAATCTGCTCCCTTAGCTCTAGCTGGTTTTGGGGGCGACGTTTAAACACTTTTTCCTTTAAATATCCCAAAAGAAAGAAGTCGCATATGCTTAAATCGGGCGATCGCAGGACACCCCACATCACCTCTCAAAGATACTAGACGTCTAGGAAACATTTCTCTTTAAGCGTTTAGAGAATTTCGGGCTGTGTGGGCTGTAGCCCCATCCTGCTGAACCAAAAGTCCCCTATTCCCTCTTCTTCAACAACCACTTCCAATCGGGGCTGCAGAAAATTTTGCAACATTGAAACATAACGCCCGGAATTCACGGTCACGGTTACGCCTCCCTCTTCAAAAAAGTACGGGCCTATAACGCCAAATTGTGATACGGCACAACACACCGTTAGTTTCGGAGAATGTAGCGGTCTTTCGTGAACAATTTGGGGGTTGTTTTCAGCCCATTTTGTTTATTCACAATCCCGCTTAGGTGAAAATGTGCCTCGTCGCTGCTGAAGAATGCTGCCTCAGGAGGGATCGCTGCAAGAATTTCCTCACACAGATTTTGGCGGTTGGCGTAGTCTGCTGGGTTCAATTCCTGAACCATCATTATTTTGAAGGGATGGAAATTCAAATCTAAATGCAGAATCCTCCTCAAACTGCGGTCTGAAACCCCCAATGCAATAGAACGTCTTGGCGATTGTTCGACTGCTGCTCTCACTAGCTCCACATTTTCTGGTGTTCTGATGGATCTTCGTCGGCCATGTGTACCTATTCTTAGTTTCCTCCATCTGCCGAATCCAGGACCGAATTGTGTTCGCAGTAGGAACAGCATTATTTCGCGGAATGTTGAACCGTCGTCGAAAAGCTCTTTGCGTCACAATCACAGATCGGTTGTTTTCATAAAACGCACGCACGGCAAAGCCACGATGTACTCCGGTCCAAACCATGCTGGGTACTAAAATTGGGATGCCGACAGAACAGAAGCAGACCTAGTGCAGCTCCAAACTGCTTAATTGGTTTTGCCACACCCTGTACAACACAAACACAATGAATATTAAATAAATTCAAATTCAGAAAAAGGATCACGTTTAAACCCGATATACATTGCTCTACCCTCACCTTGTCACTCTTTAACATTAAAAATATCAACAAATTGATAAAAAATGCAACGCCACTATTATCTAATTGTATCTACCAGGTCAAGACCCTGCCCAAAACGTCTCCTCCTCGAACTGCATGACCTTAATGGAGCCCTGCGGAGCCGACGGTCGCGACCTCTACGTCACCGTGAGCATGCCCTCCTTGGAAGTGGGGACTGTTGGCGGTGGCACGGGCCTAAACGCCCAGGGAGCATGCCTAGGGCTTCTTGGATGCCGGGGGCCCAGTATCAGCAATCCAGGCACGCATGCTCGCCATCTGGCGAAGGCTGTCTGCGCGACTGTGTTAGCGGGGGAGCTGTCCCTTATGGCGGCGTTAGCGGCTGGTCATCTAGTTAATAGTCACATGGCGATGAATAGGAAAACGTAGACGAAGGATATTTATTATATGTTAAATTAATTAATAAAATAATTTACCAGTGATAGACTTTTTTATTTCGGTGCTATATTGGGAAGATTTGAAGACAGTTTCATGGAATGCTGGATAAAAGGTAAGTCATTTGGAAAGTATATTTTCAGGTAGCCTTTTAGAATCCGCAAGTGGCGGCTTGTCAGGGTAGGCAGGTGAGGCAGTGCCGCACCAGAAAAGAAATAAAGCTGTAAATAATGTAAAGTAGTATGTAAATTAAATTTCAGCTTATTCCATTAATGCTTGTCTTTATAAATATCAAAAGAATAATTTAAGCCACCACCATAACTAATCTGTAATGCAGTTCACCTAATTTACACCCTTTGAAGTGCTTCTCGAAATGAGTAGTTTAATGCTTAATATTGCCTAATGTTTTTGATACGGCTTTCATTCATACGTGGCCTAGACAGCGCTTTTCGAGGCAGTGCTTCAAATACAAAATGCAATGAGAGGATAAAATATAGTTACTTTATTCTTCACACGGCCATATAGAGGCCGAGACCGTACGTGAATACAATCAAACGCGGCATGTTGACAAATTTTCTAAATAAGTTCACGACATCTACTGTACATGTTGCAAGCCAGATTAAATAATATTAACGACATAAACATAACATAACCTGTCTAGCATGTTTATTATAATAGGCCCTGGTTTGCGACTTTGATACGTATGGCAGTAAGTATTTAATTCTTTTATTTTTCTCGTAGTTTTTATAGTTTACCTACGTAGGGTTTTTGTATTTTGAATTTTAGTTGAAAACAAAACAAGTGTAATGGCTTCGACTGGGACTTTAAAAGATATGTGAGACTCTGTACTGTGATAATCTCGAAGATGGCAGGAACAGAATGATTTGGAAAACGCTCCTCTTGATTTGTGAAGCCTGGTTTACAAATCTATGTAAAAAGGGAATTAGAAAATAATTATATATATAAAAGTCTTTTAGTGTCACCCAGTATATTTCAATTTAATAAATACATCAAAATAAATACACGTTTACATGAAAATACATTTTACATTATTTATTGAATTAATCAATTCAAAAACTCAATACCAAAAGGAGGTTCAAAAACATCCTTTTTATTGATCCTTTTTGGTTTACTTGGAATAAAAACAGGTTCAATTTTCTGCAAATTAAATAAATACATATACAGAAATCACCCTATAATTAGTAAACTCACATTATTAATTAATACTGGATTTCCAAGTAATTTAGCTTGTTCTTTTTGTTTCCATTTTGGTTCAAGGCTCAAATCGTAAGTTGGTTTAGGTTTATTATTATGTTCAGTTTGTATTCGTAATACTTCATCTTTTTCTCTATATACCATACAGCACGCGCGTACAGTAAAATAATATAATATTTCAACGCCGGATAATAGGGAAAATCCTAAGAAAAGACCTGCTATACCGCCAAAAGACACTAAAATAGAAGTTTATAATTAAAACAAGAATTAACAAGTTGGTATATATTTTTCTCTCGTTATTCTATTAACAAGAAGGGTGTGCGATAAGTATGGACATAACATGTGGGTCTTTCAAAAATTCATATTGTAACGTTTTTATTTATTTGGGTGAATGAATGTCGTCGCACACACGTACGTATATAGTTGCTCTTAATACCTTCTGGAATATTCTCGTGAGGTCTCGAACTATATAACAATATGTGGGCAATTATCACAAAGATCTCAACATACCTCAATTTAATATGCAAAATGGTAAACATTAAAGTATTATCCACTTATAATTATACAAAGTGCGGCAGAACCAATTGAGCAGTTTTGAAGAGTTATAAAAAAGAAACCAGGGTATATACGAAAAAAAATGTTTTTATTTTTGAAATCAGTAGGACTTATCATTTTATACTCATTAATTTTTAAAAATAATGTCTTTAAGATGGCGGCCGTTAGTTGCAATACATTGCTGGAGCCGATTTCTGAAGTTTTGAACAGCCCGTTGACACATTTCGCGGGGTATCGCGTTTACTTTTCCAACAATCTGTTGCCTTAGCTCTAGCAGGTTTTGGGGGCGACGTTTAAACACTTTTTCCTTTAGATATCCCCAAAGAAAGAAGTCGCATATGCTTAAATCGGGCGATCGCGCAGGCCACCCCACGTCACCTCTCAAAGACATTAGACGTCCAGGAAACATTTCTCTTAAAGCGTTTAGAGAATTTCGGGCTGTGTGGGCTGTAGCCCCATCCTGTTGGAACCAAAAGTCCCCTAATCTGCCTCAGGAGGGATCGCTGCAAGAATTTCCTCACACAGATTTTGGCGGTTGGCGTAATCTGCTGGGTTCAATTCCTGAACCATCATTATTTTGAAGGAATGGAAATTCAAATCTAAATGCAGAATCCTCCTGAAACTGCGGTCTGAAACCCCCAATGCCTGCCTTCGAGGAGAACGTCTTGTCGATTGTTCGATTGCTGCTCTCACTAGCTCCACATTTTCTGGTGTTCTCATGGATCTTCGTCGGCCATGTGTACTTATTCTTAGTGTGCTACCAGTTTCCTCCAACTGCCGAATCCAGATCCGAATTGTGTTCGCAGTAGGAACAGCATTATTTCGCGGAATGTTGAATTGTCGCCGAAAAGTCTTTGCGTCGCAATCACAGATCGGTTGTTTTCATAAAACGCACGCACGGCAAAGCCACAATGTACTCCGGTCCAAACCATGTTGGGTACTAAAATGGGGAGATTTAGTGCAGCTCCAAACTGCTCAATTGGTTCTGCCGCACCCTGTACAACACAAACACAATTAATATTAAATAAGTTTAAAGCAGCAGAAAAACTAAAATTAAAATAGAATGAAACAACCGAATTTTTAAGTGTCAAATTCAAATTCAGAAAAAGGATCATGTTTAAGCCCGATATCAATTGCTCTACCCTCGCCTTGTCACTCTTTAACATTAAAAGTATCTTCAAATTGACAAGAAATGATACGCCACTATTATCTAATTTTATCTACCAGGTCAAGACCCTGCCCAAAACGTCTCCTCCTCGAACTGCATGACCTTAATGGAGCCTTCCGGAGCCGACGGTCGCGACCTCTACGTCACCGTGAGCATGCCCTCCTTGGAAGTGGGGACTGTTGGCGGTGGCACGGGACTAAACGATCAGGGGGCCTGCTTAGGGCTTCTTGGATCCCCAAAGAAAGAAGTCGCAAATGCTTAAATCGGGCGATCGCGCAGGCCACCCCCCGTCACCTCTCAAAGACACTAGACGTCCAGAAAACATTTCTTTTAAAGCGTTTAGAGAATTTCGGGCTGTGTAGGCTGTAGCCCCATCCTGTTGGAACCAAAAGTCCCCTAATCCCTCTTCTTCAACAACCACTTCCAATCGGGGCTGCAGAAAATTTTGCGACATTGAAACAAGACGCCCGGAATTCACGGTCACGGTCACGCCTCCCTCTTCAAAAAAGTACGGGCCTATAACGGCAAATTGTGATACGGCACACCACACCGTTAGTTTCGGAGAATGTAGCGGCCTTTCGTGAACAATTTGGGGGTTGTTTTTAGCCCAGTAGCGAAAATTTTGTTTATTCACAATACCGCTCAGGTGAAAATGTGCCTCGTCGCTGCTGAAGAATGCTGCCTCAGGAGGGATCGCTGCAAGAATTTCCTCACACAGATTTTGGCGGTTGGCGTAGTCTGCTGGGTTCAATTCCTGATCCATCATTATTTTGAAGAGATGGAAATTCAAATCTAAATGCAGAATCCTCCTCAAACTGCGGTCTGAAACCCCCAATGCAATAGCGTGCCTTCGAGCAGAACGTCTTGGCGATTATTCGACTGCTGCTCTCACTAGCTCCACATTTTCTGGTGTTCTGATGGATCTTCATCGGCCATGTGTACCTATTCTTAGTTTCCTCCAACTGCCGAATCCAGGACCGAATTGTGTTCGCAGTAGGAACAGCATTATTTCGCGGAATGTTGAACCGTCGCCGAAAAGCTCTTTGCGTCGCAATCACAGATCGGTTGTTTTCATAAAACGCACGCACGGCAAAGCCACGATGTACTCCGGTAATGGGGATGCCGACAGAACAAAAGGAGACCCTAGTGCTGCCTACCCCCGCCACCTCCCGAACACCTGCCCCTTCAAACTGCTCAATTGGTTCTGCCGCATTCTGTATTATATACACTTGCGTATAAAATAAAATATTTACCTAACAAATCGACCCAACCGAACAAAACTTCTCTTTTATATCGTACCATGGGCCAGGACACGAATTCAGACTCTAAGCTTGCCGGAAGGGTGGTTTCTCTGAAAAAGAAAAACATTTCCTTTCATTTTCACGTATTTTGTTTAACAAGAATCAAGTCTAGGGTCTAGTCAGAACGCCGAGGACTCCGAAGCAGCACAATGTATGTCCCAAGCGCCCGCAAAACCTGCGTAATTATATTAATTTTTAAAATAAGTTTAAAAACGAGTTGTTTCTCTCAGGATTTTTTGTTTAAAATCTTAAAAAATGAGTCTAATTTTCCACTCGGAAGACATCGTGTATCTTCGGGGGCAGCAGAGCTCTGACACAGAATATATACATGACTAACGTCAACAGAAGCGACACTGTTGTATGTACTGCCGTCCGTGTGCTCATGGCTATGTGTGCGTAAACTTGGACCAGGGAGGGGTAACGTAAGGAGATTGGGCGTACTCGGGTACGCCAGGTTTTGCCAGTAACGGAGTGACGGCGTTCGTGTGCAGGGCGATTCAGCGCAAAAATATTACGACTACTAGACATAATGCCGGGTGGTATAATATATTGTTGTGTAAAAGGCTGTCCAAATAATAATAAAGATAAAACAATTCTAAAAAAGCTCTTTTAGATTACCGACTGACCCAGAAAAATATTATATTTATTTTATTTTACATTTCTACCGACCGCCTCAGTATATTATGGTTACACTAAAATTTATATGTAATTCTTAAGGGGTTTTATTAATTTAGAACAATTATTATATTTTTATCAAATGGACATTTAAATTTGAATTAGGTTTCAGGTATTTTCTGCATGTTTACATTTTAATTTAAACCGGAAAAGGTTTTAAAAGAATGCTATTTCAAAAAATTTCATAGTACTTTACTAACATTTATATCAAAATAAATAATCTTTCCTCTTAGATACCTAGGCATATATCTTACGTACGCCCATGCTAGCGTGTAAAGTGAGTCTGTTGAAGGTCACCAAATTCAAATACACACGTATAAGGTAGTGTCGTACCAGTGGCTCTGACGACTAACACAACATGACAGTTGAATCAAAATGGTGGTCGTTAGAGTTTCTCGTGTGTCATTCGCAAAATTTTACACAAATATCGTCAAAATAATGAATATAATTAGTAAAATGTGTTGTGTATTCGTAGTTTAGTGTTTGTATACTTGTATAAATATGTAGACTTGTGTTTATTTGAACTAATTTGTGATATCAAGTAGATATGAACGGTAACCAAAATGCTGGTGAAGAACACGAACGACATACGAGAAAATGCAAGATATAATGTAAGTTTATTTATTTATATTAATTGCAGTTAAGTTTATATATGTTTATTTATTATTTGTATGTATACTTACATTCTTTCATTCAATTTTTCTACTTCATATACTGTATTAGAACAGCCTAATTCACAAGCACAATTATCAACGTTCATAATACGTTTTACATTGGTAGCAATACATTCCATTTCTTGTAAGTTGCAATACGTGAAACCGTCGATATTAGGATAAAAGAATGGTATACAACCACACATTTTCTTGGCTGTTTCCATTCTAAAAATATTAAAATAATCATCAATATGTTTTATATACGTGGGTCACGCTCAGTGCCGGCTTAACGGTGGGGGGGGGGGGGGGCTTTTGGCGTCTATAGCCCCCGGCGGTAGATACATTAAGGGCGGTACACCGAGCAGAGCACGTTCTTAAATTATTTTAAATAAAAATAATAATTAAAGATAATTTAAGAGCCAGGGGAAAAAGGATGAATGTCTATTTTCTAGCAAAATGAGATGATTGGTACTTATAGATTAAAGGTGGGCGCTTTTAAATAGTATGTGTAAAGGAGGCAAAACGGGAATAATCCTAAGATACAGGCCTCAGAAATTGTAAGACAAGATCTAAGAAGGATGACGGTCCAAGCGTCAGGGTATAAAAAGATGAATGTTCGACAGCGATATGCGCAAATTATAACTTAGTCATCCGATTTCTGTTCAGTACGAGTACTGAACAGAAATTTGTTGAGCTAAGAGCGGTGTCAGTAGCTATCTGATGAGATTCTGTAACTCAGTAGTTAATTTTTAGCAACTGGTTAAAAATTTAACCAATTAAGTACCTATGTTGACAATATAACAAACAATTGGATACAATTTTTAACCAGTTGCTAAAAATTAACCACTGAATTACACAATTAATAAAACCACCAAACGACGCAAAAAGTTTGGACGAGTAACTGATGTAGCGAAAAAGCTCCGACTGCAAAGTCATAAAACTGGTGAAGATTTGTCCTGCGAACATTTGAAATGTTCTATTAACCAACGTTTCAGAACCAATTCCAATAACTTGTCATTGAATTTCAAAAATATGGGAGTTCATGGACTTTCATAATTTCTACCTATAGTCTATTCCACGAGACCTTTCATTAAACCAGGACTTCGAACCGGAGCTGAATCGAAAACCGTAAACCGGAAAAATAATGGAGAAATTCTGTTAGGTCCCATATAGTTGATACTTGACTCATCTGTGGGTATAATAATTTTCAGAAATGACCAAACTGAGTTTCGAAATAAAATTAATACACTTTGTCATTCCAAAAGCATTAGATGGGGTTTTTAACTTTAAAATTTGCGTAATGAAAAACAATATTTGTAACATTTATCTTTTTTCCTCTGGCTTTTGGCTTAGCCCCGGGCGGCAAAATGTCTTAAGTCGGTATTGGTCACACTAGAACAGGGATGGCGAACTAATGGCACGCGTGCCATTAATGGCACGCGATACAATATTTTGAGCGTGTCACTGATCACAAAATTCATTATGATGCACTACGAAAAAAAGTGTGAAGTAGGTATTATATGACGAGCGAACGCTAGTGATCCCTACGCTGCGGAATGTTCGGGTGCGATACGCGGGCTGCGATTTGAAAAAATATGTCAACGATTTAGAAATACATGAGAAACCAGGCGAAAACCAAGTTACTGAAGAATTTATTTCTGTGATTGATTCTTCAATCAAGGAATTTTCAGCGAGATTTTCTCAGTTCAAAGAATTATCGGAAATACTCAAGTTTATTATTTACGCTGATGTGACGTCATTTGATAAACTGAATTTGTCCCAATTCGATTGGTTAGAAATTGAAGAATTCGAAATGCAGCTGATTGATTTCCAGTCTAGTTCAATATGGATTCAAAAATTTATTGAAACAAGGAAAGAGTTAGAATTAATTGAAATAGAAAGATTGACAAGTAATATAAGTGAAAATGCTAATAACAAAATTTTGGATACATGGAATGCGTTACCAGACACATTTAATTGTTTGAAGAAGCTGGCTCATGCTATTTTAACAATATTTTCATCAACCTATGCCTGTGAGTCATTATTTTCAGAGATGAATAACATTAAAGACTTGGTTAGAAACCGTTTGACAGATGACTCCAGTTCAGCATGCATTCTGCTAAAAGTAACATCTTACAACCCTAATATATGTTATTTGTCATCTAATCTGCAACAACAGAAGTCACATTAATTTTTTGTAGTAAATAAAGAGTTTTGAGTTGATAGTATTTATTATTATTATTTTCCCAATAATCACAAAGTCAAAATTATTTGATGGCACGTCTATGACCTCATTAAACATTTCTTTAGAAAAATGGCACGTTGATACGTAAAGGTTCTCCATCCCTGCACTAGAATCATAAATAAAATCAGTTAGGTTGTGGAAAACAAAATGTGCACAATTATTTTAAACATTTATTTATTCCTCTAGTTATAGTTCTTTCCAAAATATACCGTCAAGTTTTTCCGAGAGTTTTTTATTACACAGCTGGAAAATTATCAGAAGATTATAAGGGTAAAAAAATCAGGGTTGTACTTAAATAAAATTATAAGGTAATCACATTAATTATTATTGTTGTTTTACCTGCATTGTCTGGTACAGGCTGTATATGTATACATCGTTCTATCAATTTTTAAATGTACCTCATCATCATAAATACATCTTCTTTGTCTTATTGTTAACTGTTTAGCATCGGGCGTTGTGTAAGTTTGCTTCATGGAAAATGAAATTTTATTTACTTTTTGGTCCCAGATATGTTGTGGATTTGTGTCTATACTTGGTACTTCATCTGAATTGTGTATAAATACCTGAAAGATTAATAAATAAATAAATAAATAAATATGATGGTGGGTCGAAAAGTACGCGGAACGAAGGTTTTTTTTTACACAGAATGAAGTATTATACAGTGATAATGAATACGTGTTATAGTCTGTCTCACCAAAAGGCAAAGGATCGCTATAAACCTTTAAAACGCCTCCCACTTAAGGTAACAAAGAAACCATAATTTCGGCCCCTCATAAATAAGACAGTGAATAAGGTCACTGCTTTGCACAGACTTGGACTGTTTCATAACAAAAATATTATGAAGTAAAACTTTTTTCCATATTACACGGCTTTTACATTAATATTTATTGAAATGAGAAATATTCGTTTTCCGGGAATGGACTGTGTCATATTTTGAGTCAGAGCTCAACGTTTCGCCCGCAGTCGTATGGGGCATCTTCAGGAGCAAGGGGGATGGTACTGTCTTAAACAAGGTTACCCGACGTGTCAACCACGCTAGAAGCCGAGTTTAAGCAACAAGAGGGGGAGACTCAGTTTACAAGGTTACCCGACGTGTAAACCACGCTAGAGGCCAAATAAACCAAGTGACGAAAGGAAGGCCGAGAAGACAGTTATATACTAATCTAAAGATACGGTAGATGAGCAAAGCTAATGAGGACCAATGGGAATCGAGTTCGTAATGGTAGATTGGGCGTGTCGTGTTCCGAGAATCACCGGTTTCCACATGTGGCTCAAGAAATAGCCATCATCCCGATTGATGTTCTTAGAATGTTTCCATATTTCTAAAGTTTCCCTGTGTTTACGTCTGTAAAACTCAGGGACAGGAGGTAAAATGCGGGAATTTTCAAATAAGATGTTATGTCCTGTGTTGTGTTGGTGTTCTGCGACCGCAGATGTTAATACCATACCATTACGCAGACAGCGTTTGTGTTCTGACAATCTAGTGTGAACACTCCTTCCTGTTTCACCTATGTATACTGTGCCGCAAGAACAAGGAATACTATAAACACCGGGTGACGACAAGGGTTCGCGTTTATCTTTAGTTTGGGGGAGTATTTCTGAGATTTTTTGTGCAGGTTTAAAAAAGACCTTAATATTGTTTTTATTTAGAATTCTACCTATTTTATCCGAGAATCCTTTAATGTAAGGGATAGATGCAAATGTTTCAAACGAGGTATCCACGGGTTTTTTGGGTAAAGGGTTTAATTGTCATTAGCTTTGCTCATCTACCATATCTTTAGTATATAACTGTCTTCTCGGCCTTCCTTTCGTCACTTGGTTTATTTGGCCTCTAGCGTGGTTTACACGTCGGGTAACCTTGTAAACTGAGTCTCCCCATCTTGTTGCTTAAACTCGGCCTCTAGCGTGGTTGACACGTCGGGTAACCTTGTTTAAGACAGTACTATCCCCCTTGCTCCTGAAGATGCCCCATACGACTGCGGGCGAAACGTTGAGCTGTGACTCAAAATATGACAGTCCATTCCCGGAAAACGAATATTTCTCATTTAGTAATATTGGCGAATACGCGATGTTATACCTAGTTCGAAATAGCGAGTTATGAATATTTGAATGTCTTTCGTTTCGAGTAATTCATAAACAATTTTTACTCACCAACATTTTGGGTCTGTTACTAGCGAATTTGAAGGACCATTTCACATCAGTTTCTTGAATATATTCCAATTCAAATGCAGGTAATGGTTCGTCGAGCCTGCAAAAAAATAAATACATAATATAATTCGATAAAAAAGTAGAATAAAGTTTATACCATGGCCAAGTTCTTTCATGATGTCTTGAATTAAAAGTGTAGCAGTAACCATGTTCGGTAAAAATAGGCCTAAACCCGCTACAACAATTAAATTCTTCGTCTTTCCATTTACAGTTAATAATTACATCTTCACAGTGCGATACAATCTAAAACAAATAAGAGAATGACACTAGAATAGGGGGGTTTCACAATTTTTGAAAATTTTATATATTAATCTACTTGAAAATATAAGACACGTATTTATTTTTTTACCTCCTGCTACCCTTGGTAAGGGAGGTATAGGGATCGTGGTAAAAATCGCAAATCGATATTTTTATAAATGAGCACGTTTTAAGGTCCCAAAAATCCAATTTTAACATTTTCACGATGGATTCTCCACTCTAACTCAAATACTATCATTTAGAAAATTTTTAACCTTGTATTTCAACCTTTTTCTATTATAGAAAGAGCCATTAGATTTTGGTGTAAATCGAATAGGAAATGGCACCTTACTGAAGCTCAAAATAGTTTTTCTACGAAAAACACCTTTAAATGTAATATTTTCGAGATTAATGTTATTATAAAAATTAAAAATTATTAAATTATCTACATATTTACATTAATACTTTATCTACATATTTTATGGATGAATTTAATATAATTTAAATATAGGATCTTTTGCTAGAAACTTTCTGTATGGAATTTGTATAAAATATACACAACTGCCTTAAGATAATGTACAAGAAATATAATCTTTTGCAAGGAACTTTCTATATGACATTTATACAAAATACAATAGAACTGACGGAAGATAATGTGCTGGCCACATCAGATTATTACCTCCCGCTACCCTTAATAAGGAAGCTATAGGGATCGTGCTAAAAATCGCATATCGAGATTTTGGTAAATGACCTAGTATTTCAAACTTTTTCTATTATGGAAAGAGCCCATTAGATTTTGATATATATCGGGTAACCGGAAATGGCACTTTACTAGAAGCTCAAAATAGTTTTTCTTCGAAAAATACCTTTAAATGTTATTTTTTCGAGATTAATGTTACTATAAAAATTAAAGATTATTAAATTTTCTATAGATTTGCATTAATACTTTTTCTATACATATATATATATATATATATATATATATATATATATATATAAATAAATAAATAAATAAATTTATAAAATTATCTATAATTTAAATCCCAGAACTTACGCTAATCATTTTAAAGTGATATTAGTAACGTTTTAAAAAGAAAAAAATAAATAGAACAATAGAAAAGAAATTCAATACAGTTTCCAGCATAAGTAAATATGTAGGTACGTATTTGGATTAATAAAAATTAACGATTCACAAAATGTTTAAGATAATCCTCATTTTTGGATTAGTGAATTCTATTCTATCCCGGTATTTAAAATTTAATCTTCATTTTATTATAGCTCCGGTGCCCAATGGTTAGAGCATGTCATGAGTGCCCTCAGGGCTCTGGGTTCGAATCCCACTAAGGCATGGATGTGTGTGAATGTGAACCCACTCTGTAATTGGAATTTAATCCTGTTGAGGGGTTTAAAAAAAGGTAGTTACTTGGATTAGATTAGACTATATTTTAATAAACTGTCGAAATCGCTAATTCAAAAATATGGATTATCTTAATCTTTTTTTGTGACCCGGGCTGTAAATGGCGGGAGGTATTGTGTTGGCCACACCAGTTTTTTTAGTCTATGTACTGACAGACAAAATTTTGTTCAATCACTATCTTTTTGAATTTTCTTCGATTCTAGTAAATGGCCTCTTTCTCGGGAACAGTTGAAGATCGGATTGATTAAGCCTTTTTTTTCATTTGGGACAGTACTATATGCCCTTTCATTTTTTTCCCGAAGTATGATTACATATACAGGAAATGTATTATTATTATATGTCGATATAGCTTCAAAATATACCGAATGATACGATATATCGGTATATGCTACTACTTTTGCCATCCCTAGAGAATAGAGATAAGCCGCTTTCGTTCGAACTGAGATTTATGTTAAATAGAACAAAGTGAACATGATCAAGAAGAATTATGTTTTTTCGTTCGTTATTCGTTATTCCCACTCTTTCTTTTTGTGAACACAACACGCCCCCTTCAGAATAAGTTTTTTCTCATGATTACTATGTATTATTCAAATCACAAAAGATTGGAAAATAAGGAGATTGTTTATATTTCAGAATATGTAAAATATGACTTCATTTTTGCCAAGAAAACAAATTCTATTCTAGCGTAATCCTTGTATAATACTTACAGAATAAGTCAAAGCTTTTAAATCGTTACCAATTTCTTGATACTCTTTATTATTTGTATATTTCTTAATATCTTCTATGGTTTCATAATTCAGCTGTGATAATTTAAGGAAAAATTCTTTTCGTTTTTCTGCTGATGGATCATCTGGCCATTTTCTACAACAATAAATACATACAGTGTGTTCAAAAATCCTAACTCAGAGTAGGCTATGAACAAAAACATGTCTTAATTTACAAGTATTTAATTAAATGTCAATTTGACACGAGTTGTCAAAAATTGACATGTCCTACTCGCCGCCATGACAGATGCGCTTGCAGCGCCACCAATGCTATTCTGCGGGTCCCAATACTTATATATTAATATAATTAGAATGATAATTAGATACGTACTCGGCTATAACATTTTCTATGTAGGTATTATTACTTGGATCTGCTTCACATAATGTTAAAGCTGGAAATGCCACGTCCCAATTATGAAAGTCTGTATCCAAGCCGGTAATAGTAGGATTCGTTTGGAATTTTCCCCAAAGTGATACAATAATGATCATAGTAGCTATTGCTCCAATTGTTACACAACAGAACCACATAAATCTGAAAGAATATGAAATTTGTCATACAGTATTTTTTTACCTTCCGTCACCTTTAGGTAAGGAAGGTATTGTCTTTGGTCAAAAAATTCGGTGGTGAGCTTTTGATGAATAAGCACGTTTTAGGGTCCCTAGAATACGAATTTACTATTTTTACGATGATGTCTGTAATAATAATAATAATAATAATAATAATAATAAACTTTATTGCCCAACAGAATCCAGTTACAGGGCTAAAATATAATATATAAATACATTTAATGTAACATACAAACAAATAATATGAATAAAGAAATTAAATGTAGGGTACAAAACAAAAAAAAAAAAAAAAATAGAAAATATATACTGTGTAGAAGTTCACAGACAAATAAAATAAATCAAAGAACATTACAGGAATATATCCTCATACTTGGTCTCCGCAATGTTGCACATGATGTGGATTGGCGACCGCAACAGTACATCAGTGCGCGCTGATGGTAAGTGGAAAGTCCGGGAATACCTGGATTCTAACCTAGGAACATGAATCGGCACACGTGATAATAAAAAAGAGTCATCAATTTTATTGTGCAACAGCATCCATAAAAATTTAGCACAAATCATATCTCTTCTTGTAGATAGTGGTGTAATTTTATGACGTTGAATCAGAGAATCTTGGTCAACGCCTCTAACCGGATAGATTCCATCCTGCTTATAGGATAGAAATTTCAAGAATCTGCGTTGAATTCTATCTAGAGCTATATTATGAAAGGCGTAATAAGGATACCAAACTAAAATGGCATATTCAAGTTTGCTGACGATATATGCGAAATATAATGATTTTAAAACAGCAGGATCAGTGAACATTCTCGATATACGCATTAAAAAACCTAATGTTTTGCTAGCAGAGATACATACACTTTTTATATGCTCTGAGAAAGTGAAATTAGGACTAAATATAACTCCCAAATCCTTGAAGGTGGATTTGCGCTCGAGTAAAGTTCCTGAAATTGTGTATATATAATCAAACCGATTGATCCGGCGTGTGTATGACACAGAACAACATTTGTCAACATTTAGGAATAGCTTATTAGTATCGCACCATAGTGCTAAAATATCAATATTGAACTGAAGAAGTTGAGCGTATGTATGGATGAATGGGTGAAAATATGTATGTATGTTATGCATGTAAACTATTATTCACGAAAGATGACTATTCAAGGTCATTTGTGAGCCGCGTGATATAATATTACTTGCAGATAACTTCATTACATTCCATACACATAGGCGTGTAACATAAAATATTTATGGACGCATTTTAACTGAAAAAATAAGAGTAATTCATTTGAAAATTATTTTTCTTTCTAAATAATGCCTTTCTGAAAGATTTAGGTTCTTCACTTATGTTTTTGCAAAATACAAAAACATAGCCTTAATTTATAAACCATAAGGAATAATAATTTGATTTAAACGTCAACGCCAATGGGTAAATATTAGCACAGAGGGCAGTGTAGTAGATAATAAGGTATCTGTAATTCTACGACATATGTCATTATTATTTATAGTGTATTAGAAAGTAATGCCACTATTTACGTAAATCTGTCACACCACATAAATTAAATAGACATAGGTCAAGTAATCTTTCTCTTTATAATACAAAATGTTGCTAAGCTACTGCTATAAAGTGGTGTGAATTCTTTCTTCGAACAAACGACCTTGAATAGTCATCTTTCGTGAATAATAGTATATATGTGACGATTTTATCAGATCACATAACTCCAACCATTCCAAAAATTATAATTTTTGCGTATTCATTTTCTTTACATCCATATGAAGAGCTGATTAGAATTTGGTTATAATTGGTCAACCGGAAGTACCCTAATTTGAAGATTTTAACAGTTTTTCTTGAAAAACGCTGTTAAATATCTTTTTTCAACATTTAATGTTATTATAAATATTAAAGAATATTTTATTCTCTATACGATTTGATTACATTTTATACTTTATTTTCATGGATATAGAATTAAAAAATTGTAAAGAAATTTCATAAAGCAGCCAGCTGTGCTATAACCATAGAAACATCTACTATATTAAGAAAATTCTGATTGACAAATGTCAGTGTCAAGTGCAATTTACAGTATGTTTGTGTCATAATTTTACTGGAAATATATAGAATCTTACCAGAAACTTTCTGTGTGGAATTTATACAAAATACATAGAACTGACAGAAGGTAATATGCTGGCCACATCAGGTTTTTTTTTTAATTTGTGACGATGACGAAGGATCCAATTCTTTTTATGGCTAGGTAGATAAAATTTTAAACGATTTTAAATCACAATTATACATACTTTTCAAGAAATGGCCGTCCTTTTTCTGCAATGTATCGAACACCATGTAACGTAGAATTTTCGAAAAACTGCGTTGCTTGGTAATTCCAACTTGTGCGAATAAGGCCTTCATAATAGATAACTTTTTTTATTTTATCGGAAAACTCACTTTTTCTTCTCTGCCTGATCATTTTCACAAATTTTTCACATTGCTTTTGATAGAAAATATGAAAAAGAATGGTAGAATTCTACGTAAATTATTTATTGATTTAATATTAATATTTTTTATCATAGTTTAACACATCAATATTACATGATATTTCTTGTAGAACAGTATGGGATTAAAGTTGTTTTGCACTTTGCGAAGAAAATGTTGTGGGCCATAGGCGCCCACAGGGGGAGTCGAAAGAGTCGACTGACCCCCCTTTCATTTATGGACTGTATCCATTTTTAAAAATAAAATTATAATTTTATTTTTTCATTTCAATGTATCATTGTATTTTTTAATAATTATTGGTAATATTTTCTTATATTTTAATCAAAAATTTATTACATATTATCTATTACTAAGTACGAAATAGCTGAAGTGTCAGAATGAGTAAATTATGTTATGTACTGTTATTATATTACATTATCTTCGGTGTTGTATTTTCTTTAATATGCCGTAGTTTATTCTAATCATTTTATGATCATCACGTTCTTCTCAAAACTTTCACAATTATCGATTTTACTCTTATATAGAAATAAAGAAATAGAAAAGTAAATAATGAATAGACATTGCATATTTATTTATATTAAAAGTACCTACGTATGATTAGGAATGCCGTATTTTGTGAGGAGCGCGATTTAATTAACATTTAATTATTATACATTTTATTTTGAGCAGTTCAATAGAATAATTATATTGTTACTCAGTAATATATTTTAATTTAATGCAACATTGTATTTTCAGATTGTCTGTTTCTGTAGTTATTGCTTATGCTCGCATCTCGCATCATTAAAGCCTAGTAGAAGGGGCAATTCTACGCTTTTAGAGCGTACATACGCATTTTCGTCATAAAATATTGATTTTTTTTTTAAAGAATTTGTTAAATTTGCTTCATTGTAAAGAACTCTATATTATCTTACTTTGCATTAAAACAGGTTTGACCTTGAAAATTATTAAAAATTCGCCTGCGGCGCATTTTTTTCTTACAACAAAAATTTCAACCCACCTTGTAAAAAAGTCTGCGGGCGCCCATGTTGTGGGCACTTTAGTAATAGTTATTTATTTATTATTATTATTGTAAAAGGCCGAAGCCTTAACTTTCGAGCTTTAAGGTTATTTTATTTATAAAATACGGACTATTTGGCATCTGTCAAATGAATTATTCAGACGTTATTATTTTCATTGGAGAAAATGTTTTGGAGATTGGTTTTCACGGATGCAAAAATAAATAAATTGTGTATTACTTTACTAGGCTCAGCGGAAAGAGAACCGCCCTCGTCGATGACTTATATGTTTAGGAATTATGAATTAAATACATAGTTACAATACTGGTTAGTAGCGTGAAAAATATTTCATTACGTATCTGGAAAACTAAATCACGCGATAAAGATGGTATCTCATAATAATACTTAACTTTATTGAATATTGTATAAAATAGTTTTTTTTATTATACATATTGTTCATTTTATATGCATAACAGTAACAAAAAATAAAAAAATCTGGTGTGGCCCACACAATACCTCCCGATATTAACCGCCCGAGTCACAAAAAAGATTAAGGTAATCCTTATTTTTGGATTAGCGAATTTTACTCTAATTTTGGCAGTTTATTTTTTAAAATATAGTCCAATCTAATCCAAGTAACTACCTTTTTTTAAACTCCTCAACAGGATTAAATCCCAATTACAGAGCTCCGAGGGCACTCATGACATGAGGCGTTGCTCTAACTATTGAGCCACCGGAGCTATAATAAAATGAAGATTAAATTTTAAATACCGGGATAGAATAGAATTCACCCTGGAATTCACTAATCCAAAAATGAGGATTAACTTAAACATTTTTGTGAATCGTTAATTTTTATTAATCTAAATACATACCTACATACATATTTAGTTGTGCTGGAAACTGTATCGAATTCCTTTTCAATTGTTCTATTAACTTTTTTCTTTTTAAAACGTTACTAATGTTATTTTGAAATTATTAGTTCTTTGATAGTGACATTTATCTGTCAGTTACATACATTTGAATAACTGAGTTTTGTTCTATCCATAAAATATATAGAAAAAGTATTAACGCAAATCTATAGAAAATTTAATAATCTTTAATTTTTATAATAACATTAATCTCGAAAAAATAACATTTAAAGGTATTTTTCGAAGAGAAACTATTTTGAATATACGTATTTTTCTGCGTATATAACCAAAATTTGGTTTCTCAATTATAAGAAATAAGACAAGTCAAAATTTTCCTACACCCAAAACTAGGTCAAATAGGAAACATATTTTTGGTGCATCGTACATAACTGTTGATTCTCTACAACATTTGTCATATGATTTTGTTTCATAAAGTTGATGATTTAGCATATAATGATGTCACACCCAAGAATGGGTGGAAATAAAATTTTAACATATCGACTTTTCAATTCTACGTATATTTTTACGTATATGCGCAAAATATGGCTGTATTATAATTATAAATAAGTGCACTGTAATTGCCGTACCCGAAACTGGGTAAAGTTAAAAATTCCGCACCTACATTTTTGAAATCTACATATCTTATTGCATATATACTCAAATTTTTGTTATTTAATAAGATTTATAAACACAAGCGCTGTAAATTTTTTAAAAAATTGACATTTTAATGGGCTCTAGAAAAACTCAGATTTTTAAATTCATATCTCGGAAACGGTAAGAGATAGAGAAAAAGCGTTTAAGATCTTTTTTGTAGCAAATCGATTTTTAGGGGGGTGTACATTTAACTTTTTATGATATGACGTACCAGTTCTGAGTTGCAAAGTTTTATATGGATTTTAACGGGTTTTCAGCATCCACACCCTTAATTTGGGGTAATATTGAAAAATGTATAATGTACAATCTACGTAACTTAAAATTCTCTACAACTTTTGTCATTTGACATATTCTCGTAAAGTTAATAGTTTAGCCGATAATGATGTCACACCCTAAAATGGGTGGAGATACAAAGTTTGGATACCAATTTTCGAAATCTACGTATTTTTCTGCGTATATATCTAAATTTGGTTACTCAATTATGAAAAATAAGACAAGTAAATTTTCCTACACCCAAAACTGGGTCGAATAGGAAACATATTTTTAGTGAATCGTACATAACTTTTAATTCTCTACAATTTTTGTCGTTTGAAATTTTCTTCTAGAATTGATGGTTTAGCCGGAAATGACGTTACACCTTAAATTGGGTGAAGATACAAAATCGACTTATTTTTTTTCGGAATCTACCTATTTTTCTACATACGTATCCAAAATTTTGCAACGTACAAGTTGGTAGCTTTAACCGTTTAAAAGCTACAGGCAAAAATAGAGAAAATGAGCTAAACAAAAATTCATCGAGTATAATAAAAATTATTCAAAAATAAGTATACGTTTTACTGCCTGTTAGTTTTGGAACACCCTGTATATAAATATCTGTGCTGATGTATATTATAGAGAATTTCATGTAGATTCCAAATTTGCAACGTACAAGTTGGTAGCTTTAACCGTTTAAGAGCTACAGGCAAAAATAGAGAAAATTAGCTAAACAAAAATTCATCGTGTATGATAAAAATTATTCAAAAATAAGTATACGTTTTACTGCCTGTTAGTTTTGGAACACCCTGTATATAAATATCTGTGCTGATGTATATTATAGAGAATTTCATGTAGATTCCAAATTTGCAACGTACAAGTTGGTAGATTTAACCATTTAAAAGCTACAGGCAAAAATAGAGAAAATGAGCTAAACAAAAATTCATCGTGTATAATATAAATTATTCAAAAATAAGTATACGTTTTACTGCCTGTTAGTTTTGGAACACCGTGTATATAAATATTTGTGCTGATGTATATTATAGAGAATTTCATGTAGATTCCAAATTTGCAACGTACAAGTTGGTAGCTTTAACCGTTTAAGAGCTACAGGCAAAAATAGAGAAAATGAGCTAAACAAAAATTCATCGTGTATAATAAAAATTATTCAAAAATAAGTATACGTTTTACTGCCTGTTAGTTTTGGAACACCCTGTATATAAATATCTGTGCTGATGTATATTATAGAGAATTTCATGTAGATTCCAAATGTGCAACGTACAAGTTGGTAGCTTTAACCGTTTAAAAGCTACAGGCAAAAATAGAGAAATTGAGCTAAACAAAAATTCATCGTGTATAATAAAAATTATTCAAAAATAAGTATACGTTTTACTGCCTGTTAGTTTTGGAACACCCTGTATATAAATATCTGTGCTAATGCATGTTATAGAGAATTTCATGTAGATTCCAAATTTGCAACGTACAAGTTGGTAGCTTTAACCTTTTAAAAGCTAAAGGCAAAAATAGAGACAATGAGCTAAACAAAAATTCATCGTGTATGACAAAAATTATTCAAAAATAAGTATACGTTTTACTGCCTGTTAGTTTTGGAACACCCTGTATATAAATATCTGTGCTGATGTATATTATAGAGAATTTCATGTAGATTCCAAATTTGCAACGTACAAGTTGGTAGATTTAACCATTTAAAAGCTACAGGCAAAAATAGAGAAAATGAGCTAAACAAAAATTCATCGTGTATAATAAAAATTATTCAAAAATAAGTATACGTTTTACTGCCTGTTAGTTTTGGAACACCCTGTATATAAATATTTGTGCTGATGTATATTATAGAGAATTTCATGTAGATTCCAAATTTGCAACGTACAAGTTGGTAGCTTTAACCGTTTAAGAGCTACAGGCAAAAATAGAGAAAATGAGCTAAACAAAAATTCATCGTGTATAATAAAAATTATTCAAAAATAAGTATACGTTTTACTGCCTGTTAGTTTTGGAACACCCTGTATATAAATATCTGTGCTGATGTATATTATAGAGAATTTCATGTAGATTCCAAATTTGCAACGTACAAGTTGGTAGCTTTAACCGTTTAAAAGCTACAGGCAAAAATAGAGAAATTGAGCTAAACAAAAATTCATCGTGTATAATAAAAATTATTCAAAAATAAGTATACGTTTTACTGCCTGTTAGTTTTGGAACACCCTGTATATAAATATCTGTGCTAATGCATGTTATAGAGAATTTCATGTAGATTCCAAATTTGCAACGTACAAGTTGGTAGCTTTAACCTTTTAAAAGCTAAAGGCAAAAATAGAGACAATGAGCTAAACAAAAATTCATCGTGTATGATAAAAATTATTCAAAAATAAGTATACGTTTTACTGCCTGTTAGTTTTGGAACACCCTGTATATAAATATCTGTGCTGATTTATATTATAGAGAATTTCATGTAGATTCCAAATTTGCAACGTACAAGTTGGTAGCTTTAACCGTTTAAAAGCTACAGGCAAAAATAGAGAAAATGAGCTAAACAAAAATTCATCGTGTATAATAAAAATTATTCAAAAATAAGTATACGTTTTACTGCCTGTTAGTTTTGGAACACCCTGTATATAAATATCTGTGCTAATGCATGTTATAGAGAATTTGATGTAGATTCCAAATTTGCAACGTACAAGTTGGTAGCTTTAACCTTTTAAAAGCTAAAGGCAAAAATAGAGACAATGAGCTAAACAAAAATTCATCGTGTATGATAAAAATTATTCAAAAATAAGTATACGTTTTACTGCCTGTTAGTTTTGGAACACCCTGTATATAAATATCTGTGCTGATGTATATTATAGAGAATTTCATGTAGATTCCAAATTTGCAACGTACAAGTTGGTAGCTTTAACCGTTTAAGAGCTACAGGCAAGAATAGAGAAAATGAGCTAAACAAAAATTCATCGTGTATGATAAAAATTATTCAAAAATAAGTATACGTTTTACTGCCTGTTAGTTTTGGAACACCCTGTATATAAATATCTGTGCTGATGTATATTATAGAGAATTTCATGTAGATTCCAAATTTGCAACGTACAAGTTGGTAGCTTTAACCGTTTAAGAGCTACAGGCAAAAATAGAGAAAATGAGCTAAACAAAAATTCATCGTGTATGATAAAAATTATTCAAAAATAAGTATACGTTTTACTGCCTGTTAGTTTTGGAACACCCTGTATATAAATATCTGTGCTGATGTATATTATAGAGAATTTCATGTAGATTCCAAATTTGCAACGTACAAGTTGGTAGCTTTAACCGTTTAAGAGCTACAGGCAAAAATAGAGAAAATGAGCTAAACAAAAATTCATCGTGTATGATAAAAATTATTCAAAAATAAGTATACGTTTTACTGCCTGTTAGTTTTGGAACACCCTGTATATAAATATCTGTGCTGATGTATATTATAGAGAATTTCATGTAGATTCCAAATTTGCAACGTACAAGTTGGTAGCTTTAACCGTTTAAAAGCTACAGGCAAAAATAGAGAAAATGAGCTAAACAAAAATTCATCGTGTATAATAAAAATTATTCAAAAATAAGTATACGTTTTACTGCCTGTTAGTTTTGGAACACCCTGTATATAAATATCTGTGCTAATGCATGTTATAGAGAATTTGATGTAGATTCCAAATTTGCAACGTACAAGTTGGTAGCTTTAACCTTTTAAAAGCTAAAGGCAAAAATAGAGACAATGAGCTAAACAAAAATTCATCGTGTATGATAAAAATTATTCAAAAATAAGTATACGTTTTACTGCCTGTTAGTTTTGGAACACCCTGTATATAAATATCTGTGCTGATGTATATTATAGAGAATTTCATGTAGATTCCAAATTTGCAACGTACAAGTTGGTAGCTTTAACCGTTTAAGAGCTACAGGCAAGAATAGAGAAAATGAGCTAAACAAAAATTCATCGTGTATGATAAAAATTATTCAAAAATAAGTATACGTTTTACTGCCTGTTAGTTTTGGAACACCTGTATATAAATATCTGTGCTGATGTATATTATAGAGAATTTCATGTAGATTCCAAATTTGCAACGTACAAGTTGGTAGCTTTAACCGTTTAAGAGCTACAGGCAAAAATAGAGAAAATGAGCTAAACAAAAATTCATCGTGTATGATAAAAATTATTCAAAAATAAGTATACGTTTTACTGCCTGTTAGTTTTGGAACACCCTGTATATAAATATCTGTGCTGATGTATATTATAGAGAATTTCATGTAGATTCCAAATTTGCAACGTACAAGTTGGTAGCTTTAACCGTTTAAGAGCTACAGGCAAAAATAGAGGAAATGAGCTAAACAAAAATTCATCGTGTATGATAAAAATTATTCAAAAATAAGTATACGTTTTACTGCCTGTTAGTTTTGGAACAGCCTGTATATAAATATCTGTGCTGATGTATATTATAGAGAATTTCATGTAGATTCCAAATTTGCAACGTACAAGTTGGTAGCTTTAACCGTTTAGGAGCTACAGGCAAAAATATAGAAAATGAGCTAAACAAAAATTCATCGTGTATGATAAAAATTATTCAAAAATAAGTATACGTTTTACTGCCTGTTAGTTTTGGAACACCCTGTATATAAATATCTGTGCTGATGTATATTATAGAGAATTTCATGTAGATTCCAAATTTGCAACGTACAAGTTGGTAGCTTTAACCTTTTAAAAGCTACAGGCAAAAATAGAGAAAATGAGCTAAACAAAAATTCATCGTGTATGATAAAAATTATTCAAAAATAAGTATACGTTTTACTGCCTGTTAGTTTTGGAACACCTGTATATAAATATCTGTGCTGATGTATATTATAGAGAATTTCATGTATATTCCAAATTTGCAACGTACAAGTTGGTAGCTTTAACCGTTTAAAAGCTACAGGCAAAAATAGAGAAAATGAGCTAAACAAAAATTCATCGTGTATAATAAAAATTATTCAAAAATAAGTATACGTTTTACTGCCTGTTAGTTTTGGAACACCCTGTATATAAATATCTGTGCTAAGGCATGTTATAGAGAATTTCATGTAGATTCCAAATTTGCAACGTACAAGTTGGTAGCTTTAACCTTTTAAAAGCTACAGGCAAAAATAGAGACAATGAGCTAAACAAAAATTCATCGTGTATGATAAAAATTATTCAAAAATAAGTATACGTTTTACTGCCTGTTGGTTTTGGAACACCCTGTATATAAATATCTGTGCTGATGTATATTATAGAGAATATCATGTAGATTCCAAATTTGCAACGTACAAGTTGGTAGCTTTAACCGTTTAAGAGCTACAGGCAAAAATAGAGAAAATGAGCTAAACAAAAATTCATCGTGTATAATAAAAATTATTCAAAAATAAGTATACGTTTTACTGCCTGTTAGTTTTGGAACACCTGTATATAAATATCTGTGCTGATGTATATTATAGAGAATTTCATGTAGATTCCAAATTTGCAACGTACAAGTTGGTAGCTTTAACCGTTTAAAAGCTACAGGCAAAAATAGAGAAAATGAGCTAAACAAAAATTCATCGTGTATAATAAAAATTATTCAAAAATAAGTATACGTTTTACTGCCTGTTACTGTTGGAACACCCTGTATATAAATATCTGTGCTGATGTATATTATAGAGAATTTCATGTAGATTCCAAATTTGCAACGTACAAGTTGGTAGCTTTAACCGTTTAAGAGCTACAGGCAAAAATAGAGAAAATGAGCTAAACAAAAATTCATCGTGTATGATAAAAATTATTCAAAAATAAGTATACGTTTTACTGCCTGTTAGTTTTGGAACACCTGTATATAAATATCTGTGCTGATGTATATTATAGAGAATTTCATGTAGATTCCAAATTTGCAACGTACAAGTAGGTAGCTTTAACCGTTTAAGAGCTACAGGCAAAAATAGAGAAAATGAGCTAAACAAAAATTCATCGTGTATGATAAAAATTATTCAAAAATAAGTATACGTTTTACTGCCTGTTAGTTTTGGAACACTCTGTATATAAATATCTGAACTAATGGATGTTATAGAGAATTTCATGTAGATTCCAAATTTGCAACGTACAAGTTGGTAGCTTTAACCGTTTAAGAGCTACAGGCAAAAATAGAGAAAATGAGCTAAACAAAAATTCATCGTGTATGATAAAAATTATTCAAAAATAAGTATACGTTTTACTGCCTGTTAGTTTTGGAACACCCTGTATATAAATATCTGTGCTGATGTATATTATAGAGAATTTCATGTAGATTCCAAATTTGCAACGTACAAGTTGGTAGCTTTAACCTTTTAAAAGCTAAAGGCAAAAATAGAGACAATGAGCTAAACAAAAATTCATCGTGTATGATAAAAATTATTCAAAAATAAGTATACGTTTTACTGCCTGTTAGTTTTGGAACACCCTGTATATAAATATCTGTGCTGATTTATATTATAGAGAATTTCATGTAGATTCCAAATTTGCAACGTACAAGTTGGTAGCTTTAACCGTTTAAAAGCTACAGGCAAAAATAGAGAAAATGAGCTAAACAAAAATTCATCGTGTATAATAAAAATTATTCAAAAATAAGTATACGTTTTACTGCCTGTTAGTTTTGGAACACTCTGTATATAAATATCTGTGCTAATGCATGTTATAGAGAATTTGATGTAGATTCCAAATTTGCAACGTACAAGTTGGTAGCTTTAACCTTTTAAAAGCTAAAGGCAAAAATAGAGACAATGAGCTAAACAAAAATTCATCGTGTATGATAAAAATTATTCAAAAATAAGTATACGTTTTACTGCCTGTTAGTTTTGGAACACCCTGTATATAAATATCTGTGCTGATGTATATTATAGAGAATTTCATGTAGATTCCAAATTTGCAACGTACAAGTTGGTAGCTTTAACCGTTTAAGAGCTACAGGCAAGAATAGAGAAAATGAGCTAAACAAAAATTCATCGTGTATGATAAAAATTATTCAAAAATAAGTATACGTTTTACTGCCTGTTAGTTTTGGAACACCCTGTATATAAATATCTGTGCTGATGTATATTATAGAGAATTTCATGTAGATTCCAAATTTGCAACGTACAAGTTGGTAGCTTTAACCGTTTAAGAGCTACAGGCAAAAATAGAGAAAATGAGCTAAACAAAAATTCATCGTGTATGATAAAAATTATTCAAAAATAAGTATACGTTTTACTGCCTGTTAGTTTTGGAACACCCTGTATATAAATATCTGTGCTGATGTATATTATAGAGAATTTCATGTAGATTCCAAATTTGCAACGTACAAGTTGGTAGCTTTAACCGTTTAAGAGCTACAGGCAAAAATAGAGAAAATGAGCTAAACAAAAATTCATCGTGTATGATAAAAATTATTCAAAAATAAGTATACGTTTTACTGCCTGTTAGTTTTGGAACACCCTGTATATAAATATCTGTGCTGATGTATATTATAGAGAATTTCATGTAGATTCCAAATTTGCAACGTACAAGTTGGTAGCTTTAACCGTTTAGGAGCTACAGGCAAAAATATAGAAAATGAGCTAAACAAAAATTCATCGTGTATGATAAAAATTATTCAAAAATAAGTATACGTTTTACTGCCTGTTAGTTTTGGAACACCCTGTATATAAATATCTGTGCTGATGTATATTATAGAGAATTTCATGTAGATTCCAAATTTGCAACGTACAAGTTGGTAGCTTTAACCTTTTAAAAGCTACAGGCAAAAATAGAGACAATGAGCTAAACAAAAATTCATCGTGTATGATAAAAATTATTCAAAAATAAGTATACGTTTTACTGCCTGTTAGTTTTGGAACACCTGTATATAAATATCTGTGCTGATGTATATTATAGAGAATTTCATGTATATTCCAAATTTGCAACGTACAAGTTGGTAGCTTTAACCGTTTAAAAGCTACAGGCAAAAATAGAGAAAATGAGCTAAACAAAAATTCATCGTGTATAATAAAAATTATTCAAAAATAAGTATACGTTTTACTGCCTGTTAGTTTTGGAACACCCTGTATATAAATATCTGTGCTAAGGCATGTTATAGAGAATTTCATGTAGATTCCAAATTTGCAACGTACAAGTTGGTAGCTTTAACCTTTTAAAAGCTACAGGCAAAAATAGAGACAATGAGCTAAACAAAAATTCATCGTGTATGATAAAAATTATTCAAAAATAAGTATACGTTTTACTGCCTGTTGGTTTTGGAACACCCTGTATATAAATATCTGTGCTGATGTATATTATAGAGAATATCATGTAGATTCCAAATTTGCAACGTACAAGTTGGTAGCTTTAACCGTTTAAGAGCTACAGGCAAAAATAGAGAAAATGAGCTAAACAAAAATTCATCGTGTATGATAAAAATTATTCAAAAATAAGTATACGTTTTACTGCCTGTTAGTTTTGGAACACCTGTATATAAATATCTGTGCTGATGTATATTATAGAGAATTTCATGTAGATTCCAAATTTGCAACGTACAAGTTGGTAGCTTTAACCGTTTAAGAGCTACAGGCAAAAATAGAGAAAATGAGCTAAACAAAAATTCATCGTGTATGATAAAAATTATTCAAAAATAAGTATACGTTTTACTGCCTGTTAGTTTTGGAACACCCTGTATATAAATATCTGTGCTAATGCATGTTATAGAGAATTTCATGTAGATTCCAAATTTGCAACGTACAAGTTGGTAGCTTTAACCTTTTAAAAGCTACAGGCAAAAATAGAGACAATGAGCTAAACGAAAATTCATCGTGTATGATAAAAATTATTCAAAAATAAGTATACGTTTTACTGCCTGTTAGTTTTGGAACACCCTGTATATAAATATCTGTGCTGATGTATATTATAGAGAATTTCACGTAGATTCCAAATTTGCAACGTACAAGTTGGTAGCTTTAACCTTTTAAAAGCTACAGGCAAAAATAGAGACAATGAGCTAAACGAAAATTCATCGTGTATGATAAAAATTATTCAAAAATAAGTATACGTTTTACTGCCTGTTAGTTTTGGAACACTTTGTATATAAATATCTGTGCTGATGTATATTATAGAGAATTTCATGTAGATTCCAAATTTGCAACGTACAAGTTGGTAGCTTTAACCGTTTAAGAGCTACAGGCAAAAATAGAGAAAATGAGCTAAACAAAAATTCATCGTGTATGATAAAAATTATTCAAAAATAAGTATACGTTTTACTGCCTGTTAGTTTTGGAACACCCTGTATATAAATATCTGTGCTGATTTATATTATAGAGAATTTCATGTAGATTCCAAATTTGCAACGTACAAGTTGGTAGCTTTAACCGTTTAAGAGCTACAGGCAAAAATAGAGAAAATGAGCTAAACAAAAATTCATCGTGTATGATAAAAATTATTCAAAAATAAGTATACGTTTTACTGCCTGTTAGTTTTGGAACACCTGTATATAAATATCTGTGCTGATGTATATTATAGAGAATTTCATGTAGATTCCAAATTTGCAACGTACAAGTTGGTAGCTTTAACCGTTTAAAAGCTACAGGCAAAAATAGAGAAAATGAGCTAAACAAAAATTCATCGTGTATAATAAAAATTATTCAAAAATAAGTATACGTTTTACTGCCTGTTAGTTTTGGAACACCCTGTATATAAATATCTGTGCTGATGTATATTATAGAGAATTTCATGCAGATTCCAAATTTGCAACGTACAACTTGGTAGCTTTAACCGTTTAAGAGCTACAGGCAAAAATAGAGAAAATGAGCTAAACAAAAATTCATCGTGTATAATAAAAATTATTCAAAAATAAGTATATGTTTTACTGCCTGTTAGTTTTGGAACACCCTGTATATAAATATCTGTGCTGATGTATATTATAGAGAATTTCATGTAGATTCCAAATTTGCAACGTACAACTTGGTAACTTTAACCGTTTAAGAGCTACAGGCAAAAATAGAGAAAATGAGCTAAACAAAAATTCATCGTGCATGATAAAAATTATTCAAAAATAAGTATACGTTTTACTGCCTGTTAGTTTTGGAACACCCTGTATATAAATATCTGTGCTGATGTATATTATAGAGAATTTCATGTAGATTCCAAATTTGCAACGTACAAGTTGGTAGCTTTAACCGTTTAAAAGCTACAGGCAAAAATAGAGAAAATGAGCTAAACAAAAATTCATCGTGTATAATAAAAATTATTCAAAAATAAGTATACGTTTTACTGCCTGTTAGTTTTGGAACACCTGTATATAAATATCTGTGCTGATGTATATTATAGAGAATTTCATGTAGATTCCAAATTTGCAACGTACAAGTTGGTAGCTTTAACCGTTTAAAAGCTACAGGCAAAAATAGAGAAAATGAGCTAAACAAAAATTCATCGTGTATGATAAAAATTATTCAAAAATAAGTATACGTTTTACTGCCTGTTAGTTTTGGAACACCCTGTATATAAATATCTGTGCTGATGTATATTATAGAGAATTTCATGTAGATTCCAAATTTGCAACGTACAAGTTGGTAGCTTTAACCGTTTAAGAGCTACAGGCAAAAATAGAGAAAATGAGCTAAACAAAAATTCATCGTGTATGATAAAAATTATTCAAAAATAAGTATACGTTTTACTGCCTGTTAGTTTTGGAACACCTGTATATAAATATCTGTGCTGATGTATATTATAGAGAATTTCATGTAGATTCCAAATTTGCAACGTACAAGTTGGTAGCTTTAACCGTTTAAGAGCTACAGGCAAAAATAGAGAAAATGAGCTAAACAAAAATTCATCGTGTATGATAAAAATTATTCAAAAATAAGTATACGTTTTACTGCCTGTTAGTTTTGGAACACCTGTATATAAATATCTGTGCTGATGTATATTATAGAGAATTTCATGTAGATTCCAAATTTGCAACGTACAAGTTGGTAGCTTTAACCGTTTAAGAGCTACAGGCAAAAATAGAGAAAATGAGCTAAACAAAAATTCATCGTGTATGATAAAAATTATTCAAAAATAAGTATACGTTTTACTGCCTGTTAGTTTTGGAACACCCTGTATATAAATATCTGTGCTGATGTATATTATAGAGAATTTCATGTAGATTCCAAATTTGCAACGTACAAGTTGGTAGCTTTAACCGTTTAAGAGCTACAGGCAAAAATAGAGAAAATGAGATAAACAAAAATTCATCGTGTATGATAAAAATTATTCAAAAATAAGTATACGTTTTACTGCCTGTTAGTTTTGGAACACCCTGTATATAAATATCTGTGCTGATGTATATTATAGAGAATTTCATGTAGATTCCAAATTTGCAACGTACAAGTTGGTAGCTTTAACCGTTTAAGAGCTACAGGCAAAAATAGAGAAAATGAGCTAAACAAAAATTCATCGTGTATGATAAAAATTATTCAAAAATAAGTATACGTTTTACTGCCTGTTAGTTTTGGAACACCGTGTATATAAATATCTGTGCTGATGTATATTATAGAGAATTTCATGTAGATTCCAAATTTGCAACGTACAAGTTGGTAGCTTTAACCGTTTAAAAGCTACAGGCAAAAATAGAGAAAATGAGCTAAACAAAAATTCATCGTGTATAATAAAAATTATTCAAAAATAAGTATACGTTTTACTGCCTGTTAGTTTTGGAACACCCTGTATATAAATATCTGTGCTGATGTATATTATAGAGAATTTCATGTAGATTCCAAATTTGCAACGTACAAGTTGGTAGCTTTAACCGTTTAAGAGCTACAGGCAAAAATAGAGAAAATGAGCTAAACAAAAATTCATCGTGTATGATAAAAATTATTCAAAAATAAGTATACGTTTTACTGCCTGTTAGTTTTGGAACACCCTGTATATAAATATCTGTGCTGATGTATATTATAGAGAATTTCATGTAGATTCCAAATTTGCAACGTACAAGTTGGTAGCTTTAACCGTTTAAAAGCTACAGGCAAAAATAGAGAAAATGAGCTAAACAAAAATTCATCGTGTATAATAAAAATTATTCAAAAATAAGTATACGTTTTACTGCCTGTTAGTTTTGGAACACCCTGTATATAAATATCTGTGCTGATGTATATTATAGAGAATTTCATGTAGATTCCAAATTTGCAACGTACAAGTTGGTAGCTTTAACCGTTTAAGAGCTACAGGCAAAAATAGAGAAAATGAGCTAAACAAAAATTCATCGTGTATAATAAAAATTATTCAAAAATAAGTATACGTTTTACTGCCTGTTAGTTTTGGAACACCCTGTATATAAATATCTGTGCTGATGTATATTATAGAGAATTTCATGTAGATTCCAAATTTGCAACGTACAAGTTGGTAGCTTTAACCGTTTAAGAGCTACAGGCAAAAATAGAGAAAATGAGCTAAACAAAAATTCATCGTGTATGATAAAAATTATTCAAAAATAAGTATACGTTTTACTGCCTGTTAGTTTTGGAACACCCTGTATATAAATATCTGTGCTGATGTGTGTTATAGAGAATTTCATGTAGATTCCAAATTTGCAACGTACAAGTTGGTAGCTTTAACCGTTTAAAAGCTACAGGCAAAAATAGAGAAAATGAGCTAAACAAAAATTCATCGTGTATGATAAAAATTATTCAAAAATAAGTATACGTTTTACTGCCTGTTAGTTTTGGAACACCCTGTATATAAATATCTGTGCTGATGTATATTATAGAGAATTTCATGTAGATTCCAAATTTGCAACGTACAAGTTGGTAGCTTTAACCGTTTAAGACCTACAGGCAAAAATAGAGAAAATGAGCTAAACAAAAATTCATCGTGTATGATAAAAATTATTCAAAAATAAGTATACGCTTTACTGCCTGTTAGTTTTGGAACACCCTGTATATAAATATCTGTGCTGATGTATATTATAGAGAATTTCATGTAGATTCCAAATTTGCAACGTACAAGTTGGTAGCTTTAACCGTTTAAGAGCTACAGGCAAAAATAGAGAAAATGAGCTAAACAAAAATTCATCGTGTATAATAAAAATTATTCAAAAATAAGTATACGTTTTACTGCCTGTTAGTTTTGGAACACCCTGTATATAAATATCTGTGCTGATGTATATTATAGAGAATTTCATGTAGATTCCAAATTTGCAACGTACAACTTGGTAACTTTAACCGTTTAAGAGCTACAGGCAAAAATAGAGAAAATGAGCTAAACAAAAATTCATCGTGCATGATAAAAATTATTCAAAAATAAGTATACGTTTTACTGCCTGTTAGTTTTGGAACACCCTGTATATAAATATCTGTGCTGATGTATATTATAGAGAATTTCATGTAGATTCCAAATTTGCAACGTACAAGTTGGTAGCTTTAACCGTTTAAAAGCTACAGGCAAAAATAGAGAAAATGAGCTAAACAAAAATTCATCGTGTATAATAAAAATTATTCAAAAATAAGTATACGTTTTACTGCCTGTTAGTTTTGGAACAGCCTGTATATAAATATCTGTGCTGATGTATATTATAGAGAATTTCATGTAGATTCCAAATTTGCAACGTACAAGTTGGTAGCTTTAACCGTTTAAAAGCTACAGGCAAAAATAGAGAAAATGAGCTAAACAAAAATTCATCGTGTATGATAAAAATTATTCAAAAATAAGTATACGTTTTACTGCCTGTTAGTTTTGGAACACCCTGTATATAAATATCTGTGCTGATGTATATTATAGAGAATTTCATGTAGATTCCAAATTTGCAACGTACAAGTTGGTAGCTTTAACCGTTTAAGAGCTACAGGCAAAAATAGAGAAAATGAGCTAAACAAAAATTCATCGTGTATGATAAAAATTATTCAAAAATAAGTATACGTTTTACTGCCTGTTAGTTTTGGAACACCTGTATATAAATATCTGTGCTGATGTATATTATAGAGAATTTCATGTAGATTCCAAATTTGCAACGTACAAGTTGGTAGCTTTAACCGTTTAAGAGCTACAGGCAAAAATAGAGAAAATGAGCTAAACAAAAATTCATCGTGTATGATAAAAATTATTCAAAAATAAGTATACGTTTTACTGCCTGTTAGTTTTGGAACACCTGTATATAAATATCTGTGCTGATGTATATTATAGAGAATTTCATGTAGATTCCAAATTTGCAACGTACAAGTTGGTAGCTTTAACCGTTTAAGAGCTACAGGCAAAAATAGAGAAAATGAGCTAAACAAAAATTCATCGTGTATGATAAAAATTATTCAAAAATAAGTATACGTTTTACTGCCTGTTAGTTTTGGAACACCCTGTATATAAATATCTGTGCTGATGTATATTATAGAGAATTTCATGTAGATTCCAAATTTGCAACGTACAAGTTGGTAGCTTTAACCGTTTAAGAGCTACAGGCAAAAATAGAGAAAATGAGATAAACAAAAATTCATCGTGTATGATAAAAATTATTCAAAAATAAGTATACGTTTTACTGCCTGTTAGTTTTGGAACACCCTGTATATAAATATCTGTGCTGATGTATATTATAGAGAATTTCATGTAGATTCCAAATTTGCAACGTACAAGTTGGTAGCTTTAACCGTTTAAGAGCTACAGGCAAAAATAGAGAAAATGAGCTAAACAAAAATTCATCGTGTATGATAAAAATTATTCAAAAATAAGTATACGTTTTACTGCCTGTTAGTTTTGGAACACCGTGTATATAAATATCTGTGCTGATGTATATTATAGAGAATTTCATGTAGATTCCAAATTTGCAACGTACAAGTTGGTAGCTTTAACCGTTTAAAAGCTACAGGCAAAAATAGAGAAAATGAGCTAAACAAAAATTCATCGTGTATAATAAAAATTATTCAAAAATAAGTATACGTTTTACTGCCTGTTAGTTTTGGAACACCCTGTATATAAATATCTGTGCTGATGTATATTATAGAGAATTTCATGTAGATTCCAAATTTGCAACGTACAAGTTGGTAGCTTTAACCGTTTAAGAGCTACAGGCAAAAATAGAGAAAATGAGCTAAACAAAAATTCATCGTGTATGATAAAAATTATTCAAAAATAAGTATACGTTTTACTGCCTGTTAGTTTTGGAACACCCTGTATATAAATATCTGTGCTGATGTATATTATACAGAATTTCATGTAGATTCCAAATTTGCAACGTACAAGTTGGTAGCGTTAACCGTTTAAAAGCTACAGGCAAAAATAGAGAAAATGAGCTAAACAAAAATTCATCGTGTATATAAATATCTGTGCTGATGTATATTATAGAGAATTTCATGTAGATTCCAAATTTGCAACGTACAAGTTGGTAGCTTTAACCGTTTAAAAGCTACAGGCAAAAATAGAGAAAATGAGCTAAACAAAAATTCATCGTGTATAATAAAAATTATTCAAAAATAAGTATACGATTAACTGCCTGTTACTTTTGGCACAGCCTGTATATAAATATCTGTGCTGATGCATGTTATAGAGATTTTCATGTAGATTCCAAATTTGCAACGTACAAGTTGGTAGCTTTAACCGTTTAAAAGCTACAGGCAAAAATAGAGAAAATGAGCTAAACAAAAATTCATCGTGTATAATAAAAATTATTCAAAAATAAGTATACGTTTAACTGCCTGTTACTTTTGGAACAGCCTGTATATAAATATCTGTGCTGATGTATATTATAGAGAATATCATGTAGATACCAAATTTGCAACGTACAAGTTGGTAGCTTTAACCGTTTAAAAGCTACAGGCAAAAATAGAGAAAATGAGCTAAACAAAAATTCATCGTGTATAATAAAAATTATTCAAAAATAAGTATGTTTTACTGCCTGTTAGTTTTGGAACACCCTGTATATAAATATCTGTGCTGATGTATATTATAGAGAATTTCATGAAGATTCCAAATTTGCAACGTACAAGTTGGTAGCTTTAACCGTTTAAAAGCTACAGGCAAAAATAGAGAAAATGAGCTAAACAAAAATTCATCGTGTATGATAAAAATTATTCAAAAATAAGTATACGTTTTACTGCCTGTTAGTTTTGGAACACCCTGTATATAAATATCTGTGCTGATGTATATTATAGAGAATTTCATGTAGATTCCAAATTCGCAACCTACAAGTTGGTAGATTTAACCGTTTAAAAGCTACAGGCAAAAATAGAGAAAATGAGCTAAACAAAAATTCATCGTGTATGATAAAAATTATTCAAAAATAAGTATACGTTTTACTGCCTGTTAGTTTTGGAACACCTGTATATAAATATCTGTGCTGATGCATGTTATAGAGAATTTCATGTAGATTCCAAATTTGCAACGTACAAGTTGGTAGCTTTAACCGTTTAAAAGCTACAGGCAAAAATAGAGAAAATGAGCTAAACAAAAATTCATCGTGTATGATAAAAATTATTCAAAAATAAGTATACGTTTTACTGCCTGTTAGTTTTGGAACACCCTGTATATAAATATCTGTGCTGATGTATATTATAGAGAATTTCATGTAGATTCCAAATTTGCAACGTACAAGTTGGTAGCTTTAACCGTTTAAAAGCTACAGGCAAAAATAGAGAAAATGAGCTAAACAAAAATTCATCGTGTATAATAAAAATTATTCAAAAATAAGTATACGTTTTACTGCCTGTTAGTTTTGGAACAGCCTGTATATAAATATCTGTGCTAATGCATGTTATAGAGAATTTCATGTAGATTCCAAATTTGCAACGTACAAGTTGGTAGCTTTAACCGTTTAAAAGCTACAGGCAAAAATAGAGCAAATGAGCTAAACAAAAATTCATGGTGTATGATAAAAATTATTCAAAAATAAGTATACGTTTTACTGCCTGTTAGTTTTGGAACACCCTGTATATAAATATCTGTGCTGATGTATATTATAGAGAATTTCATGTAGATTCCAAATTTGCAACGTACAAGTTGGTAGCTTTAACCGTTTAAAAGCTACAGGCAAAAATAGAGAAAATGAGCTAAACAAAAATTCATCGTGTATAATAAAAATTATTCAAAAATAAGTATACGTTTTACTGCCTGTTAGTTTTGGAACACCCTGTATATAAATATCTGTGCTGATGTATATTATAGAGAATTTCATGTAGATTCCAAATTTGCAACGTACAAGTTGGTAGCTTTAACCGTTTAAAAGCTACAGGCAAAAATAGAGAAAATGAGCTAAACAAAAATTCATCGTGTATGATAAAAATTATTCAAAAATAAGTATACGTTTTACTGCCTGTTTTGGAACACCCTGTATATAAATATCTGTGCTGATGTATATTATAGAGAATTTCATGTAGATTCCAAATTTGCAACGTACAAGTTGGTAGCTTTAACCGTTTAAAAGCTACAGGCAAAAATAGAGAAAATGAGCTAAACAAAAATTCATCGTGTATAATAAAAATTATTCAAAAATAAGTATACGTTTTACTGCCTGTTAGTTTTGGAACAGCCTGTATATAAATATCTGTGCTAATGCATGTTATAGAGAATTTCATGTAGATTCCAAATTTGCAACGTACAAGTTGGTAGCTTTAACCGTTTAAAAGCTACAGGCAAAAATAGAGCAAATGAGCTAAACAAAAATTCATGGTGTATGATAAAAATTATTCAAAAATAAGTATACGTTTTACTGCCTGTTTGTTTTGGAACACCCTGTATATAAATATCTGTGCTGATGTATATTATAGAGAATTTCATGTAGATTCCAAATTTGCAACGTACAAGTTGGTAGCTTTAACCGTTTAAAAGCTACAGGCAAAAATAGAGAAAATGAGCTAAACAAAAATTCATCGTGTATAATAAAAATTATTCAAAAATAAGTATACGTTTTACTGCCTGTTAGTTTTGGAACACCCTGTATATAAATATCTGTGCTGATGTATATTATAGAGAATTTCATGTAGATTCCAAATTTGCAACGTACAAGTTGCTAGCTTTAACCGTTTAAGAGCTACAGGCAAAAATAGAGAAAATGAGCTAAACAAAAATTCATCGTGTATAATAAAAATTATTCAAAAATAAGTATGTTTTACTGCCTGTTAGTTTTGGAACACCCTGTATATAAATATCTGTGCTGATGTATATTATAGAGAATTTCATGTAGATTCCAAATTTGCAACGTACAAGTTGGTAGCTTTAACCGTTTAAAAGCTACAGGCAAAAATAGAGAAAATGAGCTAAACAAAAATTCATCGTGTATGATAAAAATTATTCAAAAATAAGTATACGTTTTACTGCCTGTTAGTTTTGGAACACCCTGTATATAAATATCTGTGCTGATGTGTGTTATAGAGAATTTCATGTAGATTCCAAATTTGCAACGTACAAGTTGGTAGCTTTAACCGTTTAAAAGCTACAGGCAAAAATAGAGAAAATGAGCTAAACAAAAATTCATCGTGTATGATAAAAATTATTCAAAAATAAGTATACGTTTTACTGCCTGTTAGTTTTGGAACACCTGTATATAAATATCTGTGCTGATGCATGTTATAGAGAATTTCATGTAGATTCCAAATTTGCAACGTACAAGTTGGTAGCTTTAACCGTGTAAAAGCTACAGGCAAAAATAGAGAAAATGAGCTAAACAAAAATTCATGGTGTATGATAAAAATTATTCATAAATAAGTATACGTTTTACTGCCTGTTAGTTTTGGAACACTTTGTATATAAATATCTGTGCTGATGCATATTATAGAGAATTTCATGTAGATTCCAAATTTGCAACGTACAAGTTGGTAGCTTTAACCGTTTAAAAGCTACAGGCAAAAATAGAGAAAATGAGCTAAACAAAAATTCATCGTGTATAATAAAAATTATTCAAAAATAAGTATAAGTTTTACTGCCTGTTAGTTTTGGAACACCTGTATATAAATATCTGTGCTGATGTATATTATAGAGAATTTCATGCAGATTCCAAATTTGTAACGTACAAGTTGGTAGCTTTAACCGTTTAAAAGCTACAGGCAAAAATAGAGAAAATGAGCTAAACAAAAATTCATCGTGTATAATAAAAATTATTCAAAAATAAGTATACGTTTTACTGCCTGTTAGTTTTGGAACACCCTGTATATAAATATCTGTGCTGATGGATATTATAGAGAATTTCATGTAGATTCCAAATTTGCAACGTACAAGTTGGTAGCTTTAACCGTTTAAGAGCTACAGCCAAAAATAGAGAAAATGAGCTAAGCAAAAATTCATCGTGTATAATAAAAATTATTCAAAAATAAGTATTTGTTTAACTGCCTGTTACTTTTGGAACAGCCTGTATATAAATATCTGTACTGATGTATATTATAGAGAATTTCATGTAGATTCCAAATTTGCAACGTACAAGTTGGTAGCTTTAACCGTTTAAAAGCTACAGGCAAAAATAGAGAAAATGAGCTAAACAAAAATTCATCGTGTATAATAAAAATTATTCAAAAATAAGTATACGTTTTACTGCCTGTTAGTTTTGGAACACCTGTATATAAATATCTGTGCTGATGTATATTATAGAGAATTTCATGTAGATTCCAAATTTGCAACGTACAAGTTGGTAGCTTTAACCGTTTAAAAGCTACAGGCAAAAATAGAGAAAATGAGCTAAACAAAAATTCATCGTGTATAATAAAAATTATTCAAAAATAAGTATACGTTTTACTGCCTGTTACTGTTGGAACACCCTGTATATAAATATCTGTGCTGATGTATATTATAGAGAATTTCATGTAGATTCCAAATTTGCAACGTACAAGTTGGTAGCTTTAACCGTTTAAAAGCTACAGGCAAAAATAGAGAAAATGAGCTAAACAAAAATTCATCGTGTATAATAAAAATTATTCAAAAATAAGTATACGTTTTACTGCCTGTTAGTTTTGGACCACCCTGTATATAAATATCTGTGCTGATTTATATTATAGAGAATTTCATGTAGATTCCAAATTTGCAACGTACAAGTTGGTAGCTTTAACCGTTTAAAAGCTACAGGCAAAAATTGAGAAAATGAGCTAAACAAAAATTCATCGTGTATGATAAAAATTATTCAAAAATAAGTATACGTTTTACTGCCTGTTAGTGTTGGAACATCCTGTATATAAATATCTGCGCTGATGTATATTATAGATAATTTCATGTAGATTCCAAATTTGCAACGTACAAGTTGGTAGCTTTAACCGTTTAAAAGCTACAGGCAAAAATAGAGAAAATGAGCTAAACAAAAATTCATCGTGTATAATAAAAATTATTCAAAAATAAGTATACGTTTTACTGCCTGTTAGTTTTGGAACACCTGTATATAAATATCTGTGCTGATGTATATTATAGAGAATTTCATGTAGATTCCAAATTTGCAACGTACAAGTTGGTAGCTTTAACCGTTTAAAAGCTACAGGCAAAAATAGAGAAAATGAGCTAAACAAAAATTCATGGTGTATGATAAAAATTATTCATAAATAAGTATACGTTTTACTGCCTGTTAGTTTTGGAACACCTTGTATATAAATATCTGTGCTGATGCATATTATAGAGAATTTCATGTAGATTCCAAATTTGCAACGTACAAGTTGGTAGCTTTAACCGTTTAAAAGCTACAGGCAAAAATAGAGAAAATGAGCTAAACAAAAATTCATCGTGTATAATAAAAATTATTCAAAAATAAGTATACGTTTTACTGCCTGTTAGTTTTGGAACACCTGTATATAAATATCTGTGCTGATGTATATTATAGAGAATTTCATGCAGATTCCAAATTTGTAACGTACAAGTTGGTAGCTTTAACCGTTTAAAAGCTACAGGCAAAAATAGAGAAAATGAGCTAAACAAAAATTCATCGTGTATAATAAAAATTATTCAAAAATAAGTATACGTTTTACTGCCTGTTAGTTTTGGAACACCCTGTATATAAATATCTGTGCTGATGGATATTATAGAGAATTTCATGTAGATTCCAAATTTGCAACGTACAAGTTGGTAGCTTTAACCATTTAAAAGCTACAGGAAAAAATAGAGAAAATGAGCTAAACAAAAATTCATCGTGTATAATAAAAATTATTCAAAAATAAGTATACGTTTTACTGCCTGTTAGTTTTGGAACACCCTGTATATAAATATCTGTGCTGATGTATATTATAGAGAATTTCATGTAGATTCCAAATTTGCAACGTACAAGTTGGTAGCTTTAACCGTTTAAAAGCTACAGGCAAAAATAGAGAAAATGAGCTAAACAAAAATTCATCGTGTATAATAAAAATTATTCAAAAATAAGTATACGTTTTACTGCCTGTTAGTTTTGGAACACCTGTATATAAATATCTGTGCTGATGTATATTATAGAGAATTTCATGTAGATTCCAAATTTGCAACGTACAAGTTGGTAGCTTTAACCATTTAAAAGCTACAGGAAAAAATAGAGAAAATGAGCTAAACAAAAATTCATCGTGTATAATAAAAATTATTCAAAAATAAGTATACGTTTTACTGCCTGTTAGTTTTGGAACACCCTGTATATAAATATCTGTGCTGATGTATATTATAGAGAATTTCATGTAGATTCCAAATTTGCAACGTACAAGTTGGTAGCTTTAACCGTTTAAAAGCTACAGGCAAAAATAGAGAAAATGAGCTAAACAAAAATTCATCGTGTATAATAAAAATTATTCAAAAATAAGTATACGTTTTACTGCCTGTTACTGTTGGAACACCCTGTATATAAATATCTGTGCTGATGTATATTATAGAGAATTTCATGTAGATTCCAAATTTGCAACGTACAAGTTGGTAGCTTTAACCGTTTAAAAGCTACAGGCAAAAATAGAGAAAATGAGCTAAACAAAAATTCATCGTGTATAATAAAAATTATTCAAAAATAAGTATACGTTTTACTGCCTGTTAGTTTTGGACCACCCTGTATATAAATATCTGTGCTGATTTATATTATAGAGAATTTCATGTAGATTCCAAATTTGCAACGTACAAGTTGGTAGCTTTAACCGTTTAAAAGCTACAGGCAAAAATTGAGAAAATGAGCTAAACAAAAATTCATCGTGTATGATAAAAATTATTCAAAAATAAGTATACGTTTTACTGCCTGTTAGTGTTGGAACATCCTGTATATAAATATCTGCGCTGATGTATATTATAGATAATTTCATGTAGATTCCAAATTTGCAACGTACAAGTTGGTAGCTTTAACCGTTTAAAAGCTACAGGCAAAAATAGAGAAAATGAGCTAAACAAAAATTCATCGTGTATAATAAAAATTATTCAAAAATAAGTATACGTTTTACTGCCTGTTAGTTTTGGAACACCTGTATATAAATATCTGTGCTGATGTATATTATAGAGAATTTCATGTAGATTCCAAATTTGCAACGTACAAGTTGGTAGCTTTAACCGTTTAAAAGCTACAGGCAAAAATAGAGAAAATGAGCTAAACAAAAATTCATGGTGTATGATAAAAATTATTCATAAATAAGTATACGTTTTACTGCCTGTTAGTTTTGGAACACCTTGTATATAAATATCTGTGCTGATGCATATTATAGAGAATTTCATGTAGATTCCAAATTTGCAACGTACAAGTTGGTAGCTTTAACCGTTTAAAAGCTACAGGCAAAAATAGAGAAAATGAGCTAAACAAAAATTCATCGTGTATAATAAAAATTATTCAAAAATAAGTATAAGTTTTACTGCCTGTTAGTTTTGGAACACCTGTATATAAATATCTGTGCTGATGTATATTATAGAGAATTTCATGCAGATTCCAAATTTGTAACGTACAAGTTGGTAGCTTTAACCGTTTAAAAGCTGCAGGCAAAAATAGAGAAAATGAGCTAAACAAAAATTCATCGTGTATAATAAAAATTATTCAAAAATAAGTATACGTTTTACTGCCTGTTAGTTTTGGAACACCCTGTATATAAATATCTGTGCTGATGGATATTATAGAGAATTTCATGTAGATTCCAAATTTGCAACGTACAAGTTGGTAGCTTTAACCGTTTAAAAGCTACAGGCAAAAATAGAGAAAATGAGCTAAACAAAAATTCATCGTGTATAATAAAAATTATTCAAAAATAAGTATACGTTTTACTGCCTGTTAGTTTTGGAACACCTGTATATAAATATCTGTGCTGATGTATATTATAGAGAATTTCATGTAGATTCCAAATTTGCAACGTACAAGTTGGTAGCTTTAACCATTTAAAAGCTACAGGAAAAAATAGAGAAAATGAGCTAAACAAAAATTCATCGTGTATAATAAAAATTATTCAAAAATAAGTATACGTTTTACTGCCTGTTAGTTTTGGAACACCCTGTATATAAATATCTGTGCTGATGTATATTATAGAGAATTTCATGTAGATTCCAAATTTGCAACGTACAAGTTGGTAGCTTTAACCGTTTAAAAGCTACAGGCAAAAATAGAGAAAATGAGCTAAACAAAAATTCATCGTGTATAATAAAAATTATTCAAAAATAAGTATACGTTTTACTGCCTGTTACTGTTGGAACACCCTGTATATAAATATCTGTGCTGATGTATATTATAGAGAATTTCATGTAGATTCCAAATTTGCAACGTACAAGTTGGTAGCTTTAACCGTTTAAAAGCTACAGGCAAAAATAGAGAAAATGAGCTAAACAAAAATTCATCGTGTATAATAAAAATTATTCAAAAATAAGTATACGTTTTACTGCCTGTTAGTTTTGGACCACCCTGTATATAAATATCTGTGCTGATTTATATTATAGAGAATTTCATGTAGATTCCAAATTTGCAACGTACAAGTTGGTAGCTTTAACCGTTTAAAAGCTACAGGCAAAAATTGAGAAAATGAGCTAAACAAAAATTCATCGTGTATGATAAAAATTATTCAAAAATAAGTATACGTTTTACTGCCTGTTAGTGTTGGAACATCCTGTATATAAATATCTGCGCTGATGTATATTATAGATAATTTCATGTAGATTCCAAATTTGCAACGTACAAGTTGGTAGCTTTAACCGTTTAAAAGCTACAGGCAAAAATAGAGAAAATGAGCTAAACAAAAATTCATCGTGTATAATAAAAATTATTCAAAAATAAGTATATGTTTTACTGCCTGTTAGTTTTGGAACACCCTGTATATAAATATCTGTGCTGATGTATATTATAGAGAATTTCATGTAGATACCAAATTTGCAACGTACAAGTTGGTAGCTTTAACCGTTTAAAAGCTACAGGCAAAAATAGAGAAAATGAGCTAAACAAAAATTCATCGTGTATGATAAAAATTATTCAAAAATAAGTATACGTTTTACTGCCTGTTAGTGTTGGAACACCCTGTATATAAATATCTGTGCTGATGTATATTATAGAGAATTTCATGTAGATTCCAAATTTGCAACGTACAAGTTGGTAGCTTTAACCGTTTAAAAGCTACAGGCAAAAATAGAGAAAATGAGCTAAACAAAAATTCATCGTGTATAATAAAAATTATTCAAAAATAAGTATATGTTTTACTGCCTGTTAGTTTTGGAACACCCTGTATATAAATATCTGTGCTGATGTATATTATAGAGAATTTCATGTAGATTCCAAATTTGCAACGTACAAGTTGGTAGCTTTAACCGTTTAAGACCTACAGGCAAAAATAGACAAAATGAGCTAAACAAAAATTCATCGTGTATGATAAAAATTATTCAATAATAAGTATACGTTTTACTGCCTGTTAGCTTTGGAACACCTGTATATAAATATCTATGCTGATGTATATTATAGAGAATTTCATGTAGATTCCAAATTTGCAACGTACAAGTTGGTAGCTTTAACCATTTAAAAGCTACAGGAAAAAATAGAGAAAATGAGCTAAACAAAAATTCATCGTGTATAATAAAAATTATTCAAAAATAAGTATACGTTTTACTGCCTGTTAGTTTTGGAACACCCTGTATATAAATATCTGTGCTGATGTATATTATAGAGAATTTCATGTAGATTCCAAATTTGCAACGTACAAGTTGGTAGCTTTAACCGTTTAAAAGCTACAGGCAAAAATAGAGAAAATGAGCTAAACAAAAATTCATCGTGTATAATAAAAATTATTCAAAAATAAGTATACGTTTTACTGCCTGTTACTGTTGGAACACCCTGTATATAAATACCTGTGCTGATGTATATTATAGAGAATTTCATGTAGATTCCAAATTTGCAACGTACAAGTTGGTAGCTTTAACCGTTTAAAAGCTACAGGCAAAAATAGAGAAAATGAGCTAAACAAAAATTCATCGTGTATAATAAAAATTATTCAAAAATAAGTATACGTTTTACTGCCTGTTAGTTTTGGACCACCCTGTATATAAATATCTGTGCTGATTTATATTATAGAGAATTTCATGTAGATTCCAAATTTGCAACGTACAAGTTGGTAGCTTTAACCGTTTAAAAGCTACAGGCAAAAATTGAGAAAATGAGCTAAACAAAAATTCATCGTGTATGATAAAAATTATTCAAAAATAAGTATACGTTTTACTGCCTGTTAGTGTTGGAACATCCTGTATATAAATATCTGCGCTGATGTATATTATAGATAATTTCATGTAGATTCCAAATTTGCAACGTACAAGTTGGTAGCTTTAACCGTTTAAAAGCTACAGGCAAAAATAGAGAAAATGAGCTAAACAAAAATTCATCGTGTATAATAAAAATTATTCAAAAATAAGTATATGTTTTACTGCCTGTTAGTTTTGGAACACCCTGTATATAAATATCTGTGCTGATGTATATTATAGAGAATTTCATGTAGATACCAAATTTGCAACGTACAAGTTGGTAGCTTTAACCGTTTAAAAGCTACAGGCAAAAATAGAGAAAATGAGCTAAACAAAAATTCATCGTGTATGATAAAAATTATTCAAAAATAAGTATACGTTTTACTGCCTGTTAGTGTTGGAACACCATGTATATAAATATCTGTGCTGATGTATATTATAGAGAATTTCATGTAGATTCCAAATTTGCAACGTACAAGTTGGTAGCTTTAACCGTTTAAAAGCTACAGGCAAAAATAGAGAAAATGAGCTAAACAAAAATTCATCGTGTATAATAAAAATTATTCAAAAATAAGTATATGTTTTACTGCCTGTTAGTTTTGGAACACCCTGTATATAAATATCTGTGCTGATGTATATTATAGAGAATTTCATGTAGATTCCAAATTTGCAACGTACAAGTTGGTAGCTTTAACCGTTTAAGACCTACAGGCAAAAATAGACAAAATGAGCTAAACAAAAATTCATCGTGTATGATAAAAATTATTCAATAATAAGTATACGTTTTACTGCCTGTTAGCTTTGGAACACCTGTATATAAATATCTATGCTGATGTATATTATAGAGAATTTCATGTAGATTCCAAATTTGCAACGTACAAGTTGGTATCTTTAACCGTTTAAAAGCTACAGGCAAAAATAGAGAAAATGAGCTAAACAAAAATTCATCGTGTATGATAAAAATTATTCAAAAATAAGTATACGTTTTACTGCCTGTTAGTGTTGGAACATCCTGTATATAAATATCTGTGCTGATGTATATTATAGAGAATTTCATGTAGATTCCAAATTTGCAACGTACAAGTTGGTAGCTTTAACCGTTTAAAAGCTACAGGCAAAAATAGAGAAAATGAGCTAAACAAAAATTCATCGTGTATGTTAAAAATTATTCATAAATAAGTATACGTTTTACTGCCTGTTAGTTTTGGAACACCTGTATATAAATATCTGTGCTTATGTATATTATAGAGAATTTCATGTAGATTCCAAATTTGCAACGTACAAGTGGGTAGCTTTAACCGTTTAAGAGCTACAGGCAAAAATAGAGAAAATGAGCTAAACAAAAATTCATCGTGTATGATAAAAATTATTCAAAAATAAGTATACGTTTTACTTCCTGTTAGTTTTGGAATACCCTGTATATAAATATCTGCTAATGTACATTATAGAGAATTTCATGTAGATTCCAAATTTGCAACGTACAAGTTGGTAGCTTTAACCGTTTAAAAGCTACAGGCAAAAATAGAGAAAATGAGCTAAACAAAAATTCATCGTGTATGATAAAAATTATTCAAAAATAAGTATACGTTTTACTGCCTGTTAGTTTTGGAACACGCTGTATATAAATATCTGTGCTGATGTATATTATAGAGAATTTCATGTAGATTCCAAATTTGCAACGTACAAGTTGGTAGCTTTAACCGTTTAAAAGCTACAGGCAAAAGTAGAGAAAATGAGCTAAACAAAAATTCATCGTGTATAATAAAAATTATTCAAAAATAAGTATACGTTTTACTGCCTGTTAGTTTTGGAACACGCTGTATATAAATATCTGTGCTGATGTATATTATAGAGAATTTCATGTAGATTCCAAATTTGCAACGTACAAGTTGGTAGCTTTAACCGTTTAAAAGCTACAGGCAAAAATAGAGAAAATGAGCTAAACAAAAATTCATCGTGTATGATAAAAATTATTCAAAAATAAGTATACGTTTTACTGCCTGTTAGCTTTGGAACACCTGTATATAAATATCTGTGCTGATGTATATTATAGAGAATTTCATGTAGATTCCAAATTTGCAACGTACAAGTTGGTAGCTTTAACCGTTTAAAAGCTACAGGCAAAAATAGAGAAAATGAGCTAAACAAAAATTCATCGTGTATAATAAAAATTATTCAAAAATAAGTATATGTTTTACTGCCTGTTAGTTTTGGAACACCCTGTATATAAATATCTGTGCTGATGTATATTATAGAGAATTTCATGTAGATTCCAAATTTGCAACGTACAAGTTGGTAGCTTTAACCGTTTAAGACCTACAGGCAAAAATAGAGAAAATGAGCTAAACAAAAATTCATCGTGTATGATAAAAATTATTCAAAAATAAGTATACGTTTTACTGCCTGTTAGCTTTGGAACACCTGTATATAAATATCTATGCTGATGTATATTATAGAGAATTTCATGTAGATTCCAAATTTGCAACGTACAAGTTGGTATCTTTAACCGTTTAAAAGCTACAGGCAAAAATAGAGAAAATGAGCTAAACAAAAATTCATCGTGTATGTTAAAAATTATTCATAAATAAGTATACGTTTTACTGCCTGTTAGTTTTGGAACACCTGTATATAAATATCTGTGCTTATGTAAATTATAGAGAATTTCATGTAGATTCCAAATTTGCAACGTACAAGTGGGTAGCTTTAACCGTTTAAGAGCTACAGGCAAAAATAGAGAAAATGAGCTAAACAAAAATTCATCGTGTATAATAAAAATTATTCAAAAATAAGTATACGTTTTACTGCCTGTTACTTTTGGAACAGCCTGTATATAAGTATCTGTGCTGATGTATATTATAGAGAATTTCATGTAGATTCCAAATTTGCAACGTACAAGTTGGTAGCTTTAACCGTTTAAAAGCTACAGACAAAAATAGAGAAAATGAGCTAAACAAAAATTCATCGTGTATGATAAAAATTATTCAAAAATAAGTATACGTTTTACTGCCTGTTAGTGTTGGAACACCTGTATATAAATATCTGTGTTGATGTATATTATAGAGAATTTCATGTAGATTCCAAATTTGCAACGTACAAGTTGGTAGCTTTAACCGTTTAAAAGCTACAGGCAAAAATAGAGAAAATGAGCTAAACAAAAATTCATCGTGTATAATAAAAATTATTCAAAAATAAGTATACGTTTAACTGCCTGTTACTTTTGGAACAGCCTGTATATAAATATCTGTACTGATGTATATTATAGAGAATTTTATGTAGATTCCTAATTTGCAACGTACAAGTTGGTAGCTTTAACCGTTTAAAAGCTACAGGCAAAAATAGAGAAAATGAGCTAAACAAAAATTCATCGTGTATGATAAAAATTATTCAAAAATAAGTATACGTTTTACTGCCTGTTAGTGTTGGAACACCATGTATATAAATATCTGTGCTGATGTATATTATAGAGAATTTCATGTAGATTCCAAATTTGCAACGTACAAGTTGGTAGCTTTAACCGTTTAAAAGCTACAGGCAAAAATAGAGAAAATGAGCTAAACAAAAATTCATCGTGTATAATAAAAATTATTCAAAAATAAGTATATGTTTTACTGCCTGTTAGTTTTGGAACACCCTGTATATAAATATCTGTGCTGATGTATATTATAGAGAATTTCATGTAGATTCCAAATTTGCAACGTACAAGTTGGTAGCTTTAACCGTTTAAGACCTACAGGCAAAAATAGACAAAATGAGCTAAACAAAAATTCATCGTGTATGATAAAAATTATTCAATAATAAGTATACGTTTTACTGCCTGTTAGCTTTGGAACACCTGTATATAAATATCTATGCTGATGTATATTATAGAGAATTTCATGTAGATTCCAAATTTGCAACGTACAAGTTGGTATCTTTAACCGTTTAAAAGCTACAGGCAAAAATAGAGAAAATGAGCTAAACAAAAATTCATCGTGTATGATAAAAATTATTCAAAAATAAGTATACGTTTTACTGCCTGTTAGTGTTGGAACATCCTGTATATAAATATCTGTGCTGATGTATATTATAGAGAATTTCATGTAGATTCCAAATTTGCAACGTACAAGTTGGTAGCTTTAACCGTTTAAAAGCTACAGGCAAAAATAGAGAAAATGAGCTAAACAAAAATTCATCGTGTATGTTAAAAATTATTCATAAATAAGTATACGTTTTACTGCCTGTTAGTTTTGGAACACCTGTATATAAATATCTGTGCTTATGTATATTATAGAGAATTTCATGTAGATTCCAAATTTGCAACGTACAAGTGGGTAGCTTTAACCGTTTAAGAGCTACAGGCAAAAATAGAGAAAATGAGCTAAACAAAAATTCATCGTGTATGATAAAAATTATTCAAAAATAAGTATACGTTTTACTTCCTGTTAGTTTTGGAATACCCTGTATATAAATATCTGTGCTGATGTATATTATAGAGAATTTCATGTAGATTCCAAATTTGCAACGTACAAGTTGGTAGCTTTAACCGTTTAAGACCTACAGGCAAAAATAGAGAAAATGAGCTAAACAAAAATTCATCGTGTATGATAAAAATTATTCAAAAATAAGTATACGTTTTACTGCCTGTTAGTTTTGGAACACGCTGTATATAAATATCTGTGCTGATGTATATTATAGAGAATTTCATGTAGATTCCAAATTTGCAACGTACAAGTTGGTAGCTTTAACCGTTTAAAAGCTACAGGCAAAAGTAGAGAAAATGAGCTAAACAAAAATTCATCGTGTATAATAAAAATTATTCAAAAATAAGTATACGTTTTACTGCCTGTTAGTTTTGGAACACGCTGTATATAAATATCTGTGCTGATGTATATTATAGAGAATTTCATGTAGATTCCAAATTTGCAACGTACAAGTTGGTAGCTTTAACCGTTTAAAAGCTACAGGCAAAAATAGAGAAAATGAGCTAAACAAAAATTCATCGTGTATGATAAAAATTATTCAAAAATAAGTATACGTTTTACTGCCTGTTAGCTTTGGAACACCTGTATATAAATATCTGTGCTGATGTATATTATAGAGAATTTCATGTAGATTCCAAATTTGCAACGTACAAGTTGGTAGCTTTAACCGTTTAAAAGCTACAGGCAAAAATAGAGAAAATGAGCTAAACAAAAATTCATCGTGTATAATAAAAATTATTCAAAAATAAGTATATGTTTTACTGCCTGTTAGTTTTGGAACACCCTGTATATAAATATCTGTGCTGATGTATATTATAGAGAATTTCATGTAGATTCCAAATTTGCAACGTACAAGTTGGTAGCTTTAACCGTTTAAGACCTACAGGCAAAAATAGAGAAAATGAGCTAAACAAAAATTCATCGTGTATGATAAAAATTATTCAAAAATAAGTATACGTTTTACTGCCTGTTAGCTTTGGAACACCTGTATATAAATATCTATGCTGATGTATATTATAGAGAATTTCATGTAGATTCCAAATTTGCAACGTACAAGTTGGTATCTTTAACCGTTTAAAAGCTACAGGCAAAAATAGAGAAAATGAGCTAAACAAAAATTCATCGTGTATGTTAAAAATTATTCATAAATAAGTATACGTTTTACTGCCTGTTAGTTTTGGAACACCTGTATATAAATATCTGTGCTTATGTAAATTATAGAGAATTTCATGTAGATTCCAAATTTGCAACGTACAAGTGGGTAGCTTTAACCGTTTAAGAGCTACAGGCAAAAATAGAGAAAATGAGCTAAACAAAAATTCATCGTGTATAATAAAAATTATTCAAAAATAAGTATACGTTTTACTGCCTGTTACTTTTGGAACAGCCTGTATATAAGTATCTGTGCTGATGTATATTATAGAGAATTTCATGTAGATTCCAAATTTGCAACGTACAAGTTGGTAGCTTTAACCGTTTAAAAGCTACAGACAAAAATAGAGAAAATGAGCTAAACAAAAATTCATCGTGTATGATAAAAATTATTCAAAAATAAGTATACGTTTTACTGCCTGTTAGTGTTGGAACACCTGTATATAAATATCTGTGTTGATGTATATTATAGAGAATTTCATGTAGATTCCAAATTTGCAACGTACAAGTTGGTAGCTTTAACCGTTTAAAAGCTACAGGCAAAAATAGAGAAAATGAGCTAAACAAAAATTCATCGTGTATAATAAAAATTATTCAAAAATAAGTATACGTTTAACTGCCTGTTACTTTTGGAACAGCCTGTATATAAATATCTGTACTGATGTATATTATAGAGAATTTTATGTAGATTCCTAATTTGCAACGTACAAGTTTGTAGCTTTAACCGTTTAAAAGCTACAGGCAAAAATAGAGAAAATGAGCTAAACAAAAATTCATCGTGTATAATAAAAATTATTCAAAAATAAGTATTCGTTTTACTGCCTGTTATTTTTGGAACACCCTGTATATAAATATCTGTGCTGATGTATATTATAGAGAATTTCATGTAGATTCCAAATTTGCAACGTACGAGTTGGTAGCTTTAACCGTTTAAAAGCTACAGACAAAAATAGAGAAAATGAGCTAAACAAAAATTCATCGTGTATGATAAAAATTATTCAAAAATAAGTATACGTTTTACTGCCTGTTAGTGTTGGAACATCCTGTATATAAATATCTGTGCTGATGTATATTATAGAGAATTTCATGTAGATTCCAAATTTGCAACGTACAAGTTGGTAGCTTTAACCGCTTAAGACCTACAGGCAAAAATAGAGAAAATGAGCTAAACAAAAATTCATCGTGTATGATAAAAATTATTCAAAAATAAGTATACGTTTTACTGCCTGTTAGTGTTGGAACACCTGTATATAAATATCTGTGCTGATGTATATTATAGAGAATTTCATGTAGATTCCAAATTTGCAACGTACAAGTTGGTAGCTTTAACCGTTTAAAAGCTACAGGCAAAAATAGAGAAAATGAGCTAAACAAAAATTCATCGTGTATAATAAAAATTATTCAAAAATAAGTATATGTTTTACTGCCTGTTAGTTTTGGAACACCCTGTATATAAATATCTGTGCTGATGTATATTATAGAGAATTTCATGTAGATACCAAATTTGCAACGTACAAGTTGGTAGCTTTAACCGTTTAAAAGCTACAGGCAAAAATAGAGAAAATGAGCTAAACAAAAATTCATCGTGTATGATAAAAATTATTCAAAAATAAGTATACGTTTTACTGCCTGTTAGTGTTGGAACACCTGTATATAAATATCTGTGCTGATGTATATTATAGAGAATTTCATGTAGATTCCAAATTTGCAACGTACAAGTTGGTTGCTTTAACCGTTTAAAAGCTACAGGCAAAAATAGAGAAAATGAGCTATACAAAAATTCATGGTGTATGATAAAAATTATTCATAAATAAGTATACGTTTTACTGCCTGTTGGTTTTGGAACACCCTGTATATAAATATCTGTGCTGATGGATATTATAGAGAATTTCATGTAGATTCCAAATTTGCAACGTACAAGTTGGTGGCTTTAACCGTTTAAGAGCTACAGGCAAAAATAGAGAAAATGAGCTAAACAAAAATTCATCGTGTATAATAAAAATTATTCAAAAATAAGTATACGTTTAACTGCCTGTTAGTTTTGGAACAGCCTGTATATAAATATCTGTGCTGATGTATATTATAGAGAATTTCATGTAGATTCCAAATTTGCAACGTACAAGTTGGTAGCTTTAGGCAAAAATAGAGAAAATGAGCTAAACAAAAATTCATCGTGTATGATAAAAATTATTCAAAAATAAGTATACGTTTTACTGCCTGTTAGCTTTGGAACACCTGTATATAAATATCTGTGCTGATGTATATTATAGAGAATTTCATGTAGATTCCAAATTTGCAACGTACAAGTTGGTAGCTTTAACCGTTTAAAAGCTACAGGCAAAAATAGAGAAAATGAGCTAAACAAAAATTCATCGTGTATAATAAAAATTATTCAAAAATAAGTATATGTTTTACTGCCTGTTAGTTTTGGAACAGCCTGTATATAAATATCTGTGCTGATGTATATTATAGAGAATTTCATGTAGATTCCAAATTTGCAACGTACAAGTTGGTAGCTTTAACCGTTTAAAAGCTACAGGCAAAAATAGAGAAAATGAGCTAAACAAAAATTCATCGTGTATAATAAAAATTATTAAAAAATAAGTATTCGTTTTACTGCCTGTTATTTTTGGAACACCCTGTATATAAATATCTGTGCTGATGTATATTATAGAGAATTTCATGTAGATTCCAAATTTGCAACGTACAAGTTGGTAGCTTTAACCGTTTAAAAGCTACAGGCAAAAATAGAGAAAATGAGCTAAACAAAAATTCATCGTGTATAATAAAAATTATTCAAAAATAAGTATATGTTTTACTGCCTGTTAGTTTTGGAACACCCTGTATATAAATATCTGTGCTGATGTATATTATAGAGAATTTCATGTAGATTCCAAATTTGCAACGTACAAGTTGGTAGCTTTAACCGCTTAAGACCTACAGGCAAAAATAGAGAAAATGAGCTAAACAAAAATTCATCGTGTATGATAAAAATTATTCAAAAATAAGTATACGTTTTACTGCCTGTTAGTGTTGGAACACCTGTATATAAATATCTGTGCTGATGTATATTATAGAGAATTTCATGTAGATTCCAAATTTGCAACGTACAAGTTGGTAGCTTTAACCGTTTAAAAGCTACAGGCAAAAATAGAGAAAATGAGCTAAACAAAAATTCATCGTGTATAATAAAAATTATTCAAAAATAAGTATATGTTTTACTGCCTGTTAGTTTTGGAACACCCTGTATATAAATATCTGTGCTCATGTATATTATAGAGAATTTCATGTAGATACCAAATTTGCAACGTACAAGTTGGTAGCTTTAACCGTTTAAAAGCTACAGGCAAAAATAGAGAAAATGAGCTAAACAAAAATTCATCGTGTATGATAAAAATTATTCAAAAATAAGTATACGTTTTACTGCCTGTTAGTGTTGGAACACCTGTATATAAATATCTGTGCTGATGTATATTATAGAGAATTTCATGTAGATTCCAAATTTGCAACGTACAAGTTGGTTGCTTTAACCGTTTAAAAGCTACAGGCAAAAATAGAGAAAATGAGCTATACAAAAATTCATGGTGTATGATAAAAATTATTCATAAATAAGTATACGTTTTACTGCCTGTTAGTTTTGGAACACCCTGTATATAAATATCTGTGCTGATGGATATTATAGAGAATTTCATGTAGATTCCAAATTTGCAACGTACAAGTTGGTGGCTTTAACCGTTTAAGAGCTACAGGCAAAAATAGAGAAAATGAGCTAAACAAAAATTCATCGTGTATAATAAAAATTATTCAAAAATAAGTATACGTTTAACTGCCTGTTAGTTTTGGAACAGCCTGTATATAAATATCTGTGCTGATGTATATTATAGAGAATTTCATGTAGATTCCAAATTTGCAACGTACAAGTTGGTAGCTTTAGGCAAAAATAGAGAAAATGAGCTAAACAAAAATTCATCGTGTATGATAAAAATTATTCAAAAATAAGTATACGTTTTACTGCCTGTTAGCTTTGGAACACCTGTATATAAATATCTGTGCTGATGTATATTATAGAGAATTTCATGTAGATTCCAAATTTGCAACGTACAAGTTGGTAGCTTTAACCGTTTAAAAGCTACAGGCAAAAATAGAGAAAATGAGCTAAACAAAAATTCATCGTGTATAATAAAAATTATTCAAAAATAAGTATATGTTTTACTGCCTGTTAGTTTTGGAACAGCCTGTATATAAATATCTGTGCTGATGTATATTATAGAGAATTTCATGTAGATTCCAAATTTGCAACGTACAAGTTGGTAGCTTTAACCGTTTAAATGCTACAGGCAAAAATAGAGAAAATGAGCTAAACAAAAATTCATCGTGTATAATAAAAATTATTAAAAAATAAGTATTCGTTTTACTGCCTGTTATTTTTGGAACACCCTGTATATAAATATCTGTGCTGATGTATATTATAGAGAATTTCATGTAGATTCCAAATTTGCAACGTACAAGTTGGTAGCTTTAACCGTTTAAAAGCTACAGGCAAAAATAGAGAAAATGAGCTAAACAAAAATTCATCGTGTATAATAAAAATTATTCAAAAATAAGTATATGTTTTACTGCCTGTTAGTTTTGGAACACCCTGTATATAAATATCTGTGCTGATGTATATTATAGAGAATTTCATGTAGATTCCAAATTTGCAACGTACAAGTTGGTAGCTTTAACCGCTTAAGACCTACAGGCAAAAATAGAGAAAATGAGCTAAACAAAAATTCATCGTGTATGATAAAAATTATTCAAAAATAAGTATACGTTTTACTGCCTGTTAGTGTTGGAACACCTGTATATAAATATCTGTGCTGATGTATATTATAGAGAATTTCATGTAGATTCCAAATTTGCAACGTACAAGTTGGTAGCTTTAACCGTTTAAAAGCTACAGGCAAAAATAGAGAAAATGAGCTAAACAAAAATTCATCGTGTATAATAAAAATTATTCAAAAATAAGTATATGTTTTACTGCCTGTTAGTTTTGGAACACCCTGTATATAAATATCTGTGCTCATGTATATTATAGAGAATTTCATGTAGATACCAAATTTGCAACGTACAAGTTGGTAGCTTTAACCGTTTAAAAGCTACAGGCAAAAATAGAGAAAATGAGCTAAACAAAAATTCATCGTGTATGATAAAAATTATTCAAAAATAAGTATACGTTTTACTGCCTGTTAGTGTTGGAACACCTGTATATAAATATCTGTGCTGATGTATATTATAGAGAATTTCATGTAGATTCCAAATTTGCAACGTACAAGTTGGTTGCTTTAACCGTTTAAAAGCTACAGGCAAAAATAGAGAAAATGAGCTATACAAAAATTAATGGTGTATGATAAAAATTATTCATAAATAAGTATACGTTTTACTGCCTGTTAGTTTTGGAACACCCTGTATATAAATATCTGTGCTGATGGATATTATAGAGAATTTCATGTAGATTCCAAATTTGCAACGTACAAGTTGGTGGCTTTAACCGTTTAAGAGCTACAGGCAAAAATAGAGAAAATGAGCTAAACAAAAATTCATCGTGTATAATAAAAATTATTCAAAAATAAGTATACGTTTAACTGCCTGTTAATTTTGGAACAGCCTGTATATAAATATCTGTGCTGATGTATATTATAGAGAATTTCATGTAGATTCCAAATTTGCAACGTACAAGTTGGTAGCTTTAGGCAAAAATAGAGAAAATGAGCTAAACAAAAATTCATCGTGTATGATAAAAATTATTCAAAAATAAGTATACGTTTTACTGCCTGTTAGCTTTGGAACACCTGTATATAAATATCTGTGCTGATGTATATTATAGAGAATTTCATGTAGATTCCAAATTTGCAACGTACAAGTTGGTAGCTTTAACCGTTTAAAAGCTACAGGCAAAAATAGAGAAAATGAGCTAAACAAAAATTCATCGTGTATAATAAAAATTATTCAAAAATAAGTATATGTTTTACTGCCTGTTAGTTTTGGAACACCCTGTATATAAATATCTGTGCTGATGTATATTATAGAGAATTTCATGTAGATTCCAAATTTGCAACGTACAAGTTGGTAGCTTTAACCGTTTAAGACCTACAGGCAAAAATAGAGAAAATGAGCTAAACAAAAATTCATCGTGTATGATAAAAATTATTCAAAAATAAGTATACGTTTTACTGCCTGTTAGCTTTGGAACACCTGTATATAAATATCTGTGCTGATGTATATTATAGAGAATTTCATGTAGATTCCAAATTTGCAACGTACAAGTTGGTAGCTTTAACCGTTTAAAAGCTACAGGCAAAAATAGAGAAAATGAGCTAAACAAAAATTCATCGTGTATAATAAAAATTATTCAAAAATAAGTATTCGTTTTACTGCCTGTTAGTTTTGGAACACCCTGTATATAAATATCTGTGCTGATGTATATTATAGAGAATTTCATGTAGATTCCAAATTTGCAACGTACAAGTTGGTAGCTTTAACCGTTTAAGACCTACAGGCAAAAATAGAGAAAATGAGCTAAACAAAAATTCATCGTGTATGATAAAAATTATTCAAAAATAAGTATACGTTTTACTGCCTGTTAGTGTTGGAACAGCCTGTATATAAATATCTGTGCTGGTGTATATTATAGAGAATTTCATGTAGATTCCAAATTTGCAACGTACAAGTTGGTAGCTTTAACCGTTTAAAAGCTACAGGCAAAAATAGAGAAAATGAGCTAAACAAAAATTCATCGTGTATAATAAAAATTATTCAAAAATAAGTATATGTTTTACTGCCTGTTAGTTTTGGAACACCCTGTATATAAATATCTGTGCTGATGTATATTATAGAGAATTTCATGTAGATACCAAATTTGCAACGTACAAGTTGGTAGCTTTAACCGTTTAAAAGCTACAGGCAAAAATAGAGAAAATGAGCTAAACAAAAATTCATCGTGTATGATAAAAATTATTCAAAAATAAGTATACGTTTTACTGCCTGTTAGTGTTGGAACAGCCTGTATATAAATATCTGTGCTGATGTATATTATAGAGAATTTCATGTAGATTCCAAATTTGCAACGTACAAGTTGGTAGCTTTAACCGTTTAAAAGCTACAGGCAAAAATAGAGAAAATGAGCTAAACAAAAATTCATCGTGTATAATAAAAATTATTCAAAAATAAGTATATGTTTTACTGCCTGTTAGTTTTGGAACACCCTGTATATAAATATCTGTGCTGATGTATATTATAGAGAATTTCATGTAGATACCAAATTTGCAACGTACAAGTTGGTAGCTTTAACCGTTTAAAAGCTACAGGCAAAAATAGAGAAAATGAGCTAAACAAAAATTCATCGTGTATGATAAAAATTATTCAAAAATAAGTATACGTTTTACTGCCTGTTAGCTTTGGAACACCTGTATATAAATATCTGTGCTGATGTATATTATAGAGAATTTCATGTAGATTCCAAATTTGCAACGTACAAGTTGGTAGCTTTAACCGTTTAAAAGCTACAGGCAAAAATAGAGAAAATGAGCTAAACAAAAATTCATCGTGTATAATAAAAATTATTCAAAAATAAGTATATATTTTACTGCCTGTTAGTTTTGGAACACCCTGTATATAAATATCTGTGCTGATGTATATTATAGAGAATTTCATGTAGATTCCAAATTTGCAACGTACAAGTTGGTAGCTTTAACCGTTTAAGACCTACAGGCAAAAATAGAGAAAATGAGCTAAACAAAAATTCATCGTGTATGATAAAAATTATTCAAAAATAAGTATACGTTTTACTGCCTGTTAGTGTTGGAACATCCTGTATATAAATATCTGTGCTGATGTATATTATAGAGAATTTCATGTAGATTCCAAATTTGCAACGTACAAGTTGGTAGCTTTAACCGTTTAAAAGCTACAGGCAAAAATAAAGAAAATGAGCTAAACAAAAATTCATCCTGTATGTTAAAAATTATTCATAAATAAGTATACGTTTTACTGCCTGTTAGTTTTGGAACACCTGTATATAAATATCTGTGCTTATGTAAATTATAGAGAATTTCATGTAGATTCCAAATTTGCAACGTACAAGTGGGTAGCTTTAACCGTTTAAGAGCTACAGGCAAAAATAGAGAAAATGAGCTAAACAAAAATTCATCGTGTATGATAAAAATTATTCAAAAATAAGTATACGTTTTACTTCCTGTTAGTTTTGGAACACCCTGTATATAAATATCTGTGCTAATGTATATTATAGAGAATTTCATGTAGATTCCAAATTTGCAACGTACAAGTTGGTAGCTTTAACCGTTTAAAAGCTACAGCAAAAATAGAGAAAATGAGCTAAACAAAAATTCATCGTGTATAATAAAAATTATTCAAAAATAAGTATACGTTTTACTGCCTGTTACTGTTGGAACACCCTGTATATAAATATCTGTGCTGATGTATATTATAGAGAATTTCATGTAGATTCCAAATTTGCAACGTACAAGTTGGTAGCTTTAACCGTTTAAAAGCTACAGGCAAAAATAGAGAAAATGAGCTAAACAAAAATTCATCGTGTATAATAAAAATTATTCAAAAATAAGTATACGTTTTACTGCCTGTTAGTTTTGGACCACCCTGTATATAAATATCTGTGCTGATTTATATTATAGAGAATTTCATGTAGATTCCAAATTTGCAACGTACAAGTTGGTAGCTTTAACCGTTTAAAAGCTACAGGCAAAAATTGAGAAAATGAGCTAAACAAAAATTCATCGTGTATGATAAAAATTATTCAAAAATAAGTATACGTTTTACTGCCTGTTAGTGTTGGAACATCCTGTATATAAATATCTGCGCTGATGTATATTATAGATAATTTCATGTAGATTCCAAATTTGCAACGTACAAGTTGGTAGCTTTAACCGTTTAAAAGCTACAGGCAAAAATAGAGAAAATGAGCTAAACAAAAATTCATCGTGTATAATAAAAATTATTCAAAAATAAGTATACGTTTTACTGCCTGTTAGTTTTGGAACACCTGTATATAAATATCTGTGCTGATGTATATTATAGAGAATTTCATGTAGATTCCAAATTTGCAACGTACAAGTTGGTAGCTTTAACCGTTTAAAAGCTACAGGCAAAAATAGAGAAAATGAGCTAAACAAAAATTCATGGTGTATGATAAAAATTATTCATAAATAAGTATACGTTTTACTGCCTGTTAGTTTTGGAACACCTTGTATATAAATATCTGTGCTGATGCATATTATAGAGAATTTCATGTAGATTCCAAATTTGCAACGTACAAGTTGGTAGCTTTAACCGTTTAAAAGCTACAGGCAAAAATAGAGAAAATGAGCTAAACAAAAATTCATCGTGTATAATAAAAATTATTCAAAAATAAGTATACGTTTTACTGCCTGTTAGTTTTGGAACACCTGTATATAAATATCTGTGCTGATGTATATTATAGAGAATTTCATGCAGATTCCAAATTTGTAACGTACAAGTTGGTAGCTTTAACCGTTTAAAAGCTACAGGCAAAAATAGAGAAAATGAGCTAAACAAAAATTCATCGTGTATAATAAAAATTATTCAAAAATAAGTATACGTTTTACTGCCTGTTAGTTTTGGAACACCCTGTATATAAATATCTGTGCTGATGGATATTATAGAGAATTTCATGTAGATTCCAAATTTGCAACGTACAAGTTGGTAGCTTTAACCGTTTAAAAGCTACAGGCAAAAATAGAGAAAATGAGCTAAACAAAAATTCATCGTGTATGATAAAAATTATTCAAAAATAAGTATACGTTTTACTGCCTGTTAGCTTTGGAACACCTGTATATAAATATCTGTGCTGATGTATATTATAGAGAATTTCATGTAGATTCCAAATTTGCAACGTACAAGTTGGTAGCTTTAACCGTTTAAAAGCTACAGGCAAAAATAGAGAAAATGAGCTAAACAAAAATTCATCGTGTATAATAAAAATTATTCAAAAATAAGTATATATTTTACTGCCTGTTAGTTTTGGAACACCCTGTATATAAATATCTGTGCTGATGTATATTATAGAGAATTTCATGTAGATTCCAAATTTGCAACGTACAAGTTGGTAGCTTTAACCGTTTAAGACCTACAGGCAAAAATAGAGAAAATGAGCTAAACAAAAATTCATCGTGTATGATAAAAATTATTCAAAAATAAGTATACGTTTTACTGCCTGTTAGTGTTGGAACATCCTGTATATAAATATCTGTGCTGATGTATATTATAGAGAATTTCATGTAGATTCCAAATTTGCAACGTACAAGTTGGTAGCTTTAACCGTTTAAGACCTACAGGCAAAAATAGAGAAAATGAGCTAAACAAAAATTCATCGTGTATGATAAAAATTATTCAAAAATAAGTATACGTTTTACTGCCTGTTAGTTTTGGAACACCCTGTATATAAATATCTGTGCTGATGTATATTATAGAGAATTTCATGTAGATTCCAAATTTGCAACGTACAAGTTGGTAGCTTTAACCGTTTAAAAGCTACAGGCAAAAATAAAGAAAATGAGCTAAACAAAAATTCATCCTGTATGTTAAAAATTATTCATAAATAAGTATACGTTTTACTGCCTGTTAGTTTTGGAACACCTGTATATAAATATCTGTGCTTATGTAAATTATAGAGAATTTCATGTAGATTCCAAATTTGCAACGTACAAGTGGGTAGCTTTAACCGTTTAAGAGCTACAGGCAAAAATAGAGAAAATGAGCTAAACAAAAATTCATCGTGTATGATAAAAATTATTCAAAAATAAGTATACGTTTTACTTCCTGTTAGTTTTGGAACACCCTGTATATAAATATCTGTGCTAATGTATATTATAGAGAATTTCATGTAGATTCCAAATTTGCAACGTACAAGTTGGTAGCTTTAACCGTTTAAAAGCTACAGCAAAAATAGAGAAAATGAGCTAAACAAAAATTCATCGTGTATAATAAAAATTATTCAAAAATAAGTATACGTTTTACTGCCTGTTACTGTTGGAACACCCTGTATATAAATATCTGTGCTGATGTATATTATAGAGAATTTCATGTAGATTCCAAATTTGCAACGTACAAGTTGGTAGCTTTAACCGTTTAAAAGCTACAGGCAAAAATAGAGAAAATGAGCTAAACAAAAATTCATCGTGTATAATAAAAATTATTCAAAAATAAGTATACGTTTTACTGCCTGTTAGTTTTGGACCACCCTGTATATAAATATCTGTGCTGATTTATATTATAGAGAATTTCATGTAGATTCCAAATTTGCAACGTACAAGTTGGTAGCTTTAACCGTTTAAAAGCTACAGGCAAAAATTGAGAAAATGAGCTAAACAAAAATTCATCGTGTATGATAAAAATTATTCAAAAATAAGTATACGTTTTACTGCCTGTTAGTGTTGGAACATCCTGTATATAAATATCTGCGCTGATGTATATTATAGATAATTTCATGTAGATTCCAAATTTGCAACGTACAAGTTGGTAGCTTTAACCGTTTAAAAGCTACAGGCAAAAATAGAGAAAATGAGCTAAACAAAAATTCATCGTGTATAATAAAAATTATTCAAAAATAAGTATACGTTTTACTGCCTGTTAGTTTTGGAACACCTGTATATAAATATCTGTGCTGATGTATATTATAGAGAATTTCATGTAGATTCCAAATTTGCAACGTACAAGTTGGTAGCTTTAACCGTTTAAAAGCTACAGGCAAAAATAGAGAAAATGAGCTAAACAAAAATTCATGGTGTATGATAAAAATTATTCATAAATAAGTATACGTTTTACTGCCTGTTAGTTTTGGAACACCTTGTATATAAATATCTGTGCTGATGCATATTATAGAGAATTTCATGTAGATTCCAAATTTGCAACGTACAAGTTGGTAGCTTTAACCGTTTAAAAGCTACAGGCAAAAATAGAGAAAATGAGCTAAACAAAAATTCATCGTGTATAATAAAAATTATTCAAAAATAAGTATACGTTTTACTGCCTGTTAGTTTTGGAACACCTGTATATAAATATCTGTGCTGATGTATATTATAGAGAATTTCATGCAGATTCCAAATTTGTAACGTACAAGTTGGTAGCTTTAACCGTTTAAAAGCTACAGGCAAAAATAGAGAAAATGAGCTAAACAAAAATTCATCGTGTATAATAAAAATTATTCAAAAATAAGTATACGTTTTACTGCCTGTTAGTTTTGGAACACCCTGTATATAAATATCTGTGCTGATGGATATTATAGAGAATTTCATGTAGATTCCAAATTTGCAACGTACAAGTTGGTAGCTTTAACCGTTTAAAAGCTACAGGCAAAAATAGAGAAAATGAGCTAAACAAAAATTCATCGTGTATAATAAAAATTATTCAAAAATAAGTATACGTTTTACTGCCTGTTAGTTTTGGAACACCTGTATATAAATATCTGTGCTGATGTATATTATAGAGAATTTCATGTAGATTCCAAATTTGCAACGTACAAGTTGGTAGCTTTAACCATTTAAAAGCTACAGGAAAAAATAGAGAAAATGAGCTAAACAAAAATTCATCGTGTATAATAAAAATTATTCAAAAATAAGTATACGTTTTACTGCCTGTTAGTTTTGGAACACCCTGTATATAAATATCTGTGCTGATGTATATTATAGAGAATTTCATGTAGATTCCAAATTTGCAACGTACAAGTTGGTAGCTTTAACCGTTTAAAAGCTACAGGCAAAAATAGAGAAAATGAGCTAAACAAAAATTCATCGTGTATAATAAAAATTATTCAAAAATAAGTATACGTTTTACTGCCTGTTACTGTTGGAACACCCTGTATATAAATATCTGTGCTGATGTATATTATAGAGAATTTCATGTAGATTCCAAATTTGCAACGTACAAGTTGGTAGCTTTAACCGTTTAAAAGCTACAGGCAAAAATAGAGAAAATGAGCTAAACAAAAATTCATCGTGTATAATAAAAATTATTCAAAAATAAGTATACGTTTTACTGCCTGTTAGTTTTGGACCACCCTGTATATAAATATCTGTGCTGATTTATATTATAGAGAATTTCATGTAGATTCCAAATTTGCAACGTACAAGTTGGTAGCTTTAACCGTTTAAAAGCTACAGGCAAAAATTGAGAAAATGAGCTAAACAAAAATTCATCGTGTATGATAAAAATTATTCAAAAATAAGTATACGTTTTACTGCCTGTTAGTGTTGGAACATCCTGTATATAAATATCTGCGCTGATGTATATTATAGATAATTTCATGTAGATTCCAAATTTGCAACGTACAAGTTGGTAGCTTTAACCGTTTAAAAGCTACAGGCAAAAATAGAGAAAATGAGCTAAACAAAAATTCATCGTGTATAATAAAAATTATTCAAAAATAAGTATATGTTTTACTGCCTGTTAGTTTTGGAACACCCTGTATATAAATATCTGTGCTGATGTATATTATAGAGAATTTCATGTAGATACCAAATTTGCAACGTACAAGTTGGTAGCTTTAACCGTTTAAAAGCTACAGGCAAAAATAGAGAAAATGAGCTAAACAAAAATTCATCGTGTATGATAAAAATTATTCAAAAATAAGTATACGTTTTACTGCCTGTTAGTGTTGGAACACCCTGTATATAAATATCTGTGCTGATGTATATTATAGAGAATTTCATGTAGATTCCAAATTTGCAACGTACAAGTTGGTAGCTTTAACCGTTTAAAAGCTACAGGCAAAAATAGAGAAAATGAGCTAAACAAAAATTCATCGTGTATAATAAAAATTATTCAAAAATAAGTATATGTTTTACTGCCTGTTGGTTTTGGAACACCCTGTATATAAATATCTGTGCTGATGTATATTATAGAGAATTTCATGTAGATTCCAAATTTGCAACGTACAAGTTGGTAGCTTTAACCGTTTAAGACCTACAGGCAAAAATAGACAAAATGAGCTAAACAAAAATTCATCGTGTATGATAAAAATTATTCAATAAAAAGTATACGTTTTACTGCCTGTTAGCTTTGGAACACCTGTATATAAATATCTATGCTGATGTATATTATAGAGAATTTCATGTAGATTCCAAATTTGCAACGTACAAGTTGGTAGCTTTAACCATTTAAAAGCTACAGGAAAAAATAGAGAAAATGAGCTAAACAAAAATTCATCGTGTATAATAAAAATTATTCAAAAATAAGTATACGTTTTACTGCCTGTTAGTTTTGGAACAGCCTGTATATAAATATCTGTGCTGATGTATATTATAGAGAATTTCATGTAGATTCCAAATTTGCAACGTACAAGTTGGTAGCTTTAACCGTTTAAAAGCTACAGGCAAAAATAGAGAAAATGAGCTAAACAAAAATTCATCGTGTATAATAAAAATTATTCAAAAATAAGTATACGTTTTACTGCCTGTTACTGTTGGAACACCCTGTATATAAATATCTGTGCTGATGTATATTATAGAGAATTTCATGTAGATTCCAAATTTGCAACGTACAAGTTGGTAGCTTTAACCGTTTAAAAGCTACAGGCAAAAATAGAGAAAATGAGCTAAACAAAAATTCATCGTGTATAATAAAAATTATTCAAAAATAAGTATACGTTTTACTGCCTGTTAGTTTTGGACCACCCTGTATATAAATATCTGTGCTGATTTATATTATAGAGAATTTCATGTAGATTCCAAATTTGCAACGTACAAGTTGGTAGCTTTAACCGTTTAAAAGCTACAGGCAAAAATTGAGAAAATGAGCTAAACAAAAATTCATCGTGTATGATAAAAATTATTCAAAAATAAGTATACGTTTTACTGCCTGTTAGTGTTGGAACATCCTGTATATAAATATCTGCGCTGATGTATATTATAGATAATTTCATGTAGATTCCAAATTTGCAACGTACAAGTTGGTAGCTTTAACCGTTTAAAAGCTACAGGCAAAAATAGAGAAAATGAGCTAAACAAAAATTCATCGTGTATAATAAAAATTATTCAAAAATAAGTATATGTTTTACTGCCTGTTAGTTTTGGAACACCCTGTATATAAATATCTGTGCTGATGTATATTATAGAGAATTTCATGTAGATACCAAATTTGCAACGTACAAGTTGGTAGCTTTAACCGTTTAAAAGCTACAGGCAAAAATAGAGAAAATGAGCTAAACAAAAATTCATCGTGTATGATAAAAATTATTCAAAAATAAGTATACGTTTTACTGCCTGTTAGTGTTGGAACACCATGTATATAAATATCTGTGCTGATGTATATTATAGAGAATTTCATGTAGATTCCAAATTTGCAACGTACAAGTTGGTAGCTTTAACCGTTTAAAAGCTACAGGCAAAAATAGAGAAAATGAGCTAAACAAAAATTCATCGTGTATAATAAAAATTATTCAAAAATAAGTATATGTTTTACTGCCTGTTAGTTTTGGAACACCCTGTATATAAATATCTGTGCTGATGTATATTATAGAGAATTTCATGTAGATTCCAAATTTGCAACGTACAAGTTGGTAGCTTTAACCGTTTAAGACCTACAGGCAAAAATAGACAAAATGAGCTAAACAAAAATTCATCGTGTATAATAAAAATTATTCAAAAATAAGTATACGTTTTACTGCCTGTTAGTTTTGGAACACGCTGTATATAAATATCTGTGCTGATGTATATTATAGAGAATTTCATGTAGATTCCAAATTTGCAACATACAAGTTGGTAGCTTTAACCGTTTAAAAGCTACAGGCAAAAATAGAGAAAATGAGCTAAACAAAAATTCATCGTGTATGATAAAAATTATTCAAAAATAAGTATACGTTTTACTGCCTGTTAGCTTTGGAACACCTGTATATAAATATCTGTGCTGATGTATATTATAGAGAATTTCATGTAGATTCCAAATTTGCAACGTACAAGTTGGTAGCTTTAACCGTTTAAAAGCTACAGGCAAAAATAGAGAAAATGAGCTAAACAAAAATTCATCGTGTATAATAAAAATTATTCAAAAATAAGTATATGTTTTACTGCCTGTTAGTTTTGGAACACCCTGTATATAAATATCTGTGCTGATGTATATTATAGAGAATTTCATGTAGATTCCAAATTTGCAACGTACAAGTTGGTAGCTTTAACCGTTTAAGACCTACAGGCAAAAATAGAGAAAATGAGCTAAACAAAAATTCATCGTGTATGATAAAAATTATTCAAAAATAAGTATACGTTTTACTGCCTGTTAGCTTTGGAACACCTGTATATAAATATCTATGCTGATGTATATTATAGAGAATTTCATGTAGATTCCAAATTTGCAACGTACAAGTTGGTATCTTTAACCGTTTAAAAGCTACAGGCAAAAATAGAGAAAATGAGCTAAACAAAAATTCATCGTGTATGTTAAAAATTATTCATAAATAAGTATACGTTTTACTGCCTGTTAGTTTTGGAACACCTGTATATAAATATCTGTGCTTATGTAAATTATAGAGAATTTCATGTAGATTCCAAATTTGCAACGTACAAGTGGGTAGCTTTAACCGTTTAAGAACTACAGGCAAAAATAGAGAAAATGAGCTAAACAAAAATTCATCGTGTATAATAAAAATTATTCAAAAATAAGTATACGTTTTACTGCCTGTTACTTTTGGAACAGCCTGTATATAAGTATCTGTGCTGATGTATATTATAGAGAATTTCATGTAGATTCCAAATTTGCAACGTACAAGTTGGTAGCTTTAACCGTTTAAAAGCTACAGACAAAAATAGAGAAAATGAGCTAAACAAAAATTCATCGTGTATGATAAAAATTATTCAAAAATAAGTATACGTTTTACTGCCTGTTAGTGTTGGAACACCTGTATATAAATATCTGTGTTGATGTATATTATAGAGAATTTCATGTAGATTCCAAATTTGCAACGTACAAGTTGGTAGCTTTAACCGTTTAAAAGCTACAGGCAAAAATAGAGAAAATGAGCTAAACAAAAATTCATCGTGTATAATAAAAATTATTCAAAAATAAGTATATGTTTTACTGCCTGTTAGTTTTGGAACAGCCTGTATATAAATATCTGTGCTGATGTATATTATAGAGAATTTCATGTAGATTCCAAATTTGCAACGTACAAGTTGGTAGCTTTAACCGTTTAAAAGCTACAGGCAAAAATAGAGAAAATGAGCTAAACAAAAATTCATCGTGTATAATAAAAATTATTCAAAAATAAGTATACGTTTAACTGCCTGTTACTTTTGGAACAGCCTGTATATAAATATCTGTACTGATGTATATTATAGAGAATTTTATGTAGATTCCTAATTTGCAACGTACAAGTTTGTAGCTTTAACCGTTTAAAAGCTACAGGCAAAAATAGAGAAAATGAGCTAAACAAAAATTCATCGTGTATAATAAAAATTATTCAAAAATAAGTATTCGTTTTACTGCCTGTTATTTTTGGAACACCCTGTATATAAATATCTGTGCTGATGTATATTATAGAGAATTTCATGTAGATTCCAAATTTGCAACGTACGAGTTGGTAGCTTTAACCGTTTAAAAGCTACAGACAAAAATAGAGAAAATGAGCTAAACAAAAATTCATCGTGTATGATAAAAATTATTCAAAAATAAGTATACGTTTTACTGCCTGTTAGTGTTGGAACATCCTGTATATAAATATCTGTGCTGATGTATATTATAGAGAATTTCATGTAGATTCCAAATTTGCAACGTACAAGTTGGTAGCTTTAACCGCTTAAGACCTACAGGCAAAAATAGAGAAAATGAGCTAAACAAAAATTCATCGTGTATGATAAAAATTATTCAAAAATAAGTATACGTTTTACTGCCTGTTAGTGTTGGAACACCTGTATATAAATATCTGTGCTGATGTATATTATAGAGAATTTCATGTAGATTCCAAATTTGCAACGTACAAGTTGGTAGCTTTAACCGTTTAAAAGCTACAGGCAAAAATAGAGAAAATGAGCTAAACAAAAATTCATCGTGTATAATAAAAATTATTCAAAAATAAGTATATGTTTTACTGCCTGTTAGTTTTGGAACACCCTGTATATAAATATCTGTGCTGATGTATATTATAGAGAATTTCATGTAGATACCAAATTTGCAACGTACAAGTTGGTAGCTTTAACCGTTTAAAAGCTACAGGCAAAAATAGAGAAAATGAGCTAAACAAAAATTCATCGTGTATGATAAAAATTATTCAAAAATAAGTATACGTTTTACTGCCTGTTAGTGTTGGAACACCTGTATATAAATATCTGTGCTGATGTATATTATAGAGAATTTCATGTAGATTCCAAATTTGCAACGTACAAGTTGGTTGCTTTAACCGTTTAAAAGCTACAGGCAAAAATAGAGAAAATGAGCTATACAAAAATTCATGGTGTATGATAAAAATTATTCATAAATAAGTATACGTTTTACTGCCTGTTGGTTTTGGAACACCCTGTATATAAATATCTGTGCTGATGGATATTATAGAGAATTTCATGTAGATTCCAAATTTGCAACGTACAAGTTGGTGGCTTTAACCGTTTAAGAGCTACAGGCAAAAATAGAGAAAATGAGCTAAACAAAAATTCATCGTGTATAATAAAAATTATTCAAAAATAAGTATACGTTTAACTGCCTGTTAGTTTTGGAACAGCCTGTATATAAATATCTGTGCTGATGTATATTATAGAGAATTTCATGTAGATTCCAAATTTGCAACGTACAAGTTGGTAGCTTTAGGCAAAAATAGAGAAAATGAGCTAAACAAAAATTCATCGTGTATGATAAAAATTATTCAAAAATAAGTATACGTTTTACTGCCTGTTAGCTTTGGAACACCTGTATATAAATATCTGTGCTGATGTATATTATAGAGAATTTCATGTAGATTCCAAATTTGCAACGTACAAGTTGGTAGCTTTAACCGTTTAAAAGCTACAGGCAAAAATAGAGAAAATGAGCTAAACAAAAATTCATCGTGTATAATAAAAATTATTCAAAAATAAGTATATGTTTTACTGCCTGTTAGTTTTGGAACAGCCTGTATATAAATATCTGTGCTGATGTATATTATAGAGAATTTCATGTAGATTCCAAATTTGCAACGTACAAGTTGGTAGCTTTAACCGTTTAAAAGCTACAGGCAAAAATAGAGAAAATGAGCTAAACAAAAATTCATCGTGTATAATAAAAATTATTAAAAAATAAGTATTCGTTTTACTGCCTGTTATTTTTGGAACACCCTGTATATAAATATCTGTGCTGATGTATATTATAGAGAATTTCATGTAGATTCCAAATTTGCAACGTACAAGTTGGTAGCTTTAACCGTTTAAAAGCTACAGGCAAAAATAGAGAAAATGAGCTAAACAAAAATTCATCGTGTATAATAAAAATTATTCAAAAATAAGTATATGTTTTACTGCCTGTTAGTTTTGGAACACCCTGTATATAAATATCTGTGCTGATGTATATTATAGAGAATTTCATGTAGATTCCAAATTTGCAACGTACAAGTTGGTAGCTTTAACCGCTTAAGACCTACAGGCAAAAATAGAGAAAATGAGCTAAACAAAAATTCATCGTGTATGATAAAAATTATTCAAAAATAAGTATACGTTTTACTGCCTGTTAGTGTTGGAACACCTGTATATAAATATCTGTGCTGATGTATATTATAGAGAATTTCATGTAGATTCCAAATTTGCAACGTACAAGTTGGTAGCTTTAACCGTTTAAAAGCTACAGGCAAAAATAGAGAAAATGAGCTAAACAAAAATTCATCGTGTATAATAAAAATTATTCAAAAATAAGTATATGTTTTACTGCCTGTTAGTTTTGGAACACCCTGTATATAAATATCTGTGCTCATGTATATTATAGAGAATTTCATGTAGATACCAAATTTGCAACGTACAAGTTGGTAGCTTTAACCGTTTAAAAGCTACAGGCAAAAATAGAGAAAATGAGCTAAACAAAAATTCATCGTGTATGATAAAAATTATTCAAAAATAAGTATACGTTTTACTGCCTGTTAGTGTTGGAACACCTGTATATAAATATCTGTGCTGATGTATATTATAGAGAATTTCATGTAGATTCCAAATTTGCAACGTACAAGTTGGTTGCTTTAACCGTTTAAAAGCTACAGGCAAAAATAGAGAAAATGAGCTATACAAAAATTCATGGTGTATGATAAAAATTATTCATAAATAAGTATACGTTTTACTGCCTGTTAGTTTTGGAACACCCTGTATATAAATATCTGTGCTGATGGATATTATAGAGAATTTCATGTAGATTCCAAATTTGCAACGTACAAGTTGGTGGCTTTAACCGTTTAAGAGCTACAGGCAAAAATAGAGAAAATGAGCTAAACAAAAATTCATCGTGTATAATAAAAATTATTCAAAAATAAGTATACGTTTAACTGCCTGTTAATTTTGGAACAGCCTGTATATAAATATCTGTGCTGATGTATATTATAGAGAATTTCATGTAGATTCCAAATTTGCAACGTACAAGTTGGTAGCTTTAGGCAAAAATAGAGAAAATGAGCTAAACAAAAATTCATCGTGTATGATAAAAATTATTCAAAAATAAGTATACGTTTTACTGCCTGTTAGCTTTGGAACACCTGTATATAAATATCTGTGCTGATGTATATTATAGAGAATTTCATGTAGATTCCAAATTTGCAACGTACAAGTTGGTAGCTTTAACCGTTTAAAAGCTACAGGCAAAAATAGAGAAAATGAGCTAAACAAAAATTCATCGTGTATAATAAAAATTATTCAAAAATAAGTATATGTTTTACTGCCTGTTAGTTTTGGAACACCCTGTATATAAATATCTGTGCTGATGTATATTATAGAGAATTTCATGTAGATTCCAAATTTGCAACGTACAAGTTGGTAGCTTTAACCGTTTAAGACCTACAGGCAAAAATAGAGAAAATGAGCTAAACAAAAATTCATCGTGTATGATAAAAATTATTCAAAAATAAGTATACGTTTTACTGCCTGTTAGCTTTGGAACACCTGTATATAAATATCTGTGCTGATGTATATTATAGAGAATTTCATGTAGATTCCAAATTTGCAACGTACAAGTTGGTAGCTTTAACCGTTTAAAAGCTACAGGCAAAAATAGAGAAAATGAGCTAAACAAAAATTCATCGTGTATAATAAAAATTATTCAAAAATAAGTATTCGTTTTACTGCCTGTTAGTTTTGGAACACCCTGTATATAAATATCTGTGCTGATGTATATTATAGAGAATTTCATGTAGATTCCAAATTTGCAACGTACAAGTTGGTAGCTTTAACCGTTTAAGACCTACAGGCAAAAATAGAGAAAATGAGCTAAACAAAAATTCATCGTGTATGATAAAAATTATTCAAAAATAAGTATACGTTTTACTGCCTGTTAGTGTTGGAACAGCCTGTATATAAATATCTGTGCTGATGTATATTATAGAGAATTTCATGTAGATTCCAAATTTGCAACGTACAAGTTGGTAGCTTTAACCGTTTAAAAGCTACAGGCAAAAATAGAGAAAATGAGCTAAACAAAAATTCATCGTGTATAATAAAAATTATTCAAAAATAAGTATATGTTTTACTGCCTGTTAGTTTTGGAACACCCTGTATATAAATATCTGTGCTGATGTATATTATAGAGAATTTCATGTAGATACCAAATTTGCAACGTACAAGTTGGTAGCTTTAACCGTTTAAAAGCTACAGGCAAAAATAGAGAAAATGAGCTAAACAAAAATTCATCGTGTATGATAAAAATTATTCAAAAATAAGTATACGTTTTACTGCCTGTTAGTGTTGGAACAGCCTGTATATAAATATCTGTGCTGATGTATATTATAGAGAATTTCATGTAGATTCCAAATTTGCAACGTACAAGTTGGTAGCTTTAACCGTTTAAAAGCTACAGGCAAAAATAGAGAAAATGAGCTAAACAAAAATTCATCGTGTATAATAAAAATTATTCAAAAATAAGTATATGTTTTACTGCCTGTTAGTTTTGGAACACCCTGTATATAAATATCTGTGCTGATGTATATTATAGAGAATTTCATGTAGATACCAAATTTGCAACGTACAAGTTGGTAGCTTTAACCGTTTAAAAGCTACAGGCAAAAATAGAGAAAATGAGCTAAACAAAAATTCATCGTGTATGATAAAAATTATTCAAAAATAAGTATACGTTTTACTGCCTGTTAGCTTTGGAACACCTGTATATAAATATCTGTGCTGATGTATATTATAGAGAATTTCATGTAGATTCCAAATTTGCAACGTACAAGTTGGTAGCTTTAACCGTTTAAAAGCTACAGGCAAAAATAGAGAAAATGAGCTAAACAAAAATTCATCGTGTATAATAAAAATTATTCAAAAATAAGTATATATTTTACTGCCTGTTAGCTTTGGAACACCTGTATATAAATATCTGTGCTGATGTATATTATAGAGAATTTCATGTAGATTCCAAATTTGCAACGTACAAGTTGGTAGCTTTAACCGTTTAAGACCTACAGGCAAAAATAGAGAAAATGAGCTAAACAAAAATTCATCGTGTATGATAAAAATTATTCAAAAATAAGTATACGTTTTACTGCCTGTTAGTGTTGGAACATTCTGTATATAAATATCTGTGCTGATGTATATTATAGAGAATTTCATGTAGATTCCAAATTTGCAACGTACAAGTTGGTAGCTTTAACCGTTTAAGACCTACAGGCAAAAATAGAGAAAATGAGCTAAACAAAAATTCATCGTGTATGATAAAAATTATTCAAAAATAAGTATACGTTTTACTGCCTGTTAGTTTTGGAACACCCTGTATATAAATATCTGTGCTGATGTATATTATAGAGAATTTCATGTAGATTCCAAATTTGCAACGTACAAGTTGGTAGCTTTAACCGTTTAAAAGCTACAGGCAAAAATAAAGAAAATGAGCTAAACAAAAATTCATCGTGTATGTTAAAAATTATTCATAAATAAGTATACGTTTTACTGCCTGTTAGTTTTGGAACACCTGTATATAAATATCTGTGCTTATGTAAATTATAGAGAATTTCATGTAGATTCCAAATTTGCAACGTACAAGTGGGTAGCTTTAACCGTTTAAGAGCTACAGGCAAAAATAGAGAAAATGAGCTAAACAAAAATTCATCGTGTATGATAAAAATTATTCAAAAATAAGTATACGTTTTACTTCCTGTTAGTTTTGGAACACCCTGTATATAAATATCTGTGCTAATGTATATTATAGAGAATTTCATGTAGATTCCAAATTTGCAACGTACAAGTTGGTAGCTTTAACCGTTTAAAAGCTACAGCAAAAATAGAGAAAATGAGCTAAACAAAAATTCATCGTGTATAATAAAAATTATTCAAAAATAAGTATACGTTTTACTGCCTGTTACTTTTGGAACAGCCTGTATATAAGTACCTGTGCTGATGTATATTATAGAGAATTTCATGTAGATTCCAAATTTGCAACGTACAAGTTGGTAGCTTTAACCGTTTAAAAGCTACAGACAAAAATAGAGAAAATGAGCTAAACAAAAATTCATCGTGTATGATAAAAATTATTCAAAAATAAGTATACGTTTTACTGCCTGTTAGTGTTGGAACACCCTGTATATAAATATCTGTGCTGATGTATATTATAGAGAATTTCATGTAGATTCCAAATTTGCAACGTACAAGTTGGTAGCTTTAACCGTTTAAAAGCTACAGGCAAAAATAGAGAAAATGAGCTAAACAAAAATTCATCGTGTATAATAAAAATTATTCAAAAATAAGTATATGTTTTACTGCCTGTTTGTTTTGGAACACCCTGTATATAAATATCTGTGTTGATGTATATTATAGAGATTTTCATGTAGATTCCAAATTTGCAACGTACAAGTTGGTAGCTTTAACCGTTTAAGACCTACAGGCAAAAATAGAGAAAATGAGCTAAACAAAAATTCATCGTGTATGATAAAAATTATTCAAAAATAAGTATACGTTTTACTGCCTGTTAGTGTTGGAACATCCTGTATATAAATAACTGTGCTGATGTATATTATAGAGAATTTCATGTAGATTCCAAATTTGCAACGTACAAGTTGGTAGCTTTAACCGTTTAAAAGCTACAGGCAAAAATAGAGAAAATGAGCTAAACAAAAATTCATCGTGTATAATAAAAATTATTCAAAAATAAGTATTCGTTTTACTGCCTGTTAGTTTTGGAACACCCTGTATATAAATATCTGTGCTGATGTATATTATAGAGAATTTCATGTAGATTCCAAATTTGCAACGTACAAGTTGGTAGCTTTAACCGTTTAAAAGCTACAGACAAAAATAGAGAAAATGAGCTAAACAAAAATTCATCGTGTATGATAAAAATTATTCAAAAATAAGTATACGTTTTACTGCCTGTTAGTGTTGGAACATCCTGTATATAAATATCTGTGCTGATGTATATTATAGAGAATTTCATGTAGATTCCAAATTTGCAACGTACAAGTTGGTAGCTTTAACCGTTTAAAAGCTACAGGCAAAAATAGAGAAAATGAGCTAAACAAAAATTCATCGTGTATAATAAAAATTATTCAAAAATAAGTATATGTTTTACTGCCTGTTTGTTTTGGAACACCCTGTATATAAATATCTGTGTTGATGTATATTATAGAGATTTTCATGTAGATTCCAAATTTGCAACGTACAAGTTGGTAGCTTTAACCGTTTAAGACCTACAGGCAAAAATAGAGAAAATGAGCTAAACAAAAATTCATCGTGTATGATAAAAATTATTCAAAAATAAGTATACGATTTACTGCCTGTTAGTGTTGGAACATCCTGTATATAAATATCTGTGCTGATGTATATTATAGAGAATTTCATGTAGATTCCAAATTTGCAACGTACAAGTTGGTAGCTTTAACCGTTTAAAAGCTACAGGCAAAAATAGAGAAAATGAGCTAAACAAAAATTCATCGTGTATAATAAAAATTATTCAAAAATAAGTATTCGTTTTACTGCCTGTTAGTTTTGGAACACCCTGTATATAAATAACTGTGCTGATGTATATTATAGAGAATTTCATGTAGATTCCAAATTTGCAACGTACAAGTTGGTAGCTTTAACCGTTTAAAAGCTACAGACAAAAATAGAGAAAATGAGCTAAACAAAAATTCATCGTGTATGATAAAAATTATTCAAAAATAAGTATACGTTTTACTGCCTGTTAGTGTTGGAACATCCTGTATATAAATATCTGTGCTGATGTATATTATAGAGAATTTCATGTAGATTCCAAATTTGCAACGTACAAGTGGGTAGCTTTAACCGTTTAAGAGCTACAGGCAAAAATAGAGAAAATGAGCTAAACAAAAATTCATCGTGTATGATAAAAATTATTCAAAAATAAGTATACGTTTTACTTCCTGTTAGTTTTGGAACACCCTGTATATAAATATCTGTGCTAATGTATATTATAGAGAATTTCATGTAGATTCCAAATTTGCAACGTACAAGTTGGTAGCTTTAACCGTTTAAAAGCTACAGGCAAAAATAGAGAAAATGAGCTAAACAAAAATTCATCGTGTATAATAAAAATTATTCAAAAATAAGTTGACGTTTTACTGCCTGTTACTTTGGAACAGCCTGTATATAAGTACCTGTGCTGATGTATATTATAGAGAATTTCATGTAGATTCCAAATTTGCAACGTACAAGTTGGTAGCTTTAACCGTTTAAAAGCTACAGACAAAAATAGAGAAAATGAGCTAAACAAAAATTCATCGTGTATGATAAAAATTATTCAAAAATAAGTTAACGTTTTACTGCCTGTTAGTGTTGGAACACCTGTATATAAATATCTGTGCTGATGTATATTATAGAGAATTTCATGTAGATTCTAAATTTGCAACGTACAAGTTGGTAGCTTTAACCGTTTAAAAGCTACAGGCAAAAATAGAGAAAATGAGCTAAACAAAAATTCATCGTGTATAATAAAAATTATTCAAAATTAAGTATATGTTTTACTGCCTGTTAGTGTTGGAACACCCTGTATATAAATATCTGTGCTGATGTATATTATAGAGAATTTCATGTAGATTCCAAATTTGCAACGTACAAGTTGGTAGCTTTAACCGTTTAAGACCTACAGGCAAAAATAGAGAAAATGAGCTAAACAAAAATTCATCGTGTATAATAAAAATTATTCAAAAATAAGTATACGTTTAACTGCCTGTTACTTTTGGAACAGCCTGTATATAAATATCTGTACTGATGTATATTATAGAGAATTTCATGTAGATTTCAAATTTGCAACGTACAAGTTGGTAGCTTTAACCGTTTAAAAGCTACAGGCAAAAATAGAGAAAATGAGCTAAACAAAAATTCATCGTGTATAATAAAAATTATTCAAAAATAAGTATTCGTTTTACTGCCTGTTAGTGTTGGAACATCCTGTATATAAATATCTGTGCTGATGTATATTATAGAGAATTTCATGTAGATTCCAAATTTGCAACGTACAAGTTGGTAGCTTTAACCGTTTAAAAGCTACAGGCAAAAATAGAGAAAATGAGCTAAACAAAAATTCATCGTGTATAATAAAAATTATTCAAAAATAAGTATATGTTTTACTGCCTGTTTGTTTTGGAACACCCTGTATATAAATATCTGTGCTGATGTATATTATAGAGAATTTCATGTAGATTCCAAATTTGCAACGTACAAGTTGGTAGCTTTAACCGTTTAAGACCTACAGGCAAAAATAGAGAAAATGAGCTAAACAAAAATTCATCGTGTATGATAAAAATTATTCAAAAATAAGTATACGTTTTACTGCCTGTTAGTGTTGGAACATCCTGTATATAAATATCTGTGCTGATGGATATTATAGAGAATTTCATGTAGATTCCAAATTTGCAACGTACAAGTTGGTGGCTTTAACCGTTTAAGAGCTACAGGCAAAAATAGAGAAAATGAGCTAAACAAAAATTCATCGTGTATAATAAAAATTATTCAAAAATAAGTATACGTTTAACTGCCTGTTAATTTTGGAACAGCCTGTATATAAATATCTGTGCTGATGTATATTATAGAGAATTTCATGTAGATTCCAAATTTGCAACGTACAAGTTGGTAGCTTTAGGCAAAAATAGAGAAAATGAGCTAAACAAAAATTCATCGTGTATGATAAAAATTATTCAAAAATAAGTATACGTTTTACTGCCTGTTAGCTTTGGAACACCTGTATATAAATATCTGTGCTGATGTATATTATAGAGAATTTCATGTAGATTCCAAATTTGCAACGTACAAGTTGGTAGCTTTAACCGTTTAAAAGCTACAGGCAAAAATAGAGAAAATGAGCTAAACAAAAATTCATCGTGTATAATAAAAATTATTCAAAAATAAGTATATGTTTTACTGCCTGTTAGTTTTGGAACACCCTGTATATAAATATCTGTGCTGATGTATATTATAGAGAATTTCATGTAGATTCCAAATTTGCAACGTACAAGTTGGTAGCTTTAACCGTTTAAGACCTACAGGCAAAAATAGAGAAAATGAGCTAAACAAAAATTCATCGTGTATGATAAAAATTATTCAAAAATAAGTATACGTTTTACTGCCTGTTAGCTTTGGAACACCTGTATATAAATATCTGTGCTGATGTATATTATAGAGAATTTCATGTAGATTCCAAATTTGCAACGTACAAGTTGGTAGCTTTAACCGTTTAAAAGCTACAGGCAAAAATACAGAAAATGAGCTAAACAAAAATTCATCGTGTATAATAAAAATTATTCAAAAATAAGTATTCGTTTTACTGCCTGTTAGTTTTGGAACACCCTGTATATAAATATCTGTGCTGATGTATATTATAGAGAATTTCATGTAGATTCCAAATTTGCAACGTACAAGTTGGTAGCTTTAACCGTTTAAGACCTACAGGCAAAAATAGAGAAAATGAGCTAAACAAAAATTCATCGTGTATGATAAAAATTATTCAAAAATAAGTATACGTTTTACTGCCTGTTAGTGTTGGAACAGCCTGTATATAAATATCTGTGCTGATGTATATTATAGAGAATTTCATGTAGATTCCAAATTTGCAACGTACAAGTTGGTAGCTTTAACCGTTTAAAAGCTACAGGCAAAAATAGAGAAAATGAGCTAAACAAAAATTCATCGTGTATAATAAAAATTATTCAAAAATAAGTATATGTTTTACTGCCTGTTAGTTTTGGAACACCCTGTATATAAATATCTGTGCTGATGTATATTATAGAGAATTTCATGTAGATACCAAATTTGCAACGTACAAGTTGGTAGCTTTAACCGTTTAAAAGCTACAGGCAAAAATAGAGAAAATGAGCTAAACAAAAATTCATCGTGTATGATAAAAATTATTCAAAAATAAGTATACGTTTTACTGCCTGTTAGTGTTGGAACAGCCTGTATATAAATATCTGTGCTGATGTATATTATAGAGAATTTCATGTAGATTCCAAATTTGCAACGTACAAGTTGGTAGCTTTAACCGTTTAAAAGCTACAGGCAAAAATAGAGAAAATGAGCTAAACAAAAATTCATCGTGTATAATAAAAATTATTCAAAAATAAGTATATGTTTTACTGCCTGTTAGTTTTGGAACACCCTGTATATAAATATCTGTGCTGATGTATATTATAGAGAATTTCATGTAGATACCAAATTTGCAACGTACAAGTTGGTAGCTTTAACCGTTTAAAAGCTACAGGCAAAAATAGAGAAAATGAGCTAAACAAAAATTCATCGTGTATGATAAAAATTATTCAAAAATAAGTATACGTTTTACTGCCTGTTAGCTTTGGAACACCTGTATATAAATATCTGTGCTGATGTATATTATAGAGAATTTCATGTAGATTCCAAATTTGCAACGTACAAGTTGGTAGCTTTAACCGTTTAAAAGCTACAGGCAAAAATAGAGAAAATGAGCTAAACAAAAATTCATCGTGTATAATAAAAATTATTCAAAAATAAGTATATATTTTACTGCCTGTTAGTTTTGGAACACCCTGTATATAAATATCTGTGCTGATGTATATTATAGAGAATTTCATGTAGATTCCAAATTTGCAACGTACAAGTTGGTAGCTTTAACCGTTTAAGACCTACAGGCAAAAATAGAGAAAATGAGCTAAACAAAAATTCATCGTGTATGATAAAAATTATTCAAAAATAAGTATACGTTTTACTGCCTGTTAGTGTTGGAACACCTGTATATAAATATCTGTGCTGATGTATATTATAGAGAATTTCATGTAGATTCCAAATTTGCAACGTACAAGTTGGTAGCTTTAACCGTTTAAGACCTACAGGCAAAAATAGAGAAAATGAGCTAAACAAAAATTCATCGTGTATGATAAAAATTATTCAAAAATAAGTATACGTTTTACTGCCTGTTAGTTTTGGAACACCCTGTATATAAATATCTGTGCTGATGTATATTATAGAGAATTTCATGTAGATTCCAAATTTGCAACGTACAAGTTGGTAGCTTTAACCGTTTAAAAGCTACAGGCAAAAATAAAGAAAATGAGCTAAACAAAAATTCATCGTGTATGTTAAAAATTATTCATAAATAAGTATACGTTTTACTGCCTGTTAGTTTTGGAACACCTGTATATAAATATCTGTGCTTATGTAAATTATAGAGAATTTCATGTAGATTCCAAATTTGCAACGTACAAGTGGGTAGCTTTAACCGTTTAAGAGCTACAGGCAAAAATAGAGAAAATGAGCTAAACAAAAATTCATCGTGTATGATAAAAATTATTCAAAAATAAGTATACGTTTTACTTCCTGTTAGTTTTGGAACACCCTGTATATAAATATCTGTGCTAATGTATATTATAGAGAATTTCATGTAGATTCCAAATTTGCAACGTACAAGTTGGTAGCTTTAACCGTTTAAAAGCTACAGCAAAAATAGAGAAAATGAGCTAAACAAAAATTCATCGTGTATAATAAAAATTATTCAAAAATAAGTATACGTTTTACTGCCTGTTACTTTTGGAACAGCCTGTATATAAGTACCTGTGCTGATGTATATTATAGAGAATTTCATGTAGATTCCAAATTTGCAACGTACAAGTTGGTAGCTTTAACCGTTTAAAAGCTACAGACAAAAATAGAGAAAATGAGCTAAACAAAAATTCATCGTGTATGATAAAAATTATTCAAAAATAAGTATACGTTTTACTGCCTGTTAGTGTTGGAACACCCTGTATATAAATATCTGTGCTGATGTATATTATAGAGAATTTCATGTAGATTCCAAATTTGCAACGTACAAGTTGGTAGCTTTAACCGTTTAAAAGCTACAGGCAAAAATAGAGAAAATGAGCTAAACAAAAATTCATCGTGTATAATAAAAATTATTCAAAAATAAGTATATGTTTTACTGCCTGTTTGTTTTGGAACACCCTGTATATAAATATCTGTGTTGATGTATATTATAGAGATTTTCATGTAGATTCCAAATTTGCAACGTACAAGTTGGTAGCTTTAACCGTTTAAGACCTACAGGCAAAAATAGAGAAAATGAGCTAAACAAAAATTCATCGTGTATGATAAAAATTATTCAAAAATAAGTATACGTTTTACTTCCTGTTAGTTTTGGAACACCTGTATATAAATATCTGTGCTAATGTATATTATAGAGAATTTCATGTAGATTCCAAATTTGCAACGTACAAGTTGGTAGCTTTAACCGTTTAAAAGCTACAGCAAAAATAGAGAAAATGAGCTAAACAAAAATTCATCGTGTATAATAAAAATTATTCAAAAATAAGTATACGTTTTACTGCCTGTTACTTTTGGAACAGCCTGTATATAAGTACCTGTGCTGATGTATATTATAGAGAATTTCATGTAGATTCCAAATTTGCAACGTACAAGTTGGTAGCTTTAACCGTTTAAAAGCTACAGACAAAAATAGAGAAAATGAGCTAAACAAAAATTCATCGTGTATGATAAAAATTATTCAAAAATAAGTATACGTTTTACTGCCTGTTAGTGTTGGAACACCCTGTATATAAATATCTGTGCTGATGTATATTATAGAGAATTTCATGTAGATTCCAAATTTGCAACGTACAAGTTGGTAGCTTTAACCGTTTAAAAGCTACAGGCAAAAATAGAGAAAATGAGCTAAACAAAAATTCATCGTGTATAATAAAAATTATTCAAAAATAAGTATATGTTTTACTGCCTGTTTGTTTTGGAACACCCTGTATATAAATATCTGTGTTGATGTATATTATAGAGATTTTCATGTAGATTCCAAATTTGCAACGTACAAGTTGGTAGCTTTAACCGTTTAAGACCTACAGGCAAAAATAGAGAAAATGAGCTAAACAAAAATTCATCGTGTATGATAAAAATTATTCAAAAATAAGTATACGTTTTACTGCCTGTTAGTGTTGGAACATCCTGTATATAAATAACTGTGCTGATGTATATTATAGAGAATTTCATGTAGATTCCAAATTTGCAACGTACAAGTTGGTAGCTTTAACCGTTTAAAAGCTACAGGCAAAAATAGAGAAAATGAGCTAAACAAAAATTCATCGTGTATAATAAAAATTATTCAAAAATAAGTATTCGTTTTACTGCCTGTTAGTTTTGGAACACCCTGTATATAAATATCTGTGCTGATGTATATTATAGAGAATTTCATGTAGATTCCAAATTTGCAACGTACAAGTTGGTAGCTTTAACCGTTTAAAAGCTACAGACAAAAATAGAGAAAATGAGCTAAACAAAAATTCATCGTGTATGATAAAAATTATTCAAAAATAAGTATACGTTTTACTGCCTGTTAGTGTTGGAACATCCTGTATATAAATATCTGTGCTGATGTATATTATAGAGAATTTCATGTAGATTCCAAATTTGCAACGTACAAGTTGGTAGCTTTAACCGTTTAAAAGCTACAGGCAAAAATAGAGAAAATGAGCTAAACAAAAATTCATCGTGTATAATAAAAATTATTCAAAAATAAGTATATGTTTTACTGCCTGTTTGTTTTGGAACACCCTGTATATAAATATCTGTGTTGATGTATATTATAGAGATTTTCATGTAGATTCCAAATTTGCAACGTACAAGTTGGTAGCTTTAACCGTTTAAGACCTACAGGCAAAAATAGAGAAAATGAGCTAAACAAAAATTCATCGTGTATGATAAAAATTATTCAAAAATAAGTATACGATTTACTGCCTGTTAGTGTTGGAACATCCTGTATATAAATATCTGTGCTGATGTATATTATAGAGAATTTCATGTAGATTCCAAATTTGCAACGTACAAGTTGGTAGCTTTAACCGTTTAAAAGCTACAGGCAAAAATAGAGAAAATGAGCTAAACAAAAATTCATCGTGTATAATAAAAATTATTCAAAAATAAGTATTCGTTTTACTGCCTGTTAGTTTTGGAACACCCTGTATATAAATAACTGTGCTGATGTATATTATAGAGAATTTCATGTAGATTCCAAATTTGCAACGTACAAGTTGGTAGCTTTAACCGTTTAAAAGCTACAGACAAAAATAGAGAAAATGAGCTAAACAAAAATTCATCGTGTATGATAAAAATTATTCAAAAATAAGTATACGTTTTACTGCCTGTTAGTGTTGGAACATCCTGTATATAAATATCTGTGCTGATGTATATTATAGAGAATTTCATGTAGATTCCAAATTTGCAACGTACAAGTGGGTAGCTTTAACCGTTTAAGAGCTACAGGCAAAAATAGAGAAAATGAGCTAAACAAAAATTCATCGTGTATGATAAAAATTATTCAAAAATAAGTATACGTTTTACTTCCTGTTAGTTTTGGAACACCCTGTATATAAATATCTGTGCTAATGTATATTATAGAGAATTTCATGTAGATTCCAAATTTGCAACGTACAAGTTGGTAGCTTTAACCGTTTAAAAGCTACAGGCAAAAATAGAGAAAATGAGCTAAACAAAAATTCATCGTGTATAATAAAAATTATTCAAAAATAAGTTGACGTTTTACTGCCTGTTACTTTGGAACAGCCTGTATATAAGTACCTGTGCTGATGTATATTATAGAGAATTTCATGTAGATTCCAAATTTGCAACGTACAAGTTGGTAGCTTTAACCGTTTAAAAGCTACAGACAAAAATAGAGAAAATGAGCTAAACAAAAATTCATCGTGTATGATAAAAATTATTCAAAAATAAGTATACGTTTTACTGCCTGTTAGTGTTGGAACACCTGTATATAAATATCTGTGCTGATGTATATTATAGAGAATTTCATGTAGATTCTAAATTTGCAACGTACAAGTTGGTAGCTTTAACCGTTTAAAAGCTACAGGCAAAAATAGAGAAAATGAGCTAAACAAAAATTCATCGTGTATAATAAAAATTATTCAAAAATAAGTATATGTTTTACTGCCTGTTAGTGTTGGAACACCCTGTATATAAATATCTGTGCTGATGTATATTATAGAGAATTTCATGTAGATTCCAAATTTGCAACGTACAAGTTGGTAGCTTTAACCGTTTAAGACCTACAGGCAAAAATAGAGAAAATGAGCTAAACAAAAATTCATCGTGTATAATAAAAATTATTCAAAAATAAGTATACGTTTAACTGCCTGTTACTTTTGGAACAGCCTGTATATAAATATCTGTACTGATGTATATTATAGAGAATTTCATGTAGATTTCAAATTTGCAACGTACAAGTTGGTAGCTTTAACCGTTTAAAAGCTACAGGCAAAAATAGAGAAAATGAGCTAAACAAAAATTCATCGTGTATAATAAAAATTATTCAAAAATAAGTATTCGTTTTACTGCCTGTTAGTTTTGGAACACCCTGTATATAAATATCTGTGCTGATGTATATTATAGAGAATTTCATGTAGATTCCAAATTTGCAACGTACAAGTTGGTAGCTTTAACCGTTTAAAAGCTACAGACAAAAATAGAGAAAATGAGCTAAACAAAAATTCATCGTGTATGATAAAAATTATTCAAAAATAAGTATACGTTTTACTGCCTGTTAGTGTTGGAACATCCTGTATATAAATATCTGTGCTGATGTATATTATAGAGAATTTCATGTAGATTCCAAATTTGCAACGTACAAGTTGGTAGCTTTAACCGTTTAAAAGCTACAGGCAAAAATAGAGAAAATGAGCTAAACAAAAATTCATCGTGTATAATAAAAATTATTCAAAAATAAGTATATGTTTTACTGCCTGTTTGTTTTGGAACACCCTGTATATAAATATCTGTGCTGATGTATATTATAGAGAATTTCATGTAGATTCCAAATTTGCAACGTACAAGTTGGTAGCTTTAACCGTTTAAGACCTACAGGCAAAAATAGAGAAAATGAGCTAAACAAAAATTCATCGTGTATGATAAAAATTATTCAAAAATAAGTATACGTTTTACTGCCTGTTAGTGTTGGAACATCCTGTATATAAATATCTGTGCTGATGTATATTATAGAGAATTTCATGTAGATTCCAAATTTGCAACGTACAAGTTGGTAGCTTTAACCGTTTAAAAGCTACAAGCAAAAATAGAGAAAATGAGCTAAACAAAAATTCATCGTGTATAATAAAAATTATTCAAAAATAAGTATACGTTTTACTGCCTGTTAGTTTTGGAACACCCTGTATATAAATATCTGTGCTGATGTATATTATAGAGAATTTCATGTAGATTCCAAATTTGCAACGTACAAGTTGGTAGCTTTAACCGTTTAAAAGCTACAGGCAAAAATAGAGAAAATAAGCTAAACAAAAATTCATCGTGTATAATAAAAATTATTCAAAAATAAGTATACGTTTTACTGCCTGTTAGTTTTGGAACACTCTGTATATAAATATCTGTGCTGATTTATATTATAGAGAATTTCATGTAGATTCCAAATTTGCAACGTACAAGTTGGTAGCTTTAACCGTTTAAAAGCTACAGGCAAAAATAGAGAAAATGAGCTAAACAAAAATGCATCGTGTATAATAAAAATTATTCAAAAATAAGTATACGTTTTACTGCCTGTTAGTTTTGGAACAGCCTGTATATAAATATCTGTGCTGATTTATATTATAGAGAATTTCATGTAGATTCCAAATTTGCAACGTACAAGTTGGTAGCTTTAACCGTTTAAAAGCTACAGGCAAAAATAGAGAAAATGAGCTAAACAAAAATTCATCGTGTATAATAAAAATTATTCAAAAATAAGTATACGTTTTACTGCCTGTTAGTTTTGGAACACCCTGTATATAAATATCTGTGCTGATGCATGTTATAGAGAATTTCATGTAGATTCCAAATTTGCAACGTACAAGTTGGTAGCTTTAACCGTTTAAAAGCTACAGGCAAAAATAGAGAAAATGAGCTAAACAAAAATTCATCGTGTATAATAAAAATTATTCAAAAATAAGTATACGTTTTACTGCCTGTTAGTTTTGGAACACTCTGTATATAAATATCTGTGCTGATTTATATTATAGAGAATTTCATGTAGATTCCAAATTTGCAACGTACAAGTTGGTAGCTTTAACCGTTTAAAAGCTACAGGCAAAAATAGAGAAAATGAGCTAAACAAAAATGCATCGTGTATAATAAAAATTATTCAAAAATAAGTATACGTTTTACTGCCTGTTAGTTTTGGAACAGCCTGTATATAAATATCTGTGCTGATTTATATTATAGAGAATTTCATGTAGATTCCAAATTTGCAACGTACAAGTTGGTAGCTTTAACCGTTTAAAAGCTACAGGCAAAAATAGAGAAAATGAGCTAAACAAAAATTCATCGTGTATAATAAAAATTATTCAAAAATAAGTATACGTTTTACTGCCTGTTAGTTTTGGAACACCCTGTATATAAATATCTGTGCTGATGCATGTTATAGAGAATTTCATGTAGATTCCAAATTTGCAACGTACAAGTTGGTAGCTTTAACCGTTTAAAAGCTACAGGCAAAAATAGAGAAAATGAGCTAAACAAAAATTCATCGTGTATGTTAAAAATTATTCATAAATAAGTATACGTTTTACTGCCTGTTAGTTTTGGAACACCCTGTAAATAAATATCTGTGCTGATTTATATTATAGAGAATTTCATGTAGATTCCAAATTTGCAACGTACAAGTTGGTAGCTTTAACCGTTTAAAAGCTACAGACAAAAATAGAGAAAATGAGCTAAACAAAAATTCATCGTGTATAATAAAAATTATTCAAAAATAAGTATACGTTTTACTGCCTGTTAGTGTTGGAACATCCTGTATATAAATATCTGTGCTGATGTATATTATAGAGAATTTCATGTAGATTCCAAATTTGCAACGTACAAGTTGGTAGCTTTAACCGTTTCAAAGCTACAGGCAAAAATAGAGAAAATGAGCTAAACAAAAATTCATCGTGTATAATAAAAATTATTCAAAAATGAGTATACGTTTTACTGCCTGTTAGTTTTGGAACACCCTGTATATAAATATCTGTGCTGATTTATATTATAGAGAATTTCATGTAGATTCCAAATTTGCAACGTACAAGTTGGTAGCTTTAACCGTTTAAAAGCTACAGGCAAAAATAGAGAAAATGAGCTAAACAAAAATTCATCGTGTATGATAAAAATTATTCAAAAATAAGTATACGTTTTACTGCCTGTTAGTGTTGGAACACCCTGTATATAAATATCTGTGCTGATGTATATTATAGAGAATTTCATGTAGATTCCAAATTTGCAACGTACAAGTTGGTAGCTTTAACCGTTTAAAAGCTACAGGCAAAAATAGAGAAAATGAGCTAAACAAAAATTCATCGTGTATAATAAAAATTATTCAAAAATAAGTATACGTTTAACTGCCTGTTACTTTTGGAACAGCCTGTATATAAATATCTGTACTGATGTATATTATAGAGAATTTCATGTAGATTCCAAATTTGCAACGTACAAGTTGGTAGCTTTAACCGTTTAAAAGCTACAGGCAAAAATAGAGAAAATGAGCTAAACAAAAATTCATCGTGTATAATAAAAATTATTCAAAAATAAGTATATGTTTTACTGCCTGTTAGTTTTGGAACAGCCTGTATATAAATATCTGTGCTGATGTATATTATAGAGAATTTCATGTAGATACCAAATTTGCAACGTACAAGTTGGTAGCTTTAACCGTTTAAAAGCTACAGGCAAAAATAGAGAAAATGAGCTAAACAAAAATTCATCGTGTATGATAAAAATTATTCAAAAATAAGTATACGTTTTACTGCCTGTTAGTGTTGGAACATCCTGTATATAAATATCTGTGCTGATGTATATTATAGAGAATTTCATGTAGATTCCAAATTTGCAACGTACAAGTTGGTAGCTTTAACCGTTTAAAAGCTACAGGCAAAAATAGAGAAAATGAGCTAAACAAAAATTCATGGTGTATGATAAAAATTATTCATAAATAAGTATACGTTTTACTGCCTGTTAGTTTTGGAACACCCTGTATATAAATATCTGTGCTGATGGATATTATAGAGAATTTCATGTAGATTCCAAATTTGCAACGTACAAGTTGGTGGCTTTAACCGTTTAAGAGCTACAGGCAAAAATAGAGAAAATGAGCTAAACAAAAATTCATCGTGTATAATAAAAATTATTCAAAAATAAGTATACGTTTAACTGCCTGTTACTTTTGGAACAGCCTGTATATAAATATCTGTACTGATGTATATTATAGAGAATTTCATGTAGATTCCAAATTTGCAACGTACAAGTTGGTAGCTTTAACCGTTTAAAAGCTACAGGCAAAAATAGAGAAAATGAGCTAAACAAAAATTCATCGTGTATAATAAAAATTATTCAAAAATAAGTATACGTTTTACTGCCTGTTAGTTTTGGAACACCTGTATATAAATATCTGTGCTGATGTATATTATAGAGAATTTCATGTAGATTCCAAATTTGCAACGTACAAGTTGGTAGCTTTAACCGTTTAAAAGCTACAGACAAAAATAGAGAAAATGAGCTAAACAAAAATTCATCGTGTATGATAAAAATTATTCAAAAATAAGTATAAGTTTTACTGCCTGTTAGTGTTGGAACATCCTGTATATAAATATCTGTGCTGATGTATATTATAGAGAATTTCATGTAGATTCCAAATTTGCAACGTACAAGTTGGTAGCTTTAACCGTTTAAAAGCTACAGGCAAAAATAGAGAAAATGAGCTAAACAAAAATTCATCGTGTATAATAAAAATTATTCAAAAATAAGTATACGTTTAACTGCCTGTTACTTTTGGAACAGCCTGTATATAAATATCTGTACTGATGTATATTATAGAGAATTTCATGTAGATTCCAAATTTGCAACGTACAAGTTGGTAGCTTTAACCGTTTAAAAGCTACAGGCAAAAATAGAGAAAATGAGCTAAACAAAAATTCATCGTGTATAATAAAAATTATTCAAAAATAAGTATTCGTTTTACTGCCTGTTAGTTTTGGAACACCCTGTATATAAATATCTGTGCTGATGTATATTATAGAGAATTTCATGTAGATTCCAAATTTGCAACGTACAAGTTGGTAGCTTTAACCGTTTAAAAGCTACAGACAAAAATAGAGAAAATGAGCTAAACAAAAATTCATCGTGTATGATAAAAATTATTCAAAAATAAGTATACGTTTTACTGCCTGTTAGTGTTGGAACATCCTGTATATAAATATCTGTGCTGATGTATATTATAGAGAATTTCATGTAGATTCCAAATTTGCAACGTACAAGTTGGTAGCTTTAACCGTTTAAAAGCTACAGGCAAAAATAGAGAAAATGAGCTAAACAAAAATTCATCGTGTATAATAAAAATTATTCAAAAATAAGTATATGTTTTACTGCCTGTTAGTTTTGGAACACCCTGTATATAAATATCTGTGCTGATGTGTATTATAGAGAATTTCATGTAGATTCCAAATTTGCAACGTACAAGTTGGTAGCTTTAACCGTTTAAGACCTACAGGCAAAAATAGAGAAAATGAGCTAAACAAAAATTCATCGTGTATGATAAAAATTATTCAAAAATAAGTATACGTTTTACTGCCTGTTAGTTTTGGAACACCTGTATATAAATATCTGTGCTGATGTATATTATAGAGAATTTCATGTAGATTCCAAATTTGCAACGTACAAGTTGGTAGCTTTAACCGTTTAAAAGCTACAGGCAAAAATAGAGAAAATGAGCTAAACAAAAATTCATCGTGTATGATAAAAATTATTCAAAAATAAGTATACGTTTTACTGCCTGTTAGTGTTGGAACACCCTGTATATAAATATCTGTGCTGATGTATATTATAGAGAATTTCATGTAGATTCCAAATTTGCAACGTACAAGTTGGTAGCTTTAACCGTTTAAAAGCTACAGGCAAAAATAGAGAAAATGAGCTAAACAAAAATTCATCGTGTATGATAAAAATTATTCAAAAATAAGTATACGTTTTACTGCCTGTTAGTGTTGGAACATCCTGTATATAAATATCTGTGCTGATGGATATTATAGAGAATTTCATGTAGATTCCAAATTTGCAACGTACAAGTTGGTAGCTTTAACCGTTTAAAAGCTACAGGCAAAAATAGAGAAAATGAGCTAAACAAAAATTCATCGTGTATAATAAAAATTATTCAAAAATAAGTATATGCTTTACTGCCTGGTAGTTTTGGAACACCCTGTATATAAATATCTGTGCTGATTTATATTATAGAGAATTTCATGTAGATACCAAATTTGCAACATACAAGTTGGTAGCTTTAACCGTTTAAAAGCTACAGGCAAAAATAGAGAAAATGAGCTAAGCAAAAATTCATCGTGTATGATAAAAATTATTCAAAAATAAGTATACGTTTTACTGCCTGTTAGTGTTGGAACACCCTGTATATAAATATCTGTGCTGATGTATATTATAGAGAATTTCATGTAGATTCCAAATTTGCAACGTACAAGTTGGTAGCTTTAACCGTTTAAAAGCTACAGGCAAAAATAGAGAAAATGAGCTAAACAAAAATTCATGGTGTATGATAAAAATTATTCATAAATAAGTATACGTTTTACTGCCTGTTAGTTTTGGAACACCCTGTATATAAATATCTGTGCTGATGGATATTATAGAGAATTTCATGTAGATTCCAAATTTGCAACGTACAAGTTGGTGGCTTTAACCGTTTAAGAGCTACAGTCAAAAATAGAGAAAATGAGCTAAACAAAAATTCATCGTGTATAATAAAAATTATTCAAAAATAAGTATATGTTTTACTGCCTATTAGTTTTGGAACACGCTGTATATAAATATCTGTGCTGATGCATGTTATAGAGAATTTCATGTAGATTCCAAATTTGCAACGTACAAGTTGGTAGCTTTAACCGTTTAAAAGCTACAGGCAAAAATAGAGAAAATGAGCAAAACAAAAATTCATCGTGTATGATAAAAATTATTCATAAATAAGTATACGTTTTACTGCCTGTTAGTTTTGGAACACCTGTATATAAATATCTGTGCTGATGTAAATTATAGAGAATTTCATGTAGATTCCAAATTTGCAACGTACAAGTGGGTAGCTTTAACCGTTTAAGAGCTACAGGCAAAAATAGAGAAAATGAGCTAAACAAAAATTCATCGTGTATAATAAAAATTATTCAAAAATAAGTATACCTTTTACTGCCTGTTACTTTTGGAACAGCCTGTATATAAGTATCTGTGCTGATGTATATTATAGAGAATTTCATGCAGATTCCAAATTTGCAACGTACAAGTTGGTAGCTTTAACCGTTTAAAAGCTACAGGCAAAAATAGAGAAAATGAGCAAAACAAAAATTCATCGTGTATGATAAAAATTATTCATAAATAAGTATACGTTTTACTGCCTGTTAGTTTTGGAACACCTGTATATAAATATCTGTGCTGATGTATATTATAGAGAATTTCATGTAGATTCCAAATTTGCAACGTACAAGTTGGTAGCTTTAACCGTTTAAAAGCTACAGGCAAAAATAGAGAAAATGAGCTAAACAAAAATTCATCGTGTATAATAAAAATTATTCAAAAATAAGTATACGTTTAACTGCCTGTTAGTTTTGGAACACCCTGTATATAAATAACTGTGCTGATGTATATTATAGAGAATTTCATGTAGATTCCAAATTTGCAACGTACAAGTTGGTAGCTTTAACCGTTTAAGAGCTACAGGCAAAAATAGAGAAAATGAGCTAAACAAAAATTCATCGTGTATGATAAAAATTATTCAAAAATTAGTATACGTTTTACTGCCTGTTAGTTTTGGAACACCTGTATATAAATATCTGTGCTGATGTATATTATAGAGAATTTCATGTAGATTCCAAATTTGCAACGTACAAGTTGGTAGCTTTAACCGTTTAAAAGCTACAGACAAAAATAGAGAAAATGAGCTAAACAAAAATTCATCGTGTATGATAAAAATTATTCAAAAATAAGTATACGTTTTACTGTCTGTTAGTGTTGGAACATCCTGTATATAAATATCTGTGCTGATGTATATTATAGAGAATTTCATGTAGATTCCATATTTGCAACGTACAAGTTGGTAGCTTTAACCGTTTAAAAGCTACAGGCAAAAATAGAGAAAATGAGCTAAACAAAAATTCATCGTGTATAATAAAAATTATTCAAAAATAAGTATATGTTTTACTGCCTGTTAGTTTTGGAACACCCTGTATATAAATATCTGTGCTGATGTATATTATAGAGAATTTCATGTAGATACCAAATTTGCAACGTACAAGTTGGTAGCTTTAACCGTTTAAAAGCTACAGGCAAAAATAGAGAAAATGAGCTAAACAAAAATTCATCGTGTATGATAAAAATTATTCAAAAATAAGTATACGTTTTACTGCCTGTTAGTGTTGGAACATCCTGTATATAAATATCTGTGCTGATGTATATTATAGAGAATTTCATGTAGATTCCAAATTTGCAACGTACAAGTTGGTAGCTTTAACCGTTTAAAAGCTACAGGCAAAAATAGAGAAAATGAGCTAAACAAAAATTCATGGTGTATGATAAAAATTATTCATAAATAAGTATACGTTTTACTGCCTGTTAGTATTGGAACACCTGTATATAAATATCTGTGCTGATGTAAATTATAGAGAATTTCATGTAGATTCCAAATTTGCAACGTACAAGTGGGTAGCTTTAACCGTTTAAAAGCTACAGGCAAAAATAGAGAAAATGAGCTAAACAAAAATTCATCGTGTATGATAAAAATTATTCAAAAATAAGTATACGTTTTACTGCCTGTTAGTTTTGGAACACCCTGTATATAAATATCTGTGCTGATGTATATTATAGAGAATTTCATGTAGATTCCAAATTTGCAACGTACAAGTTGGTAGCTTTAACCGTTTAAGAGCTACAGGTAAAAATAGAGAAAATGAGCTAAACAAAAATTCATCGTGTATAATAAATATTATTCAAAAATAAGTATACGTTTAACTGCCTGTTACTTTTGGAACAGCCTGTATATAAATATCTGTGCTGATGCGTATTATAGAGAATTTCATGTAGATTCCAAATTTGCAACGTACAAGTGGGTAGCTTTAACCGTTTAAAAGCTACAGGCAAAAATAGAGAAAATGAGCTAAACAAAAATTCATCGTGTATAATAAAAATTATTCAAAAATAAGTATACGTTTTACTGCCTGTTAGTTTTGGAACACCCTGTATATAAATATCTGTGCTGATGCGTATTATAGAGAATTTCATGTAGATTCCAAATTTGCAACGTACAAGTGGGTAGCTTTAACCGTTTAAAAGCTACAGGCAAAAATAGAGAAAATGAGCTAAACAAAAATTCATCGTGTATAATAAAAATTATTCAAAAATAAGTATACGTTTTACTGCCTGTTAGTATTGGAACACCTGTATATAAATATCTGTGCTGATGTAAATTATAGAGAATTTCATGTAGATTCCAAATTTGCAACGTACAAGTTGGTAGCTTTAACCGTTTAAAAGCTACAGGCAAAAATAGAGAAAATGAGCTAAACAAAAATTCATCGTGTATAATAAAAATTATTCAAAAATAAGTATACGTTTAACAGCCTGTTACTTTTGGAACAGCTTGTATATAAGTATCTATGCTGATGCATATTATAGAGAATTTCATGCAGATTCCAAATTTGCAACGTACAAGTTGGTAGCTTTAACTGTTTAAAAGCTACAGACAAAAATACAGAAAATGAGCTAAACAAAAATTCATCTTGTATGATAAAAATTATTCAAAAATAAGTGTACGTTTTACTGCCTGTTAGTTTTGGAACAGCCTGTATATAAGTATCTGTGCTGATGTATATTATAGAAAATTTCATGTAGATTCCAAATTTGCAACGTACAAGTTGGTAGCTTTAACCGTTTAAAAGCTACAGGCAAAAATAGAGAAAATGAGCCAAACAAATATTCTTCGTGTATGATAAAAATTATTCAAAAATAAGTGTACGTTTTACTGCCTGTTGGTTTTGGAACAGCCTGTATATAAGTATCTGTGCTGATGTATATTATAGAGAATTTCATGCAGATTCCAAATTAGCAACGTACAAGTTGGTTGCTTTAACCGTTTAAGAGCTACAGGCAAAAATAGAGAAAATGAGCTAAACAAAAATTCATCGTGTATGATAAAAATTATTCAAAAATAAGTGTACGTTTAACTGCCTGTTACTTTTGGAACAGCCTGTATATATGTATCTGTCCTGATGTATATTATAGAGAATTTCATGTAGATTCCAAATTTGCAACGTACGAGTTGCTAGCTTGAACCGTTTAAAAGCTACAGGCAAAAATAGAGAAAATGAGCTAGACAAAAATTCATCGTTTATGTTAAAAATTATTTAAAAATAAGTGTACGTTTTACTGCCTGTTAGTTTTGGAACAGCCTGTATATAAGTATCTGTGCTGATGTATATTATAGAGAATTTCATGTAGATTCCAAATTTGCAACGTACAAGTTGGTAGCTTTAACCATTTAGAATCTACAGGCAAAATTAGAGAAAATGAGCTAGACAAAAATTCATAGTTTATAATAAAATTTATTCTAAATAATGTGTACTTGCCTGTAACTTTTTGAACAGGCTATATATAAATATTGTATTAATTGTACTTTGTATAGTTAGAAAACTATAATTTTATTGCAATGTCAATTAGTAACTGTGTCTAATAATGTTTTTCTGTGTGATTACAGGATCAACAGCGGACCAAGGACCACTTAAGGACATCCCAGGATATATCTATAGAAAATAACATGTAATATATAATGTATTTATTGTAATATAATAACGTATTTATGTGTGTATTATGAACTGTATAATAAAAAAGAATTTATCTAAATTCAAGCTTATCTTTAAAGTTCCTTTTATATCCCAGATACTTACACGTATGTAGTTTTTAAAACGGCTTCAAGAGTGCAGCACCTATCAATCTAAAAAAATGATGAAAAAACGAACATTTCAAATTTTTGAAGTACTCTTTTCTTTCATGTTATCCTAATACCATCAGAAATTTTCATCAAAATACGACAAAGTGGTGCCCAAATTCGACAAAAGAGTAAATTTTTTCGGTGCATAGATGCTACCTGAAAGTAGCATCTATGCTCGGAATAAATTTTTTTTCGGTGCATAGATGCTACTTTCAGGTAGAATCTATGTACCAAAAAATTGTTTTTTTGGTGCATGGATGCTTCCTTTTGGCCGAACCGACTGGTGCTGCCACCATGCGTCCGTGGCAAAATATAGAACTATAAACCTGTGCGTAGTGTTGATTACAAATTTTATTTATAATAAAAAAGAACAGGGGTTTTTGTTGAAAATTTCTGATGGTATCAGGATAACAGGAAAGAGAAGAGTACTGAATAACTTTTTAAATTAAAAATATATATTGCAACAATTACAAGTACAGTAATACAAAATTAATTATAATACACTCTATACACAATAAATAAACAACAATTATAATTATAGCAATTACAAATATTTTATTTGTATTACAAGCTAAAAGGAAAGGAAATAAATGTGTACAACAATACAATAACATTTTATTATTACAATTATACAAATACAAGTTACCAACAGTCTAGAATGAACGGAAGGGGCACTTTACTTGAACAAAAATCGATTTTTTTCAAATATTTCTTAAACTAAAACAGATAAAAATTTTATATCCAAGTTAATTATTTAACAATGCATTCATTAAAAAATCATCGAAAGTCTGGGGTATTGGAGGGGGTACTTTAGTCGAAGAGGATTCCATGACGTCGACTTTTACAAGTTCTCCAGGGCTGAAATCCAACGGTGGAAGTCCGCGCCTCTAGTCTCCAAGTTTCTCAGCATCTCGTCTCCACAGATCTGAAATTTATCAGAAACATTAATTTATATGTTAACAATTACTCGAAATCTCATTCAGACATTTATTTTTGCAAACCGACGTTTCTTTATACTTTTACAGGGTAAATAAGATCTTATAGATTCTTTTAAAAGATCTTACTTGTATTATTTATACTTAAATATTGTTTAAAATAATAATTTCAAATGAAATATTAGCTTAAATATTATTTTAAAAGTTTTTAACAATTAACTGATACCAATGATGTAGTTTATCTAGACTGGAATATTCTAATGAGCGTTAGCCGAATATTATGCAGGTTGAATAGTACATTTTAAAAGTCAAACAAATATTTTTTATTCAAAATTATATGTTTTTGACTTGTTTAAAGTATAAATAAATGATTTTCAGTTAATTTTATGTGGTTCCTATAAATTTCAGCCGGATTTATAACCAAATTAAAGTTTTGATGGTTTGAAAGAATTGCAAAAGATACGTAACATATTTATATTTGGAGCTCAATATCCAAACAAATTTTGAATCTAATTTACATAACTTTTGATTCTCTACAACTTTTGTTATATGACATTTTTTCGTAAAGTTGATAGTTTACCAGATAATGATGTCACACCCAAGAATGGGTGGAAATATAATTTCAACATATTATTTTTTCAATTCCACGTATTTTTCTACATATATACACAAAATATGGCTGTATTATAATTATAAATAAAGGCACTGTAATTGTCATACCTGAAAATGGGTGGACATACAAACTCCATTCTTAGATTTTTGAAATCTACATATTTTATTACATATACAGCCAAAGTTTCGTTACTTAATATTTATAAACACAGGCGCTCTGAATTTTTAAAAATATTGTATTAATCATATTTTTATCGGCTACTGAAAATCTCAGATTCTGAAATTCATATCTCGGAAACGGTAAGAGATAGAGAAAAAACGTATAGAACCTTTCTCATAGCAAATCGAATTCTAGGGGGGGTGTACATTTAACTTTTTATCATACGACGTACCAGTTCCGAGTTATGACGGTTTATATGGGATTTAACGGGTTTTCAGCCTCCACACCCTTAATTTGGGGTAATATCGAAAAAAGTTTAATGTACGATCTACATAACTTAATATTCTCTACAACTTTTGTCATAAGTATTTTTTTCGTAGAGTTGATAGTTTAGCAAATAAAAATATCACACCCTAAAATGGGTAAAGATACAAACCTTGGATATCGATTTTCAGAATCTACGTATTTTTCTGCGTATATACCCAAATTTTGGTTTTCTAATTATTAAAAATAAGAAGTCCAAAATTTCCAACACCCAAAACTAGGTTTAATAGGAAAAATATTTTTGGTGTATCATACATAATTTTTGATTCTCTACAACTTTTGTCATATGAATTTTTATCGTAAAGTTGATGGTTTAGTAGATAATGTCATACCCAAGAATGGGTGGAAATAAAATTGTGTCGTATTGATTTCTGAAATTTACGTATTAAGTTACATACATACCCAATTTTTTGTTATTTAATATTTATAATTACGGGCGTTGTGAATTTTTAAAATTTTACATTTTAATCGGCTACTGAAAATCTCAGATTTTGAAATTCATATCTCGGAAACGGTAAGAGATAGAGAAAAAGCATATAGAACCTTTCTCATAGCAAATCGAATTTTAGTGGGGGTGTACATTTAACATTTTATCATACGAAGTACCAGTTCCGACGGTTTATATGGGTTTTAACGGGTTTTCAGCCTCCACACCCTTAATTTGGGGTAATATTGAAAAAAGTTTAATGTACGATCTACATAACTTAAAATTCTCTACAACTTTTGTCATAAGTATTTTTTTCGTAGAGTTGATAGTTTAGCAAATAACAATGCCACACCCTAAAATGGGTATAGAACAAACCTTGGATATCGATTTTCAGAATCTACGTATTTTTCTGCATATATACCCAAAATTTGGGTTTTTAATTATTAAAAATAAGAAAAGTCCAAAATTTCCAACACCCAAAATTAGGTTTAATAGGAAAAATATTTTTGGTGTATCATACATAATTTTTGATTCTCTACAAATTTTGTCATATGAATTTTTATCGTAAAGTTGATGGTTTAGCAGATATTGATGTCATACCCAAGAATGGGTGGAAATAAAATTGTGTCGTATCGATTTTTGAAATTTACGTATTAAGTTACATACATACCCAATTTTTTGTTATTTAATATTTATATTTACGGGCGCTGTGAATTTTTAAAATTTTACATTTTAATCGGCTACTGAAAATCTCAGATTTTGAAATTCATATCTCGGGAACGGTAAGAGATAGAGAAAAAGCGTATAGAACCTTTCTCATAGCAAATCGAATTCTAGGGGGGGTGTACATTTAACATTTTATCATACGACGTACCAGTTCCAAGTTATGACGGTTTATATGGGATTTAACGGGTTTTCAGCCTCCACACCCTTTATTTGAGATAATATCGAAGAAAGTTTAATGTACGATCTACATCACTTTTTAATGTAGAATTAAAAACCCAAATTTTGGGTATATACGCAGAAAAATACGTAGATTCCGAAAATCGATATCCAAGGTTTGTATCATTACCCATTTTAGGGTGTGACATTGTTATTTGCTAAACTACCAACTCTACGAACAAAATACTTATGACAAAAGTTGTAGAAAATTTTAAGTTATGTAGATCGTACATTAAACTTTTTTCGATATTACCCCAAATTTAGGGTGTGGAGGCTGAAAACCCGTTAAATCGCATATAAACTGTTATAACTCGGAACTGGTACGTCGTATGATAAAACGTTAAATGTACACCCCCCCTAGAATTCGATTTGCTATGAAAAAGGTCCTATTCGCTTTTTCTGTATCTCTTACAGTTTCCGATATATGAATTTTAAAATTTGAGATTTTCAGTAGCCGATTAAAATGTGTTGGAAATTTTGGACTTTTATTTTAAATTGAAAAACCAAATTTTGGGTATATATGCAGAAAAATACGTAATTCCGAAAATCGATATCCAGTTTGTATCTTTACCCATTTTAGGGTGTAACGTCGTTATCTGCTAAACTATCAACTCTACGAAAAAAATATTAATGACAAAAGTTGTAGAGAATTTTAAGTTATGTAGATCGTATATTAAACTTTTTTCGATATTACCCCAAATTTAGGGTGTGGAGGCTGAAAACCCATTAAATCCCATATAAACTGTTATAACTCCGAACTGGTACGTCGTATGATAAAACGTTAAATGTACACCCCCCCTAGAATTCGATTTGCTATGAAAAAGGTCCTCTTCGCTTTTTCTCTATCTCTTACAGTTTCCGAGATATGAATTTTAAAATGAGATTTTCAGTAGCCGATTAAAATGTAAAATTTTAAAAATTCACTGTACCCGTATTTATAAATCTTAAACAACAAAAATTTGGGTATATATGTAACTTAATACGTAATTTCAAAAATCGATACGACAAACTTTTATTTCGACCCATTCTTGGGTATGACATCATTATCTGCTAAACCATCAACTGTACGATAAAAATTCATATGACAAGAGTTGTAGAGAATCAAAAATTATGTATGATACATTAAAAATATTTTTCCTATTTGACCTAGTTTTGGGTGTTGAAAATTTTGGACTTCTGATTTTAAATAAGTAAAAAAACAAATTTTGGGTATATACGCAGAAAAATATGTATATTCCGAAAATCGATATCCAAGGTTTGTATCTTTACCCATTTTAGGGTGTGGCATTGTTAATTGCTAAACTATCAACTCTACGAAAAAAATACTTATGATAAAAGTTGTAGAGAATTTTAAGTTATGTAGATCGTACATTAAACTTTTTTTGATATTACTCCAAATTTAGGGTGTGGAGGCTGAAAACCTGTGAAATCCCATATAAACCGTCAAAACTTGAGACTGGTACATCGTATGATAAAAAGTTAAATGCACACCCCCCCTAAAATTCGATTTGCTATGAGAAAGGTTCTATACGCCTTTGCTCTATCTCTTACGGATTCCGAGATATGAATTTCAAAATCTGAGATTTTCAGTAGCCGATTAAAATGTAAAATTTCACAGCGTCCGTATTTATAAATATTAAATAACAAAAATTTGGGTATATATGTAACTTAATACATAAATTGCAAACATCGATACAAAATTTTATTTCCACCTATTCTTGGGTATGACATCATTATCTGCTAAACCATTAACTTTACAATAAAAATTCATAAGACAAAAGTTGTAAAGAATCAAAAATTATGTATGATACACCAAAAATATTTTTCCTATTTGACCTAGTTTTGGGTGTTGTAAATTTAGGCCTTTTATTTTTAATAATCAAATTTTGGGTGTATACGCAGAAAAATTCGTAGATACCGAAAATCGATATCCAAAGTTTGTATCTTTACCCATTTTAGGGTGTAACGTCGTTATCTGCTAAACTATCAACTCTACGAAAAAAATATTAATGACAAAAGTTGTAGAGAATTTTAAATTATGTAGATTGCACATTAAACTTTTTTTGATATTACTCCAAATTAAGGGTGTGGAGGTTGAAAACCCGTTAAATCCCATATAAATCGTCGTAACTCGGAACTGGTACGTCGTATGATAAAACGTTAAATGTACACCCCCCCTAGAATTCGATTTGCTATGAGAAAGGTCCTATACGCTTTTTCTCTATCTCTTACAGATTTCGAGATATTAAATTCAAAATCTGAGATTTTCAGTAGCCGATTAAAATGTAAAATTTTAAAAATTCACAGCGCCCGTATTTATAAATATTAAATAACAAAAAATTGGGTATATATGCAACAAGATATGTAGATTTATAAAATGTAAGCGTGGAATTTGTGTCCACCCAGTTTGGGGTACGGCAAGTACAGTGCCTTTATTTATAATGATAATGCAGTCATATTTTGTGCATATATGTAGAAAAATACGTAGAATTCAAAAATCGATATATCGAAATTTTATTTCCACCCATTCTTGGGTGCGACATCATTATCTGCTAAACCATTAACTTTACGAAAAAAATGCATATGACAAAAGTTGATCTGAATCAAAAGTTATGTAAGATTTATCCAAAATTTGTTTGGATATGGTGCTCCAAATTGGAGTTTTTGGAGAAAATATTCTACACTTTGAATTGTTTTAGTTGTAAATGGTGTTATTTATTGTTTTTATTGGTTTATATATAAAAGAAACTATGTATACATATTTAAAAAAGTGTGCAGAATCTAAATTTTCAATCCCCAAGTCGCTACCACGATTATTTTTCGAGATATTCAATAATACAGTGATTAAATCTATTGAAACTTACCGTCACTAACTCGTTGGAATTACAGAATTTCTGGAAGGATTTAAAGACAGGAATAATCGTTTATTCAACACAGGATAATACAATAAATAAAATAATACACATATAAAAGACAATGCAATTGACACAGATGTGAAGGATAAAACACAAGTTGTTGGACGGCGTCAACTTTATAAGAAAACAATTATTGCTACCTTAAAAGATTCAGGGCGCGATGTCTGTCCATCTGTTCGCCCGCAGGGCCCCATTTGCTCGCGTTGTCTTCGGCCAATCGTCGTTCAAGTTGTTCCACAAGTTTAACAGCTCCAGAATTAATTTAAGGGATGTCTGCATGTCTGTCCGCTTGCAAGATGGTTTCATACAGCTGTCAACAATAATAAAAACACTTGTAACAAACGGAATCATAAATAAAACAATAATAATAATTAAATTACCCCTTTATTATCTAAATAAAGATAAGATACCCATTTTTTATCATATTAGTTGTAGTTTTTAATACCATTTTTCTCGAAATAATTGTTGTACAACCCTATGCTATATTTATATCGTTGAAATCAGAAAATAATATTCTATTTAAAGGGCTAAAAAATTATATAGGGTGCCATTTAAAAAAATATTGTTCTACCGTTTGAGAACCGCTGGTTAAATATTCGGTTTGTTACTATTGATACATTAGCCCCTTATTCTTGATCATTTTTGTTATAAAACATTTTTCTCTAAAGTTGTTAATTCACATAGTAACAAACCGAATATTTAACCAGTGGTTCTCAAACGGTAGAACAAAATTATATTTTTTTTAAATGGCATCCTATATAATTTTTTACCCCTTTAAATAGAATATTATTTTCTGATTTCAACGATATAAATATAGCATTGGGTTGTATAACAATTATTTCGAGAAAAATGGTATTAAAAACTAGAAATAATGTAATAAAAATGGGTTTACTACTAGCGTAACTAAGCAACAGACTGTGACTGTATATTGCATAGCCCATTGTAATATTATAACATTATTTTTAATACCATTTTTCTCGAAATAATTGTTATACAACCCTATACCATATTTATATCGTTGAAATCAGTAAAAAATTCTTTATCTAATGAGCTAAAAAATTATATAGGATACTATTTAAAAAAATATAATTTTGTTCTGCCGTTTGAGAACCACTGGTCGATTTTCGGTTTGTTATTATTAATAAATTAGCCCCTTATTCTTGATCATTTCTTATATATAACATTTTTTTCTAAAGTCATTAGTACGGCCAAAAAAGCGCTGGTTGTTTTAAAGGAAACACCCTGTATATGTGTGTGTTCAATGACTAAAAGTGTTATAGGATAATTCTAGCGTGATCCTAAATATACGTTATGTCATTTTTTCAATAATTCTGGCGTGATCCTAAATATAAATTATGTGTTTGTTTTATAAATAATTCTAGCGTGACCCTAAATATAAGTTATATGTATTTTATAAATAATTCTAGCGTGGTCTTAATTATATTCTTATATACAAATTGTGTTATTTTTTCAATTATTTTAGCGTGATTTTACATATAAACTATGTGTTATTTTTCATTTATTCTAGCGTGACCCTATATATGAATTATGTGTGTTATTTTATTAATAATTCTAGCGTGACCCGCCCTGATAACGGGCATACCGTATGGCTGGTAGCATGTCCAAGTGATTAAGGGTGGTCTTTTAATTGTTTATGGATGTGTGTGAATTACGCATCTTCTAAATTAATCCATAAGCGATTGAAAGACCACCCTTAATCACTTGGACATGCTACCAACCAATGAGGGTGCTAATTTAGCACTTCCATACCCACTAATATAATCATAAATTATTATAATAGCTTCAATATATTTTAAGGGCCTATTGGATAAATTGCATGTATTTGGTAATTTTGGGTGGCGAAATTTTTTATCTTTGTATTAACACCACAACCATTGCCGTAAGTTAAAATGGGAGGCAATGCTTTGCAAAAAAACTGATTTCCCACGTTAATCTCTTATGTACACTTTGAAAAAAATCACCCTATATATGAATTGTGATGTGTTTTATTTTATTAATAATTCTAGCGTGACCCGCCCCTAAACGGGCGTACCGTATGGCTGGTAGCATGTCCAAGCGATTAAGGTGGTCTTTTAATCGTTTATGGATCTTGTAAATTAATCCATAAGCGATTGAAAGACCATCCTTAATCACTTGGACATGCTACCAACCATGGAGGTGCTAATTTAGCACTTCCATACCCACTAATATAATCATCAATTATTACAAAAGTATTAATATATTTTTATCTACCATAATTTATATTTAAAAAAATAAATATCATTGGAATGGCACTTATATCCTACAATACAGTAATTGTGGCAGTACATTCGGCTACTTAAAATTGGCGCTGATGTGACCGATATTTGCTGAATGGCTTATTTCTACATTGTATGTATCAGGTACCGTTTATATGTGCACTTATTCTAGCATTATTTTAATTCTAGCGTGACCCCAAATATGAACTATGTGTTATTCTAGCGTGACCCGTCTGTGATTGAATAGTTGATAATATAAGCAAGTGATTAAGAGTGTTCTATCATTTGTTTATTAATATTATTAGGGATAAATGATATGCTATCAGGCTATGGAGGTGCTATCCAAGCATTTCCACACCCACTAATATTCAACATAATCATATTCAATCATCATGTACACATACATGCCACTATTGTTCATGTGTGCTTAAGCCATATGCTTGTATAACTTGCAGTGTGTGTATAATTTCTATGAAGTAAGTGTTATTTTATCAATAATTCTAGCGTGACCCTATATATAACTATGTATAAGTGTTATTTGCTTTATTTATTCTAGCGTGATCCTTATAAATAACAGAGGGAAAAAGGATCATGATAAATGTCAGTAAAGTAAATAACTTTTTTTTAAATCAACTGGCACCGCCGGGGCTCGAACTTGAGATCTCTGGCTTGTCGGGCGGGAGCTTTACCAATTGAGCTACGGGCCACCGATGATGTCAATTGATTTCTTTTATATATAACTGTATGTGTTATTGGTTTTATTTATTTTAGTGTGGTCCTAAATATAAATTATGTATTATTTGCTTTATTTATTCTAACGTGACCCTATATTGCATTTGTTATTCGTTTTATTTATTCTAGCGTGACCCTATATATATAATTATATGTGTTATATTAATTATTTATTCTAGTGTGACTTTATATATGTATATGTGTTATTTGTATTATTTATTCTACCGTGACCCTATATATAACTATTTATATTTATTCTAGCGTGACCCTAAATATAAATTATGTGTGTCATTTGTTTTATTTATTCTAGTGTGACCTTATATGTATATAAAATTGTGCGTGTTATTTAGTAAATAATTCTAGCGTGACCCGCCTGTGTTGAACTATGTATTATTTTTTGTATTTTAGCGTGATTCATTCGTGATAATATATTAAGTTAGGCATTAATATTTTAATATATGTTTAATATTTGTTTTTATTAATTAATGCAGGCATTAGTACTTCATTATACGTGTATATTTAATTGGGTATTTGTAGATATGTTTATGTTTAGACCATTTTATTTTATATTTTTGTGTTAATATTTGCTTTTATATGAGAAAAGAGATACTAATATTTCATTATATAAACTTTGTATAGTTTTATTTATATTGCAGTTAATTTTTTTTTTTCTGTAATTATGTCTAATAGTTATTTTTATATTTGAGAGTAAGCACTAGTACTCCATTATATAAATTTCGTGTTATATATTTACATTATATTATGGAAATACTGCATTTTTGATGGCAATTATTTTTTTTTTAGTTTTTCTGTTCATGTTTAATATTCGCTTTTATATATTAAAGCAGGTACTAGTACTCCATTATATAAATTTCTCATATATTACGTAAATATTTCATTTTTATTGCATTCATTCTCTTTTTGTACTTTTATATGTATACCTAATAGTCGTTTTAATACATGAAAATAGGTACTAGTACTCCATTATATACATTTAATTTCAAACAAATGTATATCCAGAGCATTTTATTTAACATTTTTGCGATAATATTTGTTTTTATACAGTGAAACAGGCACTAGTACTTCATTATATACGCTATACATATATTTTTACGTTTGAAGTAAACATATTTATAATATTTTATTTTACATTTTTGTATTAATGTTTGTTTGTATATATTAAAGTAGGCACTAGTACTCCATTATGCATACTTTGTGATACATATTCACACATATTATGTAAATATTTCATTGTATTTAATTATTAATTTATTTATTTTGAATATTAATATAATTTGAATATTAAAATGATTAATAATAAACAAAATAAGAGTGAACAACCCCATTGTTTTATAAACACTTGTACATAATATATATTTATTGATTTTTTTAATTATTTTAGTATGACCACCCGACCGGGGATACGGGCGTACCGTATGGCTGGTAGCACGTCCTCGTGATTAAGGGTGGTCTTTCAACCGCTTATGGATTAGTTTAGGGATGCGTGCTCCGCACGCATCTCCTAAACTAATCCATAAGCGGTTGAAAGACCACCCTTAATCACGAGGACGTGCTACCAGCCATGGAGGTGCTAATCTAGCACCTCCACAATCACAACCATAACCACCACCAACACCAGCACCACTTGCATCTGTAATTACCCTAAATACAATTAATACTTTAAATTATATTACATTATAATGTTTAACTTGGAATAATGATTGTGTTCATTGGAATGTGATTTGTTTGTTGTGTTTAGGTATGCAACCCGCACAACACACCACGCGGCACCTATATATTACAAGCATTTACACACATAATATACATACATATACACATAATGCTTATATGCTTAACAATGTAATGTATGTGAAAAACAGTGCTTCCATCGTGCAGGTGGGTCTAAGTGCCAACATATACAATACATACATACGAGTATATACAATATATTGCTACTGTATAATGGAGTGTAATGTATAAAGTATGTTAAATAAAGAAAATGGTGCTTCCACGGTACACAGGGGGTTAAATGCCAACATAGCACATACATATACATACATACAATATACTGCTACTATTGTATGTACATAATGGAATGTAATGTTACTATACAATATAGAGCTAGTGAAACTACTATAATGTATTAATGATTTAATGGATGTGAATATGTGTATGTGTGTCTGTGGACAAAAAATAATGAGAATGTTAATGATAAATTATAGACAGTATATAAAATAATTAAAAATACAGCTACTGGTAGTGATACATGTGGTGGTGGATGTGATTGTGGTTGTGGAGGTGCTCAATTAGCACCTCCATGGCTGGCAGCATGTCCTCGTGATTAAGGGTGGTCTTTCAATCGCTTATGGATCAGTTTAGGAGATGCGTGCTCCGCACGCATCCCTAACCCAATCCATAAGCGATTGAAAGACCACCCTTAATCACGAGGACATGCTGCCAGCCATGCGATACGCCCGTTATCACGGGCATATACACACATACATACATACATAATGCTTATATACTTAACAATGTAATGCATGTATATAATACATATGTGTAGTGTATGTTAAATGATAAAAACAGTGCTTCCACCGTGCACAAGGGTATAAGTGCCAACATATTACATACATACAAATATATACAATGTATTGCTACTGTATAATGGAGTGCTATACATATTACAGAATAAAGCATAGGTAGTGTAATGTGCAATGCATGTTAAATGATAAAAATAGTGCTTCCACGGTACACAAGGGGTTAAGTGCCAACATATACTAGACATATACATACACACAATATACTGCTACTATTGTATGTATATAATGGAGTATGTTACTACATAATATAGAGCTAGTGTAACGTATTATATACTACATAGTACAATGATTGAATGAATGTGAATATGTGTAGGTGTATGGGGACAAAATTTAATGAGAATACTAGTGATAAATTTTAAGCAATATATAAAATAAATAAAAATATAGCTACTGGTAGTGATACATGTGTTTGTGATTGTGGATGTGGAGGTGCTAACCTAGCACGTCCATGGCTGGCAGCATGTCCTCGTGATTAAGGGTAGTCTTTCAATCGCTTATGCGTGCACGCATCCCTAAACCAATCCATAAGCGATTGAAAGACCACCCTTAATCACGGGGACATGCTGCCAGCCATACCATACGCCCGTTATTACGGGCAGGTCATGCTAAAAATCATGCTACAAATGTTTATAGACCAATAGAATCATCCACTATTATATAAAGGACTCCATACAAGTAATTGAAACAAGTATGAATAATATACAATAAAATGTATATAATGAAGTACTAGTGCCTATTTCACTGTTTAAGTAAATATTAATATAAAAATATAAAGTAAAATACTCTAAATACATTTGTTGAAATACTTAATTAAATATATATGTAATAGAGTGTCAGTTCCTCTTTCATGTATGAAAACGATTATTAAGCATACGTGTAAAAGTACAAAAAAAAGTGCAATAAAAATGAAGTATTTACGTAATATATATATATATGTATATATAAAACGAAATTTATATAATGGAGTACTAGTACTTGCTTTAATATATAGAAGTGATTATTAAACATGAGCAGAAAAACACCAAAAAAAGTAATTACCATAAAAATATAGTATTTGCGTAATATATAATGGAGTCTTAGTGCTTGCTCCTTTATATAAAAATGAATATTAGACATAATTACAAAAAATAAAAAGAAATTAATTGCCGTATAAATAAAATAATACAAAGTTTATATAATGGAGTATTAGCGTCTAATGCTAATGTAGCTTAAATGTAGTGTATAAAATACATAATACAATGACTCAGAGTATGAATGTGCGTGTGTGTATGAGAGAGAAAGAGTGTGTGTGAAAGTGTGTATGACTATGAAAATGTGTGTGTGACTGTGAGAGTGTGTGTGTGTGTGTGTGTGTCTAAATGTGTGTGTGTGTCTAAATGTGTGTGTGTGTGTGTGTGTCTAAATGTGTATGTGTGTGTGTCTAAATGTGTATGTGTGTGTGTGTCTAAATGTGTGTGTGTGTGTGTGTGTCTAAATGTGTGTGTGTGTGTCTAAATGTGTGTGTGTGTATGTCTAAATATGTGTGTGTGTGTGTGTGTGTATGTCTAAATATGTGTGTGTATCTAAATGTATGTGTGTGTGTATATGTATACAACACCTGAAAGCAATATTTCAACAATGCAATAGGGTCTAAGTGCCATTATATCAACATACACTACATATACCCCACTCAACAGTATACATTCCATATATTCTAGTACTGGTATGGCTTCAATAATATCATATACTGTACATTACATACTGCATTCAATAAATTCGTACGTAATATGTATATTAAACATGTAAAAATAGTGCTATGCCTTTCTTATTTCGTGTCTTTCTAATTCATCCCTCCCCAAACATCAGGTGTTATGCCCTTTATATATTATTATATAATATGTAAATGGACAACAGATTAATAAAGGTTTAAGTACCATATTTATAACAATTTTTGTTTTTCTTACATATATAATATATAAATAATATAATCCCTGTATGATGGTGCACCTCCATTGCCGGTACTACATGTCCAAGTGATTAAGGGTGGTCTTTCAATCGCTTATGAATCAATTTAGAAGATGCGTGCCAAACACGCATAAATTAAATAAATAAATTTATTATCACGGCCTATTACCCATTGCTGGGTGTGCCAATCTGTTTTATATGCAGATATCGATAATAATAATGGCATATTTATACCGTACGGGCGTTTATCAAGCGTCATCTCACGGGCACTCATTACTAGCGTGGAAAATGAACCACAGGGCTCAATTTTGTGCCATTTAAAATTTGTAATATTTGGCATCGGTCGGAATCGAACCCCATTCCCCAAATGACACTCGGGACGCGGCCACGAGACTCAATGCCAAGTACGCATCCCTAAACCAATCCATAAGCGATTGAAAGACCACCCTTAATCACTTGGTTAAGTACTACCAGCCGTACGGTACGCCCATTATGACGGGCACTGTATACGAGTCTTTATAAAACAATGGGATCATCCACTATTATTTTTAGTTATAATGGAAAACCCATTAAAGACAAAAAATGAAATAAAAATACAACCATAGAACCATCAACTTTAATTATCTTTATTATTTCAACATATAAAGACCCATTTTAGAGAAATTACATGTAATATGGTGTTAATATTTGTAAGGAGTAAAGTGTATAATGGAGTGCTAGTGTCTACTTTCATGTATTAAAAAAAATATTATTGCAAGAATGTAAGATAAGATGTACATGTGTATAATGGAGTGCTAGTGCCTGCATTAATATATGAAAGCACAAAAAAGGAGTGTCAGTGCCTACTTTGATGTATAAAAGCAACTGTTGAAAAAACTGTCATAAAAATGAGATATTTACGTGATGTATGTAAATATATAAGATGATAATGGAGTGCTAGTGCATAAAAAGAGACGTATTAATCACTTGATCATACATACTACCAGCCATACTGTATATAATGTGTGTGAATGTTTATAAAACAATGGGGCCATACATTCACCTTCATTTTTTGAATTATAATGAAGGACCCCTTTAAAAAAAATGGTTAAAATAATAAGCGTCCACTAATTCTTTACAATATACAAACATATTAAACGTATGACTAATATAAAGCGGATAAATCGTAGGATGAGGACAGGATGTGGATCCATACAGGAAGCGGAAGTGATCAATTGCAGCAGCCGAAGCTTCAACAATTGGATGGAATATGGAATGGAACTTGATATGGACAAAGGAACTGGTGAAATGTTCAGTGATGGACACTTGATATGTATAACATAATCTGTCCTACAACATTACCAACAATATATTAAAACAGTTTCAACAAGTAATTGCGTAGGCTTCCACAGTCTGAGTCATGAGAAATATTCGTTTTCCGGGAATGGACTGTGTCATATTTTGAGTCAGAGCTCAACGTTTCGCCCGCAGTCATATGGGGCATCTTCAGGAGCAAGGGGGATAATACTGTCTTAAACACGGTTACCCGACGTGTCTACCACGCTAGAGGCCGAGTTTAAGCAACAAGAGGGGGAGACTCAGTTTACAAGGTTACCCGACGTGTAAACCACGCTAGAGGCCGAATAAATCAAGTGACGAAAAGAAGGCCGAGAAGACTAACTAACTGTCTTATCGGCCTTCTTTTCGTCACTTGGTTTATTTGGCCTCTAGCGTGGTTTACACGTCGGGTAACCTTGTAAACTGAGTCTCCCCCTCTTGTTGCTTAAACTCGGCCTCTAGCGTGGTAGACACGTCGGGTAACCGTGTTTAAGACAGTACTATCCCCCTTGCTCCTGAAGATGCCCCATACGACTGCGGGCGAAATGTTGTGCTCTGACTCAAAATATGACACAGTCCATTCCCGGAAAACGAATATTTCTCAGTTTCAACAAGAATGTCCTTCTGTCCTATACTCAAATCGGACAAGCAGCCAATGCACATTATGACAAAAGATCGTTTAATCAACGATTTAATTTAATTAAGTATGAATCTGGAATTGAATGTTGATAAATCCAAGGTGTTAGTATTTGAAAGGCGTAAATTGGTAACTGTGTGGAATGTGTTGGTGGATGGAGTGAAACTGGAGAAAGTGAATGAGTTTGTATATTTGGGTAGCATGATGTCAATGGATGGTCGAATTGATAAGAGAAATTGAAAGGAGAGTGAGTGCGGGGTGTAAGGTAATGGGTGCTCTGGGTACGTTTGCTCGAAACGTAAACGTATCTAGAGAAGCTCGTTTAAGTGTATAATGGAGTGCTAGTGCCTGCTTTGATGTGCGAATGTTGGGCATGGACGGGAAAGCATAAAAAGAGAGTGACTGCCGTGGAAATGAGGTATTTGCGTGGAGTATGTGGATATGTAAGACGGGATCGCGTGAGGAATAATTTGGTGTATAAAGAATGTTGTTAAGAGAGTAGGAATGTGCCAGTTGAGATGGTTTGGTCATGTGGAGAGAATGAAGAGTGAACGTCTTGTAAAGCGTATATATCTTGGTGAAATTGAGGGTGTTCGATTGCGTGGCCGTCCAGTGTGTAAGTGGATGGATGTGATTGATAAGGTACTAAAAGAGAGAAAGTTTCCGAGTGGGAAGAGAAGAAGAGCGTGTATGAATGCGATTATGAATGTGGCCGAGGCGAAAGAAGTGTGCTTAGACAGGAATGTGTGGCGAAGGATGATTGTTTCGTAATTGTTATTGTGGTCCGGTTGCGGTATTTCGCTACCGAAAATCGGTCACTTTAATATGTTAAGAGTGAGGAATACATGTTGTACCTATGATGTCAGGTTAGTAAGAATGTTGTTGAAAGAGAGACTGATTATTTTTTGGAAGATGTTATTTTAATTCTTTCGGGTTTGTGCTAACCCACTAAGTGGGAAATGCGTGATTTTATGTATGTATGTATGTATAATGCTTAAGCTTTGGCATTGCTAGGATGTTATTTAATTGTTTTGTTCATTATCAACATTTATTTATTTTTAAAACATCAACGTTTAGGTGAATTTAATATTTCGAGATATTTTATCGAAACGGTGTAAAGAAATTAGTTTGAATACTTATACACTTATTTCTGAATATTATTATATTTTAGGGAGTTTGTACTGCACATGTAACGGTAAATAAAATCAAAAATGAATTCAAACGTGGATAAATATCGTCCCCAAAAAAAATAATGATCCGTCATCCGTCAAAAATAATAAGTAAATAGCCTTTAAGGCCCTTTTCATAATCAATTTTAAGTATTATAATTAAATTAAAAATAATTCTTGTGTTGTGCTTTAATAGCTATTTTTTTATTATTGTTGTAATCAATAAAAAAAAAATACTCACTGTTTGTTCGTAGTCTTGTCCTCCGCTGGGCAGCTTAGGGCCCCATCATTCCTCGCACGTGGGCTCCACATTGTTGACTCACATTTGAAGCCGGAAAGTCGATCAATTTCATTTTTTTGCAGCTGGGAACGATGGCCAAAAGGCGCATTCGTTTGGTGTACCGATCTCCTGAAAGATTTTTATGTTTATTCTGTTGTAACCACGAATCAATTTATTTTTTAACCCCGCACAATATTAATATATCACGTCGACCCTCCAAAGTTCGTTTTTGCAAAAATTAACAGTCAGTTTTAAGCAAAAATGTACAATTTTTGAACCCGAATGTAATTGAATTCATATTAACACTAAAATCGTGTTGTACGGGTATAAAATATAAATTAAATCGCGGTATTTAAAATTTGATTTAAACAAAAATTATATAAAACTATTTAATAAACTCATCAAAATGTTATTATTAAACATATTAAACATTTACCAATATCCTTAAATACCCTGAAAAAGGTGTAAATGTACAAAGAAACGCCGGTTTTTCAATAATAAACGCTGTATTACTAGACGTTATAAACTCATAAAAAAACAACTGTCTTACCTTAAAAGTTTCAAGTCGCAATGTTTATCCTCTGCTCGACGATTCCTCCCAGCTGTAGGGCCCCATTTGTCGCGATATCTTGGGGCAATCATCGTTCATTTTCACTTGCTCATAACATCTCAACGGGTAAAAATATCGTCAATTCCAGGGCAGAATCGGATTCCTTGGACTTTTAAATATAAATCACAACATTTTCACACCTTAAAACTGTCTGGTATACGATTCTGAAACGGTTTTATCTTGTGGTGTCCGTCGCCGATTTCCATAACCTGACAAAATGTTTTGGTTAGGTTACTAACTTATTTATTATTGAACAAAACTTACTAAAACTAATGTAAAATTTGTAAAATTTAATTAATTATATTGAAAAACAGTTATTTGAAAGCTAAAATAACTATTTAATGTACTTGTGTATTCATCAATTTGCATAACATTGAAAAATTAATGACCAACCGACTTAAACTTTTATTAAATCACTGTAAAAACTATTTTTAAGCATAAATATAACACAAAACACTATTAATAATATAAAATAATACTTTGAAATGTATAAAACACAACAAATTTGTTTGGTTTATAAACAAAATGGGCGTTCGTTGATGCGTTGAAACTTATAATTACCTACCAAGTTAATTATATATTCTATTATTAAAAATTCATTTATATTTATACTAAAATATTATTTAAAACAATAATTTTAATTGAAATACTAGATTAAAAGTTATTTTTAGCGTTGTGGTTTACCCAATGTTATGCAGGTTGAATAGTACATTTTAACCTCAAATCTAGATGTCAATAAGCAATTAAATACTTTTATTAAAAAATAAATGTCTTGTTCTAAGTATAAATAAATAATTTTCAGTTATTTTTACATGTTTCCTGTAAATTTCAGCTTGATGCTGATAACCAAATAAAAGCATTGATAGTTTTACAGAATTAACAAATATATAAAGAAGTATCGGTTTTGCAAGAATAAACGCGGCATGACTTCGTTAGAATATCGAGTTATTGGACATTATAAAAATAAAAAACAAATTATCTTACCTTAACAGCTTCAAGTTGTAGGGCCCCATATTTACATGTTGTCTGCGGGCAATCGTCCAAGATGTGTTTGTCTGCCCGTCTGCTAACAGCTTCGTACAACTGTTCACAACAATAAACAATACTTGTAACAACCGAAATCACAAATATATTAACGTATAGTTCACAAAACGCTGTCTTTTCAATGTCACTACATTTGCTATTGCACCCTCAACGAGTAAAAATATACACCATTTTTATTATTTAATATACATTTCCCGTAACTTCATTTACATATTTCTTAAATTTCATAGCTCAAATCATTGTTGTACGTTTATAATTTATTATTTTCATTGATTGATGACACTTGGTTATAAACACAGGTAGCCATTTTGTCAATGTACGACAAATGTACCAATGATGTATAGTTTATGTAGACTAGATTATTTTAATGAGCGGTGCGTGAGTCGAATATTATACAAATTATACAGCACTTTTTAACCATTTTTATTAAAAAATAATTGTTTTTGGCTTATTGTAAGTATCGATAAATAATATCTAAGAAAGTTTAATGTACGATTTACATAACTTAAAATTCTCTACAACTTTTGTCATAAGCATTTTTTTCGTTGAGTTGATAGTTTAGCAAATAACACTATCACACCCTAAAATGGGTAAAAATTCGAAGTTTGGATACCGATTTTTGGAATCTACGCATTTTTCTGCGTATATACCCAAAATTTGTTTTTTAATTAAAAATAAGAAAAGTCTAAAATTACCACCACCCAAAACTAGGTCAAATAGAAAATATTTTTTTGATGCATCATACATAATTTTTGATTCTCTACAACTTTTGTCATATGCATTTTTTTCGTAAAGTTGATGGTTTAGCAGATAATGATGTCACACCCAAGAATGGGTGCAAATAAAATTTTGCCGTATCGGTTTTTAAAATCTACGTATTTAGCTACATACACACCAACATTTTTGTTATTTAATATTTTTAAATACGAGCGCTGTGAATTTTTAAAATTATTACATTTTAATAGGCTACTGAAAATCTCAGATTTTGATATTTATTTCTCAGAAACGGTAAGAGATAGAGATAAAGCGTATAGGACCTTTTTCATAGCAAATTGAATTCTAGGGGGAGGTGTGCATTTAACTTTTTATCATATGACGTACCAGTTCCGAGTTATGACGGTTTATATGAGATTTAACGGGTTTACAGTCTCCACACCCTTAATTTGGGGTAATATCGAAAAAAGTTTAATGTACGATCTACATAACTTAAAATTCTCTACAACTTTTGTCATAAGTATTTTTTTCGTAAAGTTGATAGTTTAGAAAATAACACTGTCACAGCCTAAAATGGGTGGCATTTCGAAGTTTGAATACCGATTTTTGGAATCTACGTATTTCTCTGCGTATATACTCAAAATTTGGTTTTTTTAATTATTAAAAATAAGATAAGTCCACACCCTTAATTTGGGGTAATATCGAAAAAGTTTAATGTACGATCTACATAACTTAAAATTCTCTACAACTTTTGCCGTAAGTATTTTTTTCGTTAAGTTGATAGTTTAACAGATAACGATGTCACACCCTAAAATGGGTGGAAATTCGAAGTTTGGAAATCGATAATTTAAAAAACCAAACTTTGGGTATATACGCTGAAAAATATGTAGACTCCAAAAATCGATATACGCCAACGGATTCTGTTGTTTCCGCATCCCCTATTCAATATTCGTACTATCATGAACATAGGTACAGTTACCACAAAATATCCCCAAATCCCAACTCTCAGTAACTTTCCCCCCAGACTATTGGCAACACTGAACGTCACTTGTCAGCTGCCAGCTCACATTTGAGATGGCCGACCGTAAGGCAACTCGCGAGGTACTCACTGTTTTATTTTTGTGTATTTTGTGGTACATTGTCAGTTCAAGTAACAATGTCATCGGTAAAATGTTACTCAATGACTTTCCATATCCCATGACAGTGACTATGGTTCAGTTAACGTCAATAACAGTGTACAGTGGCCCGTTGTTTAATTTATGGGGTGTTCGGAAATATGTAGACATCTCCTGGCGATATTATTTTAGTCTAATAGTGCCGCTGGCTTTTGGAAAATTTGTTACATCTGTTTTTTCGCATGTAAGCATATGGAAGGTGCCTGTTTCTTATGCACATACAGGTAAGTAAAATGTTAGGTTAGAATTTTGACGTTTAGCATATGGTTATATGATTTATGGTTAGAATAAATGTGACAGCTCATAGAACAAATTTTTTGCAAATGTTTTTGCTATAGTTATGTCATATGTATAGCTGATTATAACAAAATATGATAAACAAATGATGTAATGTCAAATTTCCATAGCTGCCTATAATTCAAAATATATTTAAATTGTATTTGAGATAGCAGTAGGCTTTGACAATGTTTTTAACATATAATTTCGTCCATAATATTGTTAAAATCAATGTATTAAAATTATACATGTGTTAATTTTTCGAAACGACATTTTTTTTAACTGATAAACAATTTAACCATAATATTTGTTTATAGTCTGTATTATTACTATACAGGGTGTTTCTCGAAATACTTTATATATAAATTGTAGAGCATAAAATTCTGTATATAAATAAGTAAACAAAATTTATTTACTATGTTTTGAAATTACAGTTTAATAGCACTAGCCATGGAATTAAAACAAAAGACAAACAAATGTACGATGTTTTATTTGTTTAATATTATTTATTGTCGGTGCTTTTTGTCAATAAAAATAAGTATTTGAATTGTATAATGCTTATGAATTTTACAATATTATACATCACATATTATTTTTTGTTTTAATGGACCTTTTCAATTTAACGGCTATCTCTTTCTATCGCTGCATATAGTAAGAAAATGGCGCGAACAACTGCCACTTGGACTGTATTAGTATATTCTCGGTAAAAATTTGCATCGCTAGACATTTTAACTTCAATAAAAGCTTTTGTAACTTATTTCAATAAGTATTTTTAAAGTTATCTGACATATTTTTCACATTTTACGTCTAATTTTTTTAGAAACAAACGCGAAGGATCTCATTTGTTCTTATTATGCGCAGATCTCCATTGCGCATATCTTCTATCTCTTTAAATTGAAAAGGTCTATTCCATGGCAAACACTATTAAATAAAGTCCGGTATTTCGTTTGTTTTGAAATTACAATTATTACAATTTAATAGCGCTAGCCATGGAATTAAAACAAAAGACAAACAAATGTGTGATGTTTTATTTGTTTAATATTAGTTTTTGTCGATGCTTTTTGTCAAAAAAATAAATATTTTTGAACTGTATAATGCTTATGAATTTTAAAATATTATAATGTTATTATAAATAAATAATTTTCATTTTAAATTATTTGATTCCAAAATTTTAGTAAAATATAAAACTTTTCATTCATAATTTTAATAAATAGTTATTTGTTTAACTTGGCACTAAAATACCATTGAAAATTAATATTAATTTTTTTTAATATATATTTTGGAAGTTATCGCCATCAAATTATGTTGCTATGCGTTTTTGAACGGTTGCTATGTAATAGTCAGTAAAAACTATTTTTACTGCCTAGGCAGTAAAAGTGACATTTTACAGACAGCTGTCAAAAAAATCGCACTTTTAATGTCAATCGGTGAAAAACTATTTATTCACAACTTCAAAATTATTATAATAGCATTCAGCGAAAAGAATATAATTTTATATTATTCAAAATTTCATTTTGCCAACATGTGGTTGGATAACAGTACTGACAACTGTAAATAACTTTAGTTCCTACTTTACTCACTAATTGTACGCTTCGTACATATTAAAAGTCTGACGTCACAATTTGAAATTAAGCAGACTCCAAATTGCTTTTAAATGGTCCTTAATTTACTATCACATTTGAAAAATATGGTAATTACGAATATTAATTATTATACATGTGATTGAAAAACATTCTGCCAAAATAAATTATACAGGGTGTAAATGAAATAAGTGCATTAAATTTAACCAGTAAAGTAACTCGACGAGAGCAACAATATTTCTTAATAACTTTTTTTTCTAAGTCTTTTAGATTTTGAGTTAAAATTCTTTAAAGATTTGCTGCATATTTCGTTACGCGCCTATGGAGAACACATGGCTGCTGCCGTATTCAAGTGGGATACAAACAGCTCAAAAATTATCGGTTACACTTACAGTCACAGTAATTAATAAATGAATCAAAGGAAATAACATTATTATTAATTAATACGTATTAGTACAATTTTTAAAATAAATAAATTTAAATTTTGGATAACAAAATTATAAAGTTGTGTATTAAACCAGGCTTTTAATCACCTGTGAATAGTGGATGACAAGGAGGGGCGAGGTAACGAGAGGAAGAGCAAAAGATATTAGGTTATGAGATGATTATTTATCGTCGATAAATCATAATTGTTTAAATACGTTATTCAAAAAATGTAAGTACAAACTTTTGTCCATTTAAAAGAGGTACATGAGTACTAATAATTAGTCGTCCATTTATTGTTCCCGCCGAAACATGTTTTAATAAAAAAAATTACAGCATTTTCGTCTGTCGAGATGTGTATTGTGCATAATAAATAATAAATACACCTTCCCAAGTAAATTCAGTCTCATTAATGAACATTATGAGCCATTCCCAAAATTGAAGTTTGTTATGTGCTGAAAACATAGAACTTTTTGCACATGTTATGGATATAACTGTTGCTTTTTTAAAAATTGTCATATGTGACACTCCGTATTGTGATGTGATAAAGATGTACAAGATTAACAAATGTGCGAATATTAAGAACAGAATGATTTGGTGATGACTTGGAAACGCTCCGTGTAAATGCGTTGGCAACTCCATGACACTGTCTTTATGTCAACCGTGATGTCAAGTAAAATGTAGTACAGATACGAGTAAAAAATAAATAAATAAACCATAGGTAAGTAATTACAATGTCTGTGTACTCACATTTTGACAGAATTTTACCTTATAAACAAGTTTATGACTAATGTCAAAATTTAATTGCAACAATTGACAGGACTGTCAATTGCTGTTCATCGCTATTGCTACTGCATTCAATTATCACAAAACTATTTGGAACGACTCGTCAATTTACGGGGTGGTAAAAATGCTAAAAAATATGCGATTTCGAGAAAAAGTTATTAAGAAATATTGTTGCTCTTACCGAGTTATATTACTGGTTAAATTTAATGCACTTATTTCATTTACACCCTGTATATCATGCCATTTAAAATATAACTTCCAGGCAAAACCGGAAGTAGAATTCAGGGCCTTATTACATCAAAATGTGGCATTTAAATTCGCTCCAACTTTGTATTTAAATTATAGGTTTAAAATAAATGACAAAGGAAATATCCATTTGTCCCATTTTTTCAGTCAGCTTGTATAAAAATGTTATCTTATATTTCAAGCCATATAAATAATGCAAAAACTTTCCGGTTTTACGTTTTAAGATTAGAAATAGTTTATGTAAATATATTATCTTTTTGCTAACTAAACAATAATAATTTACTTATTAAAATAAATTATTTATTATCATAATAACTATAATTTTTGCATTACTGCTCTAATTTAAATATTTTTTACATAACTATTATTTAATATATAATTAGTTTCAATTAGGTATTATACAGGCGTCACGTTACATGTAGGTAATTATTTCTCCGTTCAAATTTTCCATTTGAAAAATGGCGGGAATTCCACTGTTTGATTTTTGCGTAGGCGACTTGATGTAGGTCATATATTGACCGAAAATTTTACTTTTCCATTTCTGTTTTTGTAATTATGTATGTCTGTATTGTATTTGAAGTATTGTACACGAAAATTAATTATAAAATATAAATGAATGTATATAATAAGTGTTTTGTATTCATAACGAAGAACATTTCTTAAACTTTGCGTAAAAATGAAGCAATCAATTGTTTAAATAAGAAAGAGAAAGCTTTAATTTATATTATATTTTGTTCTAATTAAAAATATAGCTATATATACATTCATAAATTATATTTTATAATCAATAATTTGTTGAAAATGTAAATCGACGCAACTAAAATGAGTTTGGGCTCTTATGTATTTTATATTTTGTATTAATAATATAACGACACTTTTTTTCCTATCAAGTGAATGGTATGTATTTTATATGCATGTTTATTAATATAAATGATGTAATTGCATATTTATATAATTTTCAGTATTTCCTTAATTATCAATACTGAATAGGGGATTACAGCTCAATCGAATTAAGAGAAATTAGTAAAAAATAATGGAAGTACACTGGCTTGCAAAAAAATCGCGTACATCTTAAAAATCAAGTAACCGAGTTTTTATAATTTTTTAGCTCTGTAAATAATGTAAAAACTGTTTATTTTGACATCTTAATTGACACTAGTGACATTGACAAGTTAAAAATCAAGATCGACTCAATACAGCAAAAAATAGGTGTACGCGATTTTTTTGCAGGCCAGTGTATATGCTTAATAATGAATATTAATAAAGAAATAAAATGATATAATTGAAATACATCGGAAATAAGGGGGTTTTTGTTTTAGCAGCTCGTCACTCATATGAAATCCATATATATTATTTTGATTGGCGACTCAAAGACCACCTATAAATATATAACGAATACCGAGTTAGGGGCGGAGCCTACTACCAATGGAAGTAGAGAAATTCAAATAGCGGAGGCGTGGCTATCAGTCCAGTAGTGCAATTCTCAAACAGTTTTTATTTGAATATAAATATTTTGCATTAAACTTAATTTTTTTCACCGGATTTTCACCGACAGTCTTAATTTTATTTATACGTTCAGATGAAATTATAGAAAAGGTGGAATCCCCTATTAGCGAATTATCTATTTGAGCAAGCAAGGAAAAATCGAGGGGTCCGTCACTCAAGAAATCTTTGTACGCTTACATAAAAATCCGATTGAAAATCTCTGAAATCTTTAGTCCAATCTCAAGAATCTGACAAATTTTTGACAATCTAATAAAAATCCTGAAAATCTTCTCGAATCTAGGAAATCTTCAAAGATTTACAATCTTTGTACGTTTAAACGTAGAGTGACGAACCCCTCGTACGGGCCAGTGTGCTAGGTAAGAAGACCCTCTGCAGATCTGTATTTAACCTCTATTCGTAGCTTGCACGCCCTTAGCTAAAATATCTTTTCGTCCACTTCACTCTGTGTAATAAAACAATAAATTCACTCACCATTTAATTTTTTCTATTCAGTGAAAGCGACAATGCCCCTCTTCACCGTCATCCTCTCCAGGGTCATCCTTCACGAATCTCAAACCCTGAAGGTCTACCTCAGTCTCATCCCCATCATCTTGGGGGTTGGGATAGCGACCGCCACAGAGCTCTCCTTCGACGGGGTGGGTCTCGCAGCTGCTTTAGCAGCAACCGCAGGGTTCTCCCTTCAGCACATCTACAGCAAGAAGGTCCTTCATGATACCGGCGTCCACCATCTGAGGCTGTTGTTGATATTGGGGAGGCTGGCGTTGGTGATGTTCTTGCCCGTTTGGTTGGTGGTGGATGCGGGCAGTGTGCTGAAAGAGGATGTTTTGGTGAGTAGAGAAAAGACTCTAGCAATTTTTTTTTGTTAAAGATATTCATGTTAAAGGCAAGTCAAATTTGATATTGTGATAAAAAAAAAACAGTTTAGCCAACTCTTTTTACAATGATTGACAATAAAGTTTTTGAACCAGGAATCGAACTAGCGTCAGTTTTTAGACAACAGTATTACAATGATTTAAATCAAGCGCGTTTGCATGAGCCGACCTTGAACCTACGTGCGCATGTGTGAATTTTTTCCACCTGTGAATAGCGTCTGTTGTTGGCAACAACGACCACAAATATACTAGACTGTAGGGATGTCCTCCGTCGCCTACGTGATACTGTGCGACGCAAGAGACCGGAGTTTTTTGGCGAAGAACAAGACCTGTGGTTCAACAGGCTCCTTACTCTCCTGATATGGCTCTCTGCGACTTCTGGCTGTTACCCATTCGCCCATTTAAATATATTGCAGAACTTTAATCTGATAAATAAATATATCTTCTCTTTGCATTTCACAAAAAGAGATTACAAACGTATTTACGCAAATTTTAATAATATATAATATTTCGCTGTAGTACATTTTCTAATTACTTCCTGCAAATTGTGGGAGTCAAATTCTTTAATGTTTATAAATACTTTAAAAAAGTATTGGAAGTCACTGGGTCGAACTTTTTGGCATCTGTTCAAAAACAATTGGCATTGAAAACATGAAATAATGCGAATTATTTTTTTTTACAAATGTCAAACATTTTATGTGATACAATGTGAAAATAGTTGGCTACACTGTCTTCGTGTAGGTACATATCACTTGATAGGTTAAATTAAAAAAATTCCACATATTTTCGTTTTTAAATATACCAGGTACAGGTATCTACTTTTTCTTCCGAATATAGGAAATTTAATATTAAAATTTTAATTTCGCGATATCTCTTTATCTATTAATTTTAGAAAAAATATGTAATTCAGAAAAATGTTCACATTGAAAAAGTGCATCGATGAGTACCAAGTTTGTTGTTCATTTATTTCTTATGTACGAGGTAGAAGCAAACAAACGCGTGTGAAGTTAACGTAATAAAAAAAATTGTATTTAAATTTCATTTAATTGTCTATTGAATCTATTTTTTCAATCACCCTGTATATCAGTTGCGCAAATCTTTACGAAAATGTTCTTTCTTTAGTTTTCAGGAAACTACACAGTCATCGGCCTACTCCTAATAGACGGAGTTCTCAACTGGCTACAGAATATTATAGCATTCAGCGTTCTATCTTTAGTTACACCTCTGACATATGCAGTGGCGAGTGCAAGCAAAAGAATATTCGTTATTGGGGCTTCTCTGTTCGTTTTGGGTAACCCAGTAACATTTACAAATGTCTGCGGGATGATGATGGCAGTTTTTGGAGTTTTAGTATACAATAAGGTATAAATTGTTTTATAATCATGTATGATATAGTTAAAAATCGTAAAAAAATTGTTGCAGCCCTCGCTGCTCTTTAGCCCCGGTCTGCAAATAAGTACTTTCAACCCGTGATATATAAATATTATATTCTTTTTAGGCTAAATATGATGCCAAACAACAGCAACAGAAACAAACAGTTTTGCCGTTTACACAAGACCAATGGAAAAATAAGTCCGGTTTTACACTGTACCCCACAACAGCGAATGTTTTAGACAAAAATGGCGTAGTTTCCAAACCTACTAATGGGTATGTATATTTATTTTACCGTATTTGTTTTGCCAGAAAATGCATAGGACACAACACAATTATTTTTTATTATATTTGTGATTTGTCTAGTAAAATTCAAACATATACACGTACAAAACAAAGTAGAATATTCCAAACAATGTTATATTTTCGTGCATTGTATGAGGGTAGTGAGGCTGCCGTAAGAATAGATTGAGTGATTGGTTTCGTATAAATGTTGGTGTGAAACAGGGCTGTGGTATGTCTCCGTGGTTGTTTAATTTGTATATGGATGTGTTGTTGCGGAGAGCATTGAGTGAAATGGATGGTGTACAAATTGGTGAAAGTATTGTGCCTGCGTTAGCGTATGCGGATGATGTAGTTGTTTTAGGTGAAAATGAAGAGCAACTCAGAAGAATGATAGAGAGAATACATGTAGTTGGAAGAAGTATGAATCTGGAGTTGAATGTTGATAAATCCAAGGTGTTAGTATTTGAAAGGAGTAAATTGGTGACTGTGTGCAATGTGTTGGTGGATGGAGTGAAACTGGAGCAAGTGAATGAGTTTGTATATTTGGGTAGCATGATGTCAAGGGATGGTCGAATTGATAGAGAAATTGAAAGGAGAGTGAGTGCGGGGTGTAAAGTAATGGGTGCTCCGGGTACGTTTGCTCGAAACGTAAACGTATCTAGAGAAGCTCGTTTAAGTGTGTATAATGGAGTGCTAGTGCCTGCTTTGATGTATGGAAGCGAATGTTGGGCATGGACGGGAAAGCATAAAAAGAGAGTGACTGCCTTGGAAATGAGGTATTTACGTGGAGTATGTGGATATGTAAGACGGGATCGTGTGAGGAATAATTTGGTGTATGATGTTAATACCATACCATTACGCATTATTAACATCTGCGGTTGCAGAACACCAACACAACACAGGACATAACATCTTATTTGAAAATTCCCGCATTTTAGCTCCTGTCCCTGAGTTTTACAGACGTAAATACAGGGAAACTTTAGAAATATGGAAACATCCTAACAACATCAATCGGGATGATGGCTATTTCTTGAGCCACATGTGGAAACCGGTGATTCTCGGAATACGACACGCCCAATCTACCATTACGAACTCGATTCCCATTGGTGCTCATTAGCTTTGCTCATCTACCGTATCTTTAGATTAGTAAATAACTGTCTTTTCGGCCTTCCTTTCGTCACTTGGTTTATTTGGCCTCTAGCGTGGTTTACACGTCGGGTAACCTTGTAAACTGAGTCTCCCCCTCTTGTTGCTTAAACTCGGCCTCTAGCGTGGTTGACACGTCGGGTAACCTTCTTTAAGACAGTACTATCCCCCTTGCTCCTCAAGATACCCCATACGACTGCGGGCGAAACGTTGAGCTCTGACTCAAAATATGACAGTCCATTCCCGGAAAACGAATATTTCTCATGACTCAGACTTTGGAAGCCTACGCAATTATTTTAAGAACTATAATTTTAAGCAGTTCATTTCGTCGCCAATATCTTACTTAATTAAGAAAAGTTAGCTATTTAAGCTATCATTCAGTTAAGTTTCAATATTACCCTTTCAATTAAATAAAACATATTACCCTAATTTATAATAAAAATTATTCTATTTAAGAGCCCGTTTGAAAGACAGCGAACCATTTTTAGGTTACAGAACTCTAAGAACACGGCATATTATTAATATATTAATGTGGATAGACAGAGTTATTTACGTACATTAAACTTAAAAAGAAGAAATCTAAAGTTATGAAAAGAACTGATTTGAAAATGCTCAAAAACGCTAACAAACAAAATCTCAGTCGGTATGTCGGTAAACTCTCGGATATGCTTGAAGCTGCGCAAACTTGATACTCTGTAGTTCAGAATGTGCAGAGTTGATTTCAATTTGAAATAAAACCTTTGTTATTTATTAATGTGTACATATTGTATTACGAAGTAATAGAAAAATGTTTACAATTTGATGTTATTTATATCTCAAAGTTAACTTTTTCATAAGAACAATAATATCAGCATCAAATTACAAACCTTTAAATTCTGATCCTTATGTGTTCTGTCAATAGAGTCTATGTACTTTGAAAGTATCGTTTTTGCTTAGGACAATGCTTCATATTTCGCGCTATACTCTGACGTCACACTATTCTACCCCATTGATAACATCTCTTGATACTTGAAAATCCTTATACCTTGACCTTGAAATACGAAACAGTGTTACTACAATTGAAAATCCTAAACTCTCTATTGGTATACCTTAAATGTTTTTGTTTCAGATTCATACCAAATGGCAGTTACCAACACAACACAAGCGGAAGTTATCCTCAAAATGGCGGCGTACCAAACGGAAATAATAGTTTTGTTTATAGCTCGAATAGTAGCAATAGTAAATTATTGTTTGTTTAAATAGACAAACTTTCTGGTCGTGCCACTCAAATTTGTATTAAGACAATATATTATTGTATATTTTACATTATACATCTGTTATAAATATTTATATAAAAATATAAATTTTAGTAATATTAACTTAATATTAAAAACTTCAAAGACAAAATCATTACATCACAAATTTCTTTATAAATTCTTCAGTGTTTCTGCGATCCTAATACAAAATGGTTTCTTTCTGGAAAACATGTTGATTAAGATTTTTTTACTTAGTTTGTCGATCCATAAATAGTTATTATAATGTCAAGTTCCTATTAGTTTTCTTCGATGATTTAACATACCTAAACATTTGAATTATTTTTGTATCGTCAATTTTCGGCGGGTAACCGAAAATAAGTAGGGCAAATTATGTATATATTTTTTTTGTATTTTGGCACGACTGTATTGTAATTAAAACTTTTAATAATTTATTTGAATGTACATAACTTATTGTTGAAGTCAGTATTTTATGATCTATAGACCTGTACATATGAGTATATGTTGAAAATAAATATTTTTTATACAAATTGTGTATTGTTTATTAATATATAGTGTAACGCAAGAGTACCTACATTTGGTCTGCGAGCCCGCGAGCGGCGCGCGCGAGCCGACGCCTATGGAGGAGCAGCCTAGGTAAGTTCGTAAGATGACTAATAAAGCAAGAAGTTTTAGGCAAAATTCGACTTTAATCATCAACATACGGCCTAATTCTCTAAGCAAAATTGTTAAAATTAACTACCATTTTCAGTTGTTAATTTAAAATTAAAGATTATTAAATGTTCTATAGATTTGCATTAATACTTTTTCTATATATTTTATGGATAAATTTATAAAATTATCTATAATTTAAATCCCAGAGCCTACGCTTTAATCAAACAAAACGCAGTTATTCAAATGTATGTAACTGACAGATTAATATCACTGTCAAAGAACTAATCATTTCAAAATAATATTAGTAACGTTTTAAAAAGAAAATTGAACAATAGAAAAGGAATTCAATACAGTTTCCAGCATAAGTAAATATGTAGGTATGTATTTAGATTTATAAAAATTAACTATTCACAAAAATGTTTAAGCTAATCCTCTTTTTTGGATTAGTGAATTCTTTTCTATCCCGATATTTAAAATTGAATCTTCATTTTATTATAGTTCCGGTGGCTCAATAGTTAGAGCAATGCCTCATGTCATGAGTGCCCTCGGGGCTCTGGGTTGGAATCCCACTAAGGCATGGATGTGTGTGAATGTGAACCCACTCTGTAATTGGTTGTAATCCTGTTGAGGGTTTTAAAAAAGGTAGTTACTTGGATTAGATTAGACTATACTTTAAGAAATAAACTGTCAAAATTAGAGTGAAATTCGCTAATCCAAAAAACTTAACTTTTTTGTGACTCGGGCTGTAAATGGCGGGAGGTATTGTGTTGGCCACACCAGATGTTTTCAGTATTAAAGATCGATTTGAGGAAAAATAAAAAATACGGGTCTATTATTTTTCATTACTCTATCGATTAAAGTTAAAAATGAAAAATCGTGCATGATCTCAATCTAGCCTTACCTTCGTAAAGTATCTTTATTTTTTTTAAATGTTATTTAGGAATTAATTTTAAGCTCAAATTAAAAAAAATTACACAGATTAAGAATTGTTTATTACATTATTATTTATTACATTTCAGTACAAAAAAAAATACATCACGGTTTATTTCCTATTTCTGGGTGTGCCAGTCTGCTTTTGTTTATTCGCAAATTTCAGTAATAAAAACACTGCAACTAAAACTGTACCTATTACTTCAATCATAAGAATTGCCCTGGACGTTCCCAAGACATATTGGAGATTCGACGTCATCCCTCATAGAGTTCTGCAAAATAAATCACGTACACTATATATCTCCGAGATGTCATCAATTTTTGATGCCAGAAAGAAAAATATTAGACCCCTATTTTTTTATATTGCATAAAAATTTGTAAAACGGGAAAAAAATGCAAAAGAATTTTGCAATGACGTAATTCCGTGACGTCATAACCCCAGCAAGATATCGACCAGCTGTATCAAGTGAATTATTTTATTATCCTTTAATATTTATCATCTTAATAAACATTTATTTTGATTAATAATAATAATAGGGGATTACAGCTCAATCGAATTAAGAGAAATTAGTAAAAAATAGTGAAAGTATATGCTTAATAATGAATATTAATAAAGAAATAAAATGATATAATTGAAATACTTCGGAAATAAGGGGGTTTTTGTTTTAGCAGCTCGTCACTCATATGAAATCCATATATATTATTTTGATTGGCGACTCAAAGACCACCTATAAATACAGGTGTCTTACAACTCGCGCCCCAGAGCGAATGAGGAAACACGAGACTGCACTCGGATGTGTAATTTCGAAGAAAAAAAAATCTAGCTTAAAAGATATTCGAGAAAAGACGTCTTAAAATTGACCAATCACAGACCTACACCTTTAACGCGTGTCTGCCGTAATTTTACGTTACTAAGGTTTTATACAAATCAAATCTTCTTTAAAATGTGTGGGCAACTGTAGTTTTCGAAAAATGTCAATGTCAAATTAAATTTAGAACCACCATTTGTTGTTTTAATCTCAAAGAATTCAAATGACAATAATATTTTCGTTTACCACATTTTACACAGCTTATAACACGTTGCACTGTACGATATAAATGATGATCTCGGATGACACCTTCGCTAATCTAAAATTGTTGACAGTGAAAAGTCAACTCTAAAGTGTCAAAATTACAGTAAGTCAAACAAATTTTGTAACTCACTAGTATTTTTAAAACCTAGCAACCAGTTTTATTTTGTAATAATATCATGACACCTCAAGATATCCTTCCGGGATTGGTGGATTAAAAAGTCTTGTAACTCCGTTATGCAAGCAGCCGCAAATTATTTTCTTCTAATTGTTGGCAACCTATTGTCGTCGGCAAGTGTCAGTTTCGTCTGGGGCGCGAGTTGTGAGACACTCTGTATATAACGAATATCAAGTTAGGGGCGGAGCCTACTACCAATGGAAGTAGAGAAATTCAAATAGCGGAGGCGTGGCTATCAGTCCAGTAGTGCAATTCTCAAACAGTTTTTATTTGAATATAAATATTTTGCATTAAACTTAATAATTTAAATACATCTCCCATTATAAATCATGTCGACTTGTACAGTATAATAATATTCATTTATTTTTTATAAATATAATTTAGAAATAGCATATATTTCAAGAATATTTAGGTCCATAAAGAAAATAGTTTGATATAAAAACTTATATTCGTGACGTCACATCTATATTTTCAAATTTTGGAGGACTATAACTCGCTTATTAATAGGAATTTTTTCACCGGATTTTCACCGACAGTCTTAGTTTTACTTATACGTTCAGATGAAATTATATAAAAAAAATGGTGGAATCCCCTATTCTTTAATTTTTACACTTCACCGAAATAAATAAAAACGTTACAGATGTTAAATTCCTTCAACCTGTAGTTCAAAACTTGCCACAACCCCACAATAGCGCTGCGATCTTAAAAATACATATTTTCTTACCTCAATTTTTTCATCCTTCGTCAATTCTAATAGACATGAAATACATGACTATAAATAAAATATTCATTATTTAAAAAATCGTCAAAGAAAAGAAAAAGAAAAACTTACATTTGCCAATTTCCCCAGCAATTTAGTACAGCAACAACAAAAACAGCAGCAGCAACGTCTTATCAAATTTAAACATTGTAAAAAACAGCAACATTTACAACAACATAACAAAATAATAATTATTATAATTAACAAAAAAAATAAGCTAAAACCCAAACCAAAACTTGGTAAATCGAAATTAAATCCAGAACTTTTGATTGTCGGGTTTTCGTCAATTGTATTATTCCTAACTTCTTCGTAAGTATTGTTAAATTTATCAATATCTTTACTTGCATCTGTTATTGTTACTATAGTATTGTTTTCTATTTTGTTTTCTATTATTTTTAAGTATATTTCATAGGGTTTATAAGCATCAAAGGTTGGTACTTGACATATGTATAATCCTTCGTCCTTTTTTGTTAGATTATATAAGATTTGCCCCCTATTTGTACTTTGGACTTCAAGATTTTCATTTAACCAATGTACTGGGCACAAATCAAACCAACATTCCATATCAACTGTGTCTTTTGTATTGTTAACCATAACTTCAGGTTTGTATGTATGTAGTTCAGTCCATTTTAGTTCTGTATATTTTTTAGGGTTTAAACATGTTGGTATTTCTGGTAACCAATTATTTTTTATTGAAATTTCTCGTATTTCACATGTTTCATAACCACAAATCCATGGATTTTCATGTAAAATCAATAGATTAATTGTTGATTTATCTCCAATATAATCCAGGGTCAATTGTTCCAATTGATTGAAGCTTAAATCTATTACTTTTATGTATTCCAAATTCATGAAACATTTTTCTGCTATACTATGTATCTGATTATGTTCTAAATGTATTTCAGTTAAGTTTTTCATATTCGAAAATAATGTTTCATTTAAATATTTAATATGGTTGTTTTGTAAAAATAAAAATTTTAAGTTTATTGTATCACTGAACATATTTACATTTATTTCCGATATAAAATTATGTGAAAGATCGAGTTTTGTTAAATTGTTTAGGCCATTAAATGCGCCATTTTGTAATTCTGTTATTTTGTTATTGTTTAAATAAATTTCTTTTAAATACAAATATCCTCTGAATTGGTCTTGTTTTAAAGTTGTTAAAAATTGATCTAAAATAATACAAAAATGTCATTAGATTGTTCGAATCGCTCTTTTGTTTTACCGAACAGACATTTCGCTAAGGCGCAGTTACACTATCATTTTAATAGTAATTTATATTGCAAGACTGTTACTGAGAACTTTACGGGCATGCACGGTACCTAACGAGCGAGCGAAGCGAGCTTGTTAACCGTGCGAGCTAGTAAATTTCGGGTAACGGTTAAGCATTGTACAATGTTTTATGATATACTGAATCGTAAATAATTTGAAAAAAAAAATATTGGATACTACAACACAATACATTAAACTATTTGATCGAAATAGTCTATGGAAACATATGGAGACGCGAAATAATTAATAAATACCTCTGTATACATGTTGCTATGGTTTTAACAGCCCGTAAATTTTTATCTTCCGTCACCTTTAGGTCAGAAAGGTATTGTCTTTGGTCAAAAAATTCGGTGGTGAGTTTTTGATGAATAAACACGTTTATATATATATATATATATATATAGGGTGTTTCACGAAAACCGACCACCGTCATTATTTTCTCTATTATTATAGTTACAAAAAAATACTATGTAGATAAAAAACAAGAGTGAAAAAAATTAAATTTAAAAATTAATAATTGTTTATTACTTTTCATAAGTAATGTTCTATTTGATTTCCATTTTGTTCTTTTATTATTGTTTTTCATCCATAGCCTACTGTACATAAATATTAAAAATAATTTTTTTGTTAAATTTCAATCTTATTTTTTTCAATATTTTTATTATGTAAGGATATAAAACTAATACATGGTTGAATTCAGAAAAAAATACACTATCGAATAGGAATAAAAAATATGTAGGATCCCATTTGAAAAAATATAACTTTGTGTTGTAACTTGAGAACCACTGGTTTAGAAAAATATTTTCATCTCTCATGGGATGTCCCCCTTGGTCTCATACAACTTTGTTCTATAATATTTTTTTGTAACTATAATAATAAAGAAACTAAAGACGGTGGTCGGTTTTCGTGAAACAGCCTGTATATATATATATATATATATATATATATATATATATATATATATATATATATATATATATATATATATATGTGTGTGTTTGTGTGTGTGTGTCTGTGTGTGACAAAATTTTCTAATGCGATAACTATAATACTACAATTCTATAAATTATAATTCTTTCGTATTCTTCTTCGTTACATCCATGTGAAGAGCTGATTAGATTTTAGTTATAATTGGTCAACCGGAAGTACCCTCATATGCTGCTATATTAAGAAAATTCTGATTAAAAGGTGTCAGTGTCAAGTGCAATTGACAGTATGTTTGTGTTATAATATTACTGGAAATATAAGATCTTTTGTTAGAAACTTTCTGTATGGAATTTGTATAAAATACATACAATTGCCTTAGGGTAATGTACAAGAAATATAATCTTTTGCAAGGAACTTTCTGTATGACAAAATACATAGAATTGACGGAAGGTAATGTGCTGGCCACATCAGATTTTTTTACTAGAGACAGAGCTCTGTAATAAGACGTTTACGATTCAGTATAACGTAAAATAGTTGACTTAATCTTCGTATGTTCATAATAGACGCAATGGGACGATTTATAATAAATCAGTTTGAAACAACATGGACAAAAGAATAAACAGTTCTCATGACACTCTGTAAACAGATTGGAAATGTCAATTTTAATTTACGTTTATTTCGTGAATATAACATTTTTTTTAATTCTGAACATCTTTTGTATTTACACTTTTTGCAAAATCAATAGGTCAAAACAAAGCGAAATAAAAAATAACATAACACGCGGTATGTATGTTGTTTGTACTCACCATTAAATGAGAAAATTTCTATATTCATATCAATTGTATTTGGTATTTCTTGTAGTTCTTCATTAATCTGTTCTTGGTCACATTTGACTTCTTTGAAATTATTCGTATTTATTAAACAATTGCACGGTGCACATTCATAAACGTAACTCGCAGAAAATTTCAATAAAAATATAAGAAAAATTAATATTATCATTTTTATAGCATCTACGATATCAATACTTCAAATACTATTACCTTAATGGACACACCTTCAACGATACCGTTTCAAGAAATACTTATCTTATAAATTCGAGCACTTATATCTAATCAAATACATTTTTTTAATAATGTGATAATTATATAAAAATGACGATTAAATTTTAAATACCGGTATTCTATAATATAATTCACTAATCCAAAAATGAGGATTAGCTTAAACTTTTTTGCGAATCCTTAATTTTTATTAATCTAAATACATACCTACATATTTACTTATGCTGGAAACTGTATTGATTTCCTTTCCTATTGTTCTATTTACTTTTTTCTTTTTAAAAAACAATTAATTAACAATTTTTTTTTCTTTTTAAATGTTACTATGCGTGCCTGTGTGTCTGGTCGCGAATCTTGAGAACCGGGTTCGATCCCGTGATCCCGACCGACGCCAAATATTGCGAATTTTAAATTGCACAAAATTGACCCCTGTGGTGCACTCTCCACGCCAGCAATGAGTGCCCGTGAGGTGACGCCTGGTAAACGCCCGCACGGTACAAATATGTCATCATCATTACCGATATCTGCGAATAAAGCAGATTGGCACACCCAGCAATAGGTAATATGCCGTGATGATATATTTATTTTTATTTTATTTTAAAATGTTACTATTATTGAAATAATTAAGTTCTTTGACAGTGCCATTTATCTGTCAGTTACATACATTTGAATAACTGCGTAACCAAGAAGTCTTGTTTGCTTAAAGCGTAGGCTCCGGGATTTAAATTATAGATAATTTTATATATTTATACATAAAATATGTACAAGTATTAATACAAATCTGTAGAAAATTTAATAATCTTTAATTTTTACAATACCATTATGATAATATCGAAAAAATAACATTTAAAGATATTTATCGAAGAAAATTATTTTGAGCTTCAAGTAAAGTGCCATTTCTGGTTATCCTATTTACAGCAAAATCTAATGGGCTTTTTCCATAATAGAAAAAGATCGAAATACAAGGTTTCAAATTTTTCTGAGTGATAGCATTTGAGTCAGAGTGGAGGATCCACAGAAACATACACACACTATTCACGAAAGATGACTATTCAAGGTTATTTGTGAGCCGTCTGATATAATATTACTTGCAGATAACTTCATTGCATTTCGTATGCATAGGCGTGGAACATGAAATATTTATGAACACATTTTAATTGAAAAAATAAGAGTCATTCAATTGAAAATTATGTTTCTTTCTAAATAATGCCCTTCTGAATGATTTATGTTCTTCACTTATATTTTTGCAAAATTTAAAAACATAGACTGAATTATAAACCAATGAATAATAATTTGATTTAAACGGCAACGCCACTGGGTAAATATTAGCACAGAGGACAGTGAAGTAGATAATTAGGTATCTGTAATTCTACGACATACGTCATTATTATTTATAGTGTGTTAGAAAGTAATGCCACTATTTACGAATATCATAGGACAAATAATCTTTCTCTTTCTAATACAAAATGTTCCCAAGCTACTGCTGTAAAGTGATGTGTATTCTTTTTTCGAACAAATGACCTTGAATAGTCATCTTTCGTGAATAATAGTATACACACATACATTATCGTGAAAATGTTAAAATTGGATCCTAGGGACCTTTAAACGTGGTCATTTGCCAAAATCTCGATATGTGATTTTTTTAGCACGATCCCTAAACCTCCCTTACCAAGGGTAGCGGGAGGTATAAACGTACATATGTAAACTTTTAAAATGTTAATATATCAAATCGACCCTCAGAATTCGTTTTTATAAGAATTAATTAATTAATCTTATACAGAATTAGAGATATTGACCTAATTTTAATCTCACATTTTTAGCCAAAATGTACAATTTTCAACTCGGATTTGAAGATCTTTTATCTGGAAATTCAACCACTTTTATACCAGAAATATACAAATTAACCCTCTAAAGTTTATTTTTGCAAAATAAACACTATGGAAATATCGAAATCGTTATATTTAACCTTACATTTTTGGCCGGGAATATACATGTAAACATGCATTTTTGGGGGCTTATAACTTCTGAATTGTTTGAAATATTTTCAAATTAACACTAAAATCGTATTGTACGGGGTTCAGAATATAAATTGACTCGCTGTTACGATTACAAAGCCCATAGGAATCAGCTAGTACATAATAATTATTATATGATGTTTGGAAAACTGAATAGACGAAATGCGAATGTTTTTTTATACCTACATATATGATAACAATACGTAAAATCTACCCTGACGAAGTAAAAATGTATATCGAAACACCGCTAATCTTAATCTTATTAATAAACAATCAGAAACATATAAATAATAACAAATAACTAACCTGGTATCCATGGATGCAGCATGCAGCAGCACATTTCAAAAGACTGTCCAAAAATCTCCAAATAACAACTAATAAATGTGTATTTAGTTCATTTGTATACAATACAGAGTCAATTAAACACTACACACACACTTTTAGTACAAAATTAAACATATAAACCACTAAATAATATCAGGATCACATAATTTCCGCCTATTTCGGCCATTTTTTTCAACAACTGTCATTTCTAGAATAAATGAACCATGTTATGGTTGAAGCATGCGCAGAACATTATTTCCATAGAGCACTTGATTCCGCATATACATTATTCAGTAAATATATTTAAATGTATCATCACAACTTATTACCCATTTCTGGGTGTGCCAATATATTTTATTCGTACATTTTAGGTCTTGTAAAAAAAATTTACATATCTTTTCTTCTGAAATTCGAATAAGTACGTATTTTTCTAAAAGTCGTAGATTTGGAAACCCTTTTCAAATTCAATTTTCTCATTATTAAGATTAATGAAGTAATCTTTTATAATAATTATAAATAAAACAGCTTTATTAGTTAGATACTATACATAGAATTATACATATAATAAATATAACAAATATATGTCTAATATTATGGTCTATCACATAATTATGATCAAAACGATAATTTTGACCACTGACATACCTTTACACATATTTAGCAATGACACACATAGCTTTTATACCATATTTCGAGATGACATTTTATTGCATTAAAGTTATTCATTTTGTTATTGTAATATTTTTAATAAAAATGTTTTATTTATACTTATTTTTTATAAAACATACAAAAATTTATAAAATAAAATAAAAGTTGCTTTTCATAATACTTTCAATTGTTTTAAATTTATGTAACTATACTTTTTAGATTTTGTTACCTTTATTATAAATATAATTAATTTCAAACCGTCAATATATAATATTAATAAATATTCCTTTGTAGTATAATCTACCACATATTTTTTTATTTTATTAATTTTATAAAATACAACTTTTAAATTATTTGAAAGAATATGTAATTCTACTCTAAAAATTATTAATTTTAATAAAACGTTCATACTACATAATGGAATTTTTGAAAAACAAGCGAGTTATATGCATCCTTATCACACACGCTTCTTGTCATTGCAAATGAGAGAGACAAATGTATACTAACTTGATCGACATCTTTAAAAAATAAACTGTAATTTCGAATATGATCACATATGTTGGAATTATATTCTTTATATTAAAAATATTTATTTATTAAATATTATGAACTCATAAAATAAATATTAAATTTATTATTATCGATATTAAATGTTATGAGTCCATTGCATCGTCAAAACAAATGAATAACTCTAACACAATTTCAAACCATTGCCAACTTTACATACATCTTCCCCTAGTTCTGTCAGAGGTGTCAAACGAATGTTGGCACCTCTGCCCGATTCACTTTTGTTTCAATAACCAACTACTGGTTACTCTCATTTGTCTGTCGCATTGGGATTAGTGTAGCTAAATCCATGGAATTGTGTTTGGTCCATAGAATGGAGTATATCTTTTTCGATGGGTGTGAGTTTTACTTTTTCGGCTGTGAAGGCTTTGTCGAAGTATTGGGTGTCCAAAGGATGTTGCTGAAAAACAGACATTATGCGTTTTTGTAAGTCATAGACATGTAAGACGAGAATCACGTTAGAATTATTGAAAATAAGACGGTCTACCACTCGCTGTTGCTGCTTCGGTGTCTCGGGCGCCATTCTGTAGCTGTCTGTGATGTGGGAAGATTGCAGGTTACTAGGCAGAAGTCCAGGATTTTGTTTTTAAGCAGTGAAATAGTATATTACATATTAAATCTGAGGTCGGATATGTTTAATTGCAGCCAAGGGCTTCTGTATATTACCGAGAGGTGAGGGCTGTGATGAAACTCCCTCCGAAGTATGTATATTATTTGTGTATAGCTTATTTTGTTATTTTCAATCATTCTATCGTGACCTTTGTAATAGAAATAGCATAACAGCAACACGTGGTAGGTACTTACAACTTTCGGTTTGAAGGGAGCTTCTAATTCTCTTCTTTCTAATGCACTCCAATCAATTGATCTGAAGAAGGGTTGATCTTTAATATCACCATTCGGGCAATACCTATTGCCTAATCGTTTAGATGAATCCTTTTCAAGTAACTGTAAAGAAAAATGTATCATATTTTGTTCTCAACCCATATAAACGTTATTTTCATTTTCAAAATGTTATTTTTTCAAAAAGATACAGACGGATCCAAAACACCAAATGGAACCGGAGCAGGAATATAAAGGATTGAGGCACAATCAGTCGATTAGACTCGGGACTTATACGACAGTATTCCATGCAGAACTGTACGCAATTTTAACCTGCGCCAAATTACTAAAAGAGAGCCACTTTAGCAACAGAAGAATCTCTATAGTAACAGACAGCCAAGCCGCACTAAAAGCACTAGAATCCTGTGAGATAGAATATGGATTTGTTCTAGAGTGCATCCACAGATTAAATGCGCTAGGAGCGAGGAACAAATTGAAATTAATATGGGTACCCGGGCATTCAGAGATCGAAGGAAACCAGGTAGCAGATAGTCTGACTAAGAAAGGGACGAGTTTTCCTTTCACAGGACCAGAACCGGCTTTCGGAATCTCAGCGGAGACAGTTAAGCTGGAAATAAAAACATTGCTGAATCAATGACACAAGAATCACTGGTTGGAGAGACACTCAAAGCTCTTCCTAAACCAAGAAAAGAACGGAACGTTTACTCCTAATGAGCAAACAAGACGTTAGATTAATAACAGGACTCCTAACAGCACACTGTCTACTAAACAAACACCTACACACGATGGGACTAACACAAGAACCAACATGCAGGGGGTGTGGTGAAGAGGAAGAAACCCCTCAGCACCTTATATGCCACTGTGAAGCCTTTACGAGCAGCAGATATAATATCCTGGGGGCAGAAAAGATCCAGCAGGATATGCTAAAAGATTTAGATCTGAAGAAAACCCTGGAGTTTATTAAACAAACAGGACTCCTAGAATAGGAGTAAATCTGGAGGATACAATAGATCTACAGGTCGCAGTACAGAGATCCACATGACCTCTTTTAATATGATAATACCCTGACAAAAATCCAATACTATTTTTCTTCCCGAATCCTTCGATCCATCTACTTACCATTGTCAAAATCATACTAGCTTCCTTCGACAGAAACTGCGGAATGACTGGTCTTTCGTTGCATATACTCCAAAATAGTTCATCTTCGTCACATCCACTGAAAGGACTCTGCCCAATCAGCATTTCGTATAGAAGGACACCAAAGGACCACCAATCAACGCCCTGGTTGTAGTGTTGTCCTTTGATGATTTCAGGTGCCATGTAGTCAGGAGTACCGCAAAAAGTATCGGCTGTTCTGTCAAGGAAGATTTGCAGTTTGCACATCCCGAAATCTGCGATGCGGACGTGGCCGTTAAAGTCGAGAAGGATGTTGTCGAGTTTCAAGTCCCTAGAAGGAAATAAAAAATAATGTAACGTATTATAATTATCTGGGTGAAGTGTAAATATTAGAGAATTATTACTAATTAAAATTAAGTGTTTATTAAACTATAAAGAAAGTTACTATTAATTATATTAAACAATTATTAAAAACTAATTAAGATTAAAACCATAATTAACTATATAACACTAACACTAACACTATTTATTTAACCAATTAACACTACTATTTATTTCCACGATATTACAAATTATTTATTTCACTACGCGTTCCAATCTTAGACTGCCGGTCTACTATAGATTCTTGTAGACTGGTTACGCGATATTTATATCACTATATTTATATCACTATATACTTATATCATGTTCAACTGTCCGCCTACCGACCTACACAGCGTCTATATACTCAACTGACTCAACAGCGTCTGTATATTCAACCGCTCGGACAGAAGTCACACCTTTCACCTCACTGTCTGTCTATTTATGTAACTCTCTCTCTTCCACAGCTTCACTATCACCGACTTTTCGTATGCCACAATTCTTCAACACCAATGCCGAGTATTAGTTTCCACTTGCCGTTACTGTCCCTATATACCTAGCTTCCCAATACTCTTCAACACTACCGAGTATTCTCTTCAACAGCTATCCCGGTATACCAGTAACTTTCCGACTCGCCGTTACTGTTCTTGCACACTATAGCTTCCCAATACTCGTCAACACTACCGAGTATTTACATCCACAGCTATCCCAATATACCAGTAACTTCCCGAGTACCTACTCGACACCAACTGCATACGCTCACTACGATACTGCTGTGCTTCTCACTAACACTTTACTCTCTAACAGTCCATGTCAATGTCTCTATAACTGTATGTAAGTAACTGTCTGTACTAATGTAAGTGTCTGTCCATCTTCACTAATGGAACTATGTAAGTCAACCCCCGATCACAAAACTAATGTTGTGTGCTCAGAGACTCAACTGAACTTACTGTCTCTCGAGCATAGCTACGTCCCTTATATACAGCTGCCATTATTTTCTAGAACAGTCTAGAATATTCGAACACATAATAACAATGAACACAAAAGGTTCAGGCGACCGGAAGTAATTAAACACGTCGCGACCAGTCTGTTTACATCGGCCGGCTACTAGCGCGATTACGTCACCGCTATAAATAGACACTCGCTTAGAGTGGCGGCGACGGCGGGCGTCCCATGTTACAATGATTATAAGTGTCATTATTTTTCTACGGGCCCATTGCATGTGATATAAATAAATAGTGATATAAATAGTTCAAATAAATAGTCTTGTTAATTGTTTAAATAAATACATACGGTGTTAGTGTTTAATTAGTTATATTCTTAGTCTTCAATTTAATAAATAAAAATGAATAAATTAAAACGTTACATTATATTTACCTGTATACAATTCCTTTACTATGAAGAAACTTCAATCCTGAAACTATTTCTGCTCCATAGAACTTTGCCCTAGGTTCCGGAAATCTTCCAGACATTTGAATATGGAACATCAAGTCACCACCATTTAAATATTCCATAACGAAAAATAAATGTGACTGTAAAAAATTAAATATAATTAATTTATTTTCTTCCATGTATTTTATGTACTGTGTCGTCCAAAATATTTTATTGTTTGAATGATATTTTTGTGTGTACCTACCTCTGTCTGAAAGGTGCAGAATAAGTGGCATAAATATGGATGTTTAGTACCTAAAGCCAAAACTTTTCTTTCTATCAATGTGCATTCTACATCATCATCTTCTAGTACTATGTCTTTCTTTAGACATTTGACAGCGTAATAGTACTCAGTGTTCCGTAGTTCTGCTAATAGTACCTACACAGAAAAATATTTATCAGTAATTGCGTAGGCTTCCACAGTCTGAGTCATGAGAAATATTCGATTTCCGGGAATGGACTGTGTCATATTATGAGTCAGAGCTCAACGTTTCGCCCGCAGTCGTATGGGGTATCTTCAGGAGAAAGGGGGATAGTACTGTCTTTAACAAGGTTACCCGACGTGTCAACCACGCTAGAGGCCGAGTTTAAGCAACAAAGGGGGGAGACTCAGTTTACAAGGTTACCCGACGTGTAAACCACGCAAGAGGCCAAATAAACCAAGTGACGAAGGGAAGGCCGAGAAGACAGTTATATACTAATCTAAAGATACGGTAGATGAGGTCCTCATTAGCATATATATATATATATATATATATATATATATATATATATATATATATATATATATATATATATATATATATATATTCAAAAGTTTTGATTCACTGGTTCAATTTCCATAAATAAATTAGTAAAACAATATGAATACTTTGATTATCAAATAATAAATCCAAAAAATCGATTGATTTTGCATTGATTTACCAAAAATCAATACTGGGTCTGGCATCTTTTGGTAATAATTGTAACCATAATAGTTACGTTGTATACATGCATTTTTAAATTATTTATTTAATAATCAAAGTATTCATAAATATTGTACCTCTACCCATTTTTAGGTAACAAATAACCACTCATTAATTGGCGGGAGGTACAATTTAAATTTTATCAAAAATCTATTCCATGGATCAAAATTAATACGTATACCAAATTTAGTTAAAATATTCGAATGAAAATTACCATTTTTATATTGCAAAAAGGGTGCACATCATTGCGATTGTCAAGTATGTAGGTAATTAAAAAAATTATTTATTATTATAAATTTACAACACATTTAATTTTGAGTAAGTTTTTTCATATAAATGTTTTTGAAAAATGTATAATTTAGCGGAAAAATGAAAATTTTGTAAATTTTAATCTGATATGAGACCCCCACTGCAATCTACCAGTAAAAATATAAACTACATAGGTAGAATTTTTTAAAAAATATTAATAATTAGTTTACGTTCCTTAACATATTCAGAAGGATTAAATATATTGTTATTTTAAATATTTTTTGGTAATTTAATTTATTTGTTCGTTAAAACCAAAAAATCGATTGATTTTGCATTGATTTACCAAAAATCAATACTGGGTCTGACATCTTTTGGTAATACCTGGAACCATAATTGTTATATTGTATACATGCATTTTTAAATTATTTATTTGAAAATCAAAGTATTCATAAATATTGTTTTACTAATTTATTCATGGAAATTGGACCAGTGAATCAAAACTTGAAAATTAGTATATTTATATAAGAATATACGTAGAATCGAATGGGGCCCTTAGAAATTTATTACCTCTATCCAGTTTTGGGTAGCAAATAACAACCCGTTTAAAGATTAAAGGTAGAACATTAATTTTTCAAAAAATCGGTTTCTTGGGCCAAAATACATATGTATACCAATTTTTGTCAAAATATTCCTATAGATACATTCTTAATTACATATTTTCTAAAATCCCAAAAATCGGAATTTAATTCAATGCGCATGCTCGGTTTTATTGATTTTTGGATCGCGGATAGTCAAAATGATTCCATTCCATACCTGTCGATACAATTTTTTTGCTTTGGGAATATTTATTATAAATAGCATTTAAATGCATATTAAAATCAAGCCCCTTACAAAAAGGGCCTGCACTGGAAAAAATGTAATAATTTCGTTTACTGCCATCTGTCATAAACAATTTAAACCTTTATATATGTATTTCAATTTGTTTAATTGGTTATTGTAAATGAAAGATTTGAATTATGCATTATTTTGGAAATTTGGTTTTATAAATATTGTTTTACATATTTATTCATAGCTATTAAACAAATAGAGTAAATATTTTGAAAATTGGGATATTTATATAAAAAAGTACGTAGAATCCAATGGTGCTATCGACAAATTTGTGTCTCCACCCATTTTTGGGTGGCGAGTATCTACCCACTTAAGGGTTGAATATGCAGCTTTAATTTTACCAAAATCGGATTCCTTGAGTAATATTACATATGTGTACCAATTTTTATTGAAATATTTTGACTGGTGCATTTTTATATAAATGATTTGATAATCATAGTTCCACATTCAAAAGTACTTACCTATAAATATTGTTTTACTTATTCATTCATAGGTATTAGACCAGTAGCGTAAATATTTTGAAAATTAAGTTAGTTATATATGAAAGTACGCAGAATCCAATGGTGTTATCGACAAATTTGTGCTTCTACCCATTTTTGGGTGGCGAGTATCTACCCACTTAAGGGTTGAATATGCAGCTTTAATTTTACCAAAATCGAATTCCTCGTGTAATTTTACATATGTGTACCAATTTTTATTGAAATATTTTGACTGGTGCATTTTTAAATAAATGATTTGATAATCATAGTTCCACATTCAAAAGTACTTATCTATAAATATTGTTCTACTTATTCATTCATAGGTATTGGACCAGTAGCGTAAATATTTTGAAAATTGAGTTATTTATATATGAAAGTACGCAGAATCCAATGGTGTTATCGACAAATTTGTGCCTCTACCCATTTTTGGGTGGCGAGTATCTACCCACTTAAGGGTTGAATATGCAGCTTTAATTTTACCAAAATCGAATTCCTCGTGTAATTTTACATATGTGTACCAATTTTTATTGAAATATTTTGAATGGTGCATTTTTAAATAAATGATTTGATAATCATAGTTCCACATTCAAAAGTACTTACCTATAAATATTGTTTTACTTATTTATTCATAGGTATTAGACCAGTAGCGTAAATATTTTGAAAATTGAGTTGTTTATATATGAAAGTACGCAGAATCCAATGGTGTTATCGACAAATTTGTGCCTCTACCCATTTTTGGGTGGCGAGTATCTACCCACTTAAGGGTTGAATATGTAGCTTTAATTTTACCAAAATCGGACTCCTTAAGTAATATTACATATGTGTACGAATTTTTATTGAAATATTTTGACTGGTGCATTTTTAAATAAATTATTTGATAATCATAGTTCCAACATAACGTACGCATAAATATTGTTTTACATATTTGTTCATAGGTATTAGACCAGTACAGTAAATATTTTGCAAATTAAGTTGTTTTGTATAAGAAAGTACGCAGAATCCAATGGTGCTATTGATAGATTTGTACCTCTTCCCAGTTTTGGGTAGCAAATATCTACCCATTTAAGGGTAGAAGATAAAAATTTAATTTTATTAATAGTGGATTCCCCGGGTCAAAGTATGCATGTGTACCAATTTTGGTAAAATTTCCCCAAAGGATGTAGTGAATATATTAAAATTGGTATATTTGTATAAGAATTCAAATTTTTTGATTCAGTGGTTCATTTTCTATAAATAAATAAAACAATATTAATGAATACACCAGTCAAAATATTTCAATAAAAATTGGTACACATATGTAATATTACTCAAGGAATCCGATTTTGGTAAAATTAAAGCTGCATATTCAACCCTTAAATGGATAGATACTCGCCACCCAAAAATGGGTAGAGGCACAAATTTATCGATAACACCATTGGATTCTGCGTACTTTCATATATAAATACCGCAATTTTCAAAATATTTACGCTACTGGTCTAATACCTATGAATAAATAAGTAAAACAATATTTATAGGTAAGTACTTTTTAATGTGAAGTTATGATTATCAAATAAATAATTTTAAAAAATTATGGTTCCAGTTATTACCAAAAGATGTCAGACCCAGTATTGATTTTTGGTAAATAAATGCAAAATCAATCGATTTTTTGGTTTTAACGAACAAATAAATTAAATTACCAAAAAATATTTACATTAACAATATATTTAATCCTTCCGAATATGTTAAGGTACGTAAACTAATTATCAATATTTTTTTTTGAAATTCTACCTATGTAGTTTATATTTTTACCGGTAGATTGCAGTGGGGGTCTCATATCAGATTAAAATTTACAAAATTTTCATTTTTTCGCTAAATTATACATTTTTCAAAAACATTTATTTGAAAAAACTTACTCAAAATTAAATTTGTTGTAAATTTATAATAATAAATAAATTTTGCAATTACCTACATGACAATCGCAATGATTAGCACCCTTTTTGTAATTTTAAAAATTGGAATTTTAATTTAAATATTATAATGAAATTTAATGTACGTATGTATTTTGACCCATGGAATCGATTTTTGATAAAATTTAAACCGTACCTCCCGCCAATTAATTAGTGGTTATTTGTTACCCAAATATGGGTAGAGGTACAATTTTGTCGTTAGCACCGTTAGATTCTACGTATTTTCTTATATAAATACCCCAATTTTCAAAATATTTGCTTTACTGGTCTAATAGCTATGAGTAAAGTAGTAAAACAATATTTAAGTTCTTGTAAAGGTCATTGAACTACGACTACTAAAAAATAATTCATTTAAAATTGCACCTGTCAAAATATTTTAACAAAAATTTGTACACATATGTAATTCTAGTCAAGGAATTCATTTTTGGCAAAATTAACGCTGTATAATCAACCCTTAAATGGGTAGATATTCGCCACCCGAAACTGGGTGGAGTTATTTAATTTTCGACTTCATCATTAGATTCTACGTATTTTCCTATATATATATATATGTGCACCAATTTGTATAATTTTTTGTTAAAGGGTTTATAAATAAACACACTTTGAATTTACCGCAAATCTCTGATATTTTTGTCCGCTATCGTTACGTCGATTGCCGACAAAAATTAATAAATTTTAGGGAAAATACAAGTCAATACAGTCACTATATCCTTTGAAGAAAATTAACAAAAATTGATACACATGCATATTTTGACCCGGTGAATCCACTATTGATAAAATTAAATTAGTATCTTCTACCCTTAAATGGGTATATATTTGCTACCCAAAACTGGGAAGAGGTACATATCCATCGATAGCACCATTGGATTCTATGTACTTTCTAATATAAATATCCCAATTTTCAACATATTTACTGTACTGGTCTAATACCTATGAACAAATAAGTAAAACAATATTTATCCGAACTATAATTATCAAATAACTTATTTAAAAATGCACCAGTCAAAATATGTTAACAAAAATTTGTACACATATGTAATATTACTCAAGGAATCCGTTTTTTGCAAAATTATAACTGCATATTAAACCCATAAATGGGTATATATTTGCCACCCAAAAATGGGTGGAGACACAAATTTGTCGATAGCACCATTGGATTCTACGTACTTTCTTATATAAATATTCTAATTTTAAAAATATTTACGCTACTGGTCTAATACCTATGAATAAATAAGTAAAACAATATTTATAGGTAAGTACTTTTGAATGTGGAACTATGATTATCAAATCATTTATTTAAAAATGCACCATTCAAAATATTTTAACAAAAATATGTACACATATGTAGTATTACTCAAGGAATCCGATTTTGGCAAAATTAAAGCTGCATAATCAACCCTTAAATGGGTAGATATTCACCACCCAAAAATGGGTAGAGGCACAAATTTGTCGATAGCACCATTGGATTCTACGTACTTTCTTATATAAATAACTCAATTTTCAAAATATTTACTCTATTTGTTTAATAGCTATGAATAAATTAGTAAAACAATATTTATAAAACCAAATTTCCAAAATAATGCATAATTCAAATCATTCATTTACATTTACAATAAAACAAATTGAAATAAATATATAAAGGTTTAAATTGTTTATGACAGATGGCAGTAAACGAAATTATTACATTTTTTCCAGTGCAGGCCCTTTTTGTAAGGGGCTTGATTTTAATATGCATTTAAATGCTATTTATAATAAATATACCCAAAGCAAAAAAATTGTATCGACAGGTATGGAATGGAATCATTTTGACTATCCGCGATCCAAAAATCAATAAAACCGAGCATGCGCATTGGATTAAATTCCGATTTTTGGGATTTTAGAAAATATGTAATGAAGAATGTATCTATAGGAATATTTTGACAAAAATTGGTATACATATGTATTTTGGCCCAAGGAACCGATTTTATGAAAAACTAATGTTCTATCTTTAATCTTTAAACGGGTTGATATTTGCTACCCAAAACTGGGTAGACCTAAAAAAATTCTAAGAGCCCCATTCGATTCTACGTATATTCTTATATAAATGTACTAATTTTCAAAAGTTTTAATTCATCGGTCCAATTTCCGTAAATAAATTAATAAAACAATATTTATGAATACTTTGATTATCAAATAAATAATTTAAAAATGCATGTATATAACAATTATGGTTCCAGTTATTACCAAAAGATGTCAGACCCAGTATTGATTTTTGGTAAATCAATGCAAAATCAATCGATTTTTTGGTTTTAACGAACAAATAAATTAAATTACCAAAAAATATTTAAAATAACAATATATTTAATCCTTCTGAATATGTTAAGAAACGTAAATTAATTATTAATATTTTTTTAAAATTCTACCTGTGTAGTTCATATTTTTATCGGTAGATTACAGTGGGGGTCTCATATCAGATTAAAATTTACAAAATTTTCATTTTTTCGCTAAATTATACATTTTTCAAAAACATTTATTTGAAAAAACTTACTAAAAATTAAATTTGTTGTAAATTTATAATATTAAATACATTGTAAATTTGTAATAATAAATAAATTTTTCAAATACCTACATACTTGACAATTACAATAATGGGCACCCTTTTTGCAATTTTAAAAATTGGAATTTTAGTTCAAATATTTTAACGAAATTTGGTATACGTAATATATTTTGACACATGGAATCGATTTTTGAACCGAGTTCGATCCCGACCGACGCCAAATATTTCCAATATTAAATGGCACAAAATTGATCCCTGTGGTGCACTCTCCACGCCAGAAATGAGTGCGCGTGAGGTGACGCCTGGTAAGCGCCCGCACGGTGCAAATATTTCATCATTACCGATATCTGTGTACAAAACAGTTTGGCACACCCAGCAATGGGTAATAAGCCCTGATGATATATTTATATATTTTACCGGTTTCAGGATATTATTCCATTGTTTACATGTACAAAAGTAGGCTGGTAACTAAGTAATAACTGTACTATCTGTATGGTAATATTATTACCATACTGACTTGTCAACAACGGTCTACAAAATGAAAATAAAATAAAATGAAAATATAATGCTCTTCATTAATACATACAGATTACGTTAGCATATCGTTCTAAATACAGTCTACTTTATTCTAAAGTAATAAACATGTGGAACAAAGCATATAATTTGAATATTTGTCATATTGACATATGTCAAAATAATTGTTCTGTTAACCAAAGCAATCTGAAAGTAGCATTAATGTGAAAATTTCAAAAAATGATATTTATTAATATTGTCATAATTTTCTGAAACCGATAAACTATTGAACAAACCACGGATGTTATTAATCATAACAAGCCTTAGATGTCTTAAAATCCTCGCTCTACGAGCTCGGATTTCAAACTTACATCTGCGGCAGTTATGGTGTGCATAACATTCCTAGGTATGTTAATAGCTATTATTTATTTATTTTAATAAAATAAGTTTGCTGCAACTGGAATTGTCAGCATTATGATTAAAGCTACATATTGGACGAGTCAATAATTTATTTTGCAAAAAAATAGTCTCAAAAAATGCCCTGTTGAACTATGATTATCATATAATTAATGCATCTGCCAAGAATCTATTTTTGGCAAAATTGAAGCTGTATATTCAACACTTAAATGGGTAGACTTTCACCACCCAAAACTGGGTAGAATTAAACAATTTCAACTTTTTACGGACGGATAGTGCAAAATTTACATTAATATGATAATTTTACCATTGTATTTCCTATGGTACACAAAAAAGTCCATACCTTTCCGAAGCTACCTTTTCCCAAAACTTTTAAGAAGCAGAAATCTTCAATGGCATACTTCCTAAACCTGGGTATACTGGTAGCGGGAGGTGTAACCCTTCCAGATCTCTGGAAAGCGCTGTACGCTGAAGATGTTTCCATAGGTTCCAGAGTAAACGCTGGATTGTTGGCAGGAGTCAAAGAAGAAGATTCACTTGATGATGTATGGGACGTACTTGTAGAACCAGCTAGAACATTAATAATTATTGTGAATATTAAAATTTCTAAAATTATTCTTATTTAAATTATTATTTGTTTGATTTGAAAAAATTTAGAATTTTAGAAATGTTTCACTTTAAGTTTAATATTTAAATAGCACAAAAATAACCCCTGTGGTGCTCTCTCCATGATAGCTTTAAAAATTGAATATTAAATATTTTAGATATTTACACAAATCTGTATAAAATACATACAACTGCTTTAAGGTAATGTACAAGAAATAATAATAATAAATCTTTTATTTCTGCAGATACATTACACTGTATATAGAAACCGTCACAAAATAATAATTTTCTGTATGAAATTTGCATAAAATACATGCAACTGCCGGAAGGTAATGTACAAGAAATAGAATATTTAATTTAGCAAGGAACTTTCCGTATGAAATTTGTACAAAATACATAGAACTGACGGAAGGTAATGTGCTGGCCACATCAGATTTTTATTCTTTTGATGTGACATATATCCTGTATATTTGGCCAGTTATACTTTATGTTAATTGGAAAATTTATAAATATAACTAAATTAAGGAAACGGAAGGAAATCTAAAAATAATATTTTTGTGATTTTAGTTTTAACTTCCTTAATTTAAATATATATTCTGTCATTTCAAAGAAAACATTTTAGTACTCCATGAAGCGTAAATGTTAATTGTTTCCAGAAAAAATATTTTTAGTTGACATCTGATATTTAAAGTTCTAAACAGATGTGACTTTGTAAAGATAGATTTGTGGTCTTCATTTACAAATAGATATTTATTACTAATGTTTTATTTTTTTATATGTAAATCTAAAATTATATTAATAAAAGATAATTAAATTTTCTATGGGGGGGCTGTCCTTAAATTACGTAACGCAAAATTAGGAAATTTTTGATACCCCCTCCCTCCTTTGTAACGCACCCATAACGCAAACATGAACCCCCCCCCATATATTACGTAACGCAGTACTTGACCCCCCCATTTTTTTACTGGATATAAAAGTATATGGCCTCCTTAATATTCAGTTAAAATTTGAAACAGAAACTATTTAAATTAATGTACATAAAGATAAAAAATAATGTACTACTCTTGCCCTACGGCTTGTCACCGCAATTTTTTTACTGTATATAAAAGTATATGGCCTCCTTAATATTCAGTTAAAATTTGAAACAGAAACTAATTAAATTAATGTACATAAAGATGAAAAATAACAGCACAGAAATTAAAAGCATATGCATTTCCATATGCTTTTAACAAACTATTGAAAAAGTTTTTCCTTATCAACACTACTTTAATTCATGTTTTAATATGAATTGCATTGCACGAATAAAAGACCACTGGCCCGAATTTGAACTGTGCCCGACATATTATGTTGAATGTTTTTGAAAAAAAACGACTGCCTGCATATACGAATTAGCACCGCCAAATTTGAATGTTTCAAAACTATTAAAGCAAGTTTAGCAATATATTTTATATTTTATCGTTACGTAACGCACACATTAAACCCCCCCCCCCCACCCCCACCCCTTGAAGCTTTACGTAATTTAAGGATAGCCCCTGGTTTGCATTAATACTTTTTCTATACATTTTCTTGCAGAAATAAAATTTATCTTTGCTCTTCTTCTAACTTTCCAACATTACCTAGAAATGTAAAGCAGGTATTTCTAAATATATTTCTGTAGAATTATTAAATTAACAAAGCAATGACTCGAAGACCAACAGTTTAGAAGTTTTATGGACCATAAATATCATTAACGACCCAGCGAAAGCAAATATTTAGAAGTTGAAACCAAGTGTTTTGCAACATCTAGTATTTATAGACTTTCGATTAGTGCATCGGTTTTTCCTAAATATTCAGAAAGTGTATATACCGTGTGTCTGTCTTAAAGGTGTATATAGGAGATTAACATGGGAAATCAGTTTTTTACAATTTCCTGCTCGCCTAATTATTTTAAGCAAAAAGGCGTCAAATAAAAGTTTTAGGGCATAAAATTCTGCATCTAAATCAATAAACAGAATTACCATTACATGCTTTGTAACGACAGAAATTTATTATGAAAATGTCAAAAATTACGTTGAAAATATCGACAGCCATGAAATTAAACAAAAAATAAATAAATGCCTGACGTTTTATCTGTCACAATATAAATTAACTTATTTGACGTTTCTGATAATTTGATAAAACGTCAAGCATTTATTTATTTTTTGTTTAATTCCATGGCTGTCGATATTTTCAACGTAATTTTCGATATTTTCATATTTAATTTCTGTCGTTACAAAGCATGTAAAAGTAATTCTGTTTATTGATTTAGGTGCATAATTTTATGCCCTAAAACTTTTATTTGACTCATTTTTGCTTAAAATAATTAGGCGAGCAGGAAATTGCGAAAAACTGATTTCCTATGGTAATCTCCTATGTACACCTTTAAGATAGACACACGGTATATATATTCCGTCAGGTAAGGAAGGTATTGTCTTTGGTCAAAAAATTCGGTGGTGAATTTTGATGAACAAGCACGTTTTAGAGTCCCTGGAATAAAATTATACTATTTTTACGATGATGTATGTCTGTATGTAGGGATGTATGTATGTATGTATGTATGTAAGTATGTGTGTGTGTGTGACGATTTTTTCGAATCGCATAACTTCAATACCACCTTTCCAAAAATTATAATTTTTGCGTATTCCTCTTCTTTACATCCATATGAAGAGCTGATTAGATTTTGGTTATAATTAGGTAATCGGAAGTACCCTGATTTGAATATTTTAAGTTTTTCTTGAAAAAACACTGTTAAATATCATTTTTTCATATTTAATGTTATTATAAATATTAAAGAATATTTTATTCTCTATACGATTTTATTACATTTTATACTTCATATTCAATAGATATAGAGTTAAAAAATTATAAAAGATTTTTTTTTTATAAAGCAACCAGATGTCAGTGTCAAGTGCAATTGACATAGTATGTTTGTGTTATAATTTTACTGGAAATATAGAAACTTTCTGTATGGAATTTGTGCAAAATACATAGAACTGACTTAAGGTAAGTTACTGGAAATATGGAACTTTCTGTGTGGAATTTGTACAAAATACATAAAACTGACAGAAGGTAATGTGCTGGCCACATCAGATTTTTTTAATTATATTAGCTGTTTATGAAATTTAATTTTTTTTATAATTTTTTTAACTCAATATCCATTGAATATGAAGTATAAAATGTAATAAAATCGTATAGAGAATAAAATATTCTTTAATATTTATAATAACATTAAATGTGAAAAAATGATATTTAAAATTGTTTTTTCAAGAAAAACTATTAAAATCTTCAAATGAGCGTACTTCCGGTCGACTAATTATAACCAAAATCTAATCAACTCTTCATATAGATGTAACGAAGAGGAACACGAAAGAATTATAACTTTTAGAACTTTATACACAAACATACAGACATCATCGCTAAAATAGTAAAATCGTATTCTAGGGACTTTAAAACATGCTTATTCATTAAAAACTCACCATTGAATTTTTTGAACAAAAACAACAGTTACAGAAGTTTTTTTAATAACATGATAAAAAATAAGTTTCAAATTCGTAACAGATTTTGTATAATAAGCGAAAATTTAGAGCCTATTTTATATAAAAAGTTACAGACATAATATCAAGTATGTTAAAAATAAGTAACAAATTCCTAACAGATTTTGCATATATGGTAAAAATGTAGAGGCTCATTTCGTTTTTGGAAAAGCATAGACGATTGGCCACTCAAAATTTTTCCCAAAATTTATGAGACACATATTTCATTGCATTCAGTACATGATATGTCACAAATTAAAAATATAAATAAAAATCGTGTTATTAAATATAATATTTATAGAGATCTTTGTCGCCTAACTTTGTAAAAATAGGAAAAGTATGCAGATTAATTAAGTAACTTTCTTTTTTCAATGTTATTTTTAAGTAAATTATCTATTTTTATCATAATTTGCTTCAGAAATAAGAAAATAAAAGCAGAAACATATTTATATTAATTTAACTATTTTATAAAATCAAGTGTTCCATGGAAAGATGTTCTGCGCATGCGCGAAGAACGACGCTATTCAGTTATATCTTGGGCAATGACAGTTGTTAAAAAATGGACGAAATATATAAAAATAATGTGATTTAGATTTTTAATTAGTGCTTTCTATATTTCTTATTATTTTATAAGTGTATATGGAGTGTTTAGTTGACTTTCTTGTGTAAAAATGGACTAAGACAGACATTTATTTGTTATTTGGAGGTTTTGGAGGATCTTTCGAAGTTTGTTTCTGCACTATGGATACCAGGTTAGTGATTTATTATTATTTGTATGTTGTTTCTGGTTGTTATAAACATTGTTTTAAATATTCTACATGTATACATATTGTTTTGTATATTCGAATATTAAATGCCTCTAAATTAGTTGGACATGGCTTAACCACAGTTTTCTGAGGCCAAAATAAGACTATTTAGCTCCATTCAATGTTCTTCTAAAAAATAATTTAATATAGTATTATTCATGAAATATGACGTCATTTATAAGCCGTCTGATATTACTTGCAGATAACTTCACTGCATATCATATCCATAGGCGTGCAACGCGAAATATTTATGGATACATTTTAACTAAAAAACTAAATGTACTCTATTTGAAAATTTTGTTTGTTTTATGTTCTTCACCTACAAAAATATAGACTTTACGTAAACCATAAAATAATAATTTGATTTGAATGTCAACGTCACTGGATAAACGTTAGTGGCAGTGTAGGAACTCTACGACATACGTCACTGCTTTTTTTAGTGTGTTAGAAACGTATATCTGTCACACCACATAAATTAAATAGACATACGTTAAATAATCTTTCTCTTTTTAATACAAAGTGTTGCTTAGCCACTGCTATATAGTGCCGTGTGTTCTTTCTTCGAACAAATGACCTTGAATCTTAAGAAGGTATTTGTTATTGTTAGTAAAACACTAATGTATGAGACTTGGGTCTCACGACCATGATTAGACCATAACTTTTTAATGGAAACGTTAATAAATAAGGATTTTTTTTAAAATAAGATATATTAAATAGTAAACTTTTCTGTTTCTGCGTAAGTTGTGATATCTGTAACAATTTAGCCAGAATAGTAATAGGGGATTCCACCATTTTTTTTTATAATTTCATCTGAACGTATAAGTAAAACTAAGACTGTCGGTGAAAATCCGGTGAAAAAATTCCTATTAATAAGCGAGTTATAGTCCTCCGAAATTTGAAAATATAGATGTGACGTCACGTATATAAGTTTTTATATCAAACTATTTCGTGCACCTAAATGTTCTTGAAATATATGCTATTTCTAAATTATATTTATAAAAAATAAATGAATATTATTATACTGTACAAGTCGACATGATTCATAATTCGAAATGTATTTAAATTATTAAGTTTAATGCAAAATATTTATATTCAAATAAAAACTGTTTGAGAATTGCACTACTGGACTGATAGCCATGCCTCCGCTATTTGAATTTCTCTACTTCCATTGGTAGTAGGCACCACCTCCTAACTCGGTATTCGTTATATATTTATAGGTGGTCTTTGAATCGCCAATCAAAATAATATATGTGGATTTCATATGAGTGACGAGCTGCTAAAACAAAAACACTTATTTCCAAAGAATTTCAATTATATTATTTTATTTCTTTATTAATATTCATTATTAAGCATATACTTTCACTATTTTTTACTAATTTCTCTTAATTCGATTGAGCTGTAATCCCTTAATTGTCGATTTAAGTCCCGTGATGCCTCAGCGTTTAATGTCGACTATAATTATAGTTTAATATCCTACGGATTACAGATCAGAAAGTTTTAATAAAATTTACGAAATAGGTGGACTATAAAAGCTTCTGCTTGTTTTTCAGGCTTTATCCCAGAACCAATATCAATTTCTTTACAACCTTACCATACCAGCAACTCATTATGCCCTTGGGCGTTATTTGTTATATAACAACACTGAATGCAGGGTTTTTATGATAATAATAATTATATCTAGCTGTCTGTCCAAATGTCAAACAACTAATATTATTTTAAATATTTCTCTAAATATATCTTAACATAAATCTAACACACAAAACTTATTTAATGAATATACGCCTACGTTCTCTGTTTTATACTAGACCTGCATATAAAAAAGTCACAATGTCTGCTATTTTTAATATTGTAGGAAATAAATGTATGCTTCATATATAAAAATATCACCATGTGTACAATTTATAACGAGTAAAAAACAAACAGACTACATACATATAAATCTACAGTTGCGACAGAAGACATTTCAAGGTTTCGGTTACTGGCGATTTGGCTAATTTTAAGTTAAATCTTGAACACATAACACATGTTAGAAACACAAACCTAGAAAAATATATTCAAGAAAGATATGCGGATGAAGAAATGTTAACAGTTGAAATACCAAACATTGTTAATATATACGAGTATTATTAGCTTTAAATAGTGTGAGAGTTGGGTCAAAAAGTTCGCGGACTACAAGGATTCTTGTTCTGGTTCTTTTGAAAGTATAAACATAAATAAATATTTTGAAAGGAGTTAAATATATGTATATTTTCGAAAGTTATTGATCTTATAAAGGGTTTTTCAATAAGGGCGGGTCGATATTGGTAGGCTGTGGCGGCGATGTTGTTTTGGTGGCGTCTGTCAAATCTGTTGTTTATTATTCTGTCACAGATGCCAAATCACCATGGCAAGTTACACGATTGAGCAGCACTTCCAAATGATAAAACTGTATTATCAAAATGAATGCTCGTTAGTGAAAAAGTTGCGCGCGTTGCGCCCATTTTACGGCAGACGCGGTGGCCCTTCAAAGTCGACTCTCCAACGTTTGGTGGCCAAATTCGAGACGACCGGTTCGGTAAATAATCAGCCAACACCCGTACGTCAAAGGAACGCCAGATCGGCCGAGAACATTGCCGCGGTCCGAGAAAGTGTGCAGGAGAACCCGAGACAATCAATTTCTCGCCGTGCGCAAGAACTCGGCCTTTCGCAGACTTCAACTTGGCGAATTTTGCGTCGGGACTTGGGCCTACACCCGTACAAGATCCAACTGACCCAAGAGCTCAAAGTTAATGACAATAGACAACGCCGTTTGTTCGCTGACTGGGCTTCGGAGCGTTTGGAAGAGGACCCTGATTTTGGCCGAAAAATCATCTTTAGCGATGAGGCGCATTTTTTGATGAATGGCTATGTTAATAAACACAATTGCCGTATATGGGACTACACCAACCCACACGAGGTTCACCAGGTCGGAATGCATCCACAAAAAGTTACCGTTTGGTGCGGATTTTGGGCCGGCGGCGTCATTGGTCCGTACTTTTTAGAAAACGACGTTTGTGAGGCCATCACCGTCAATGGCGAGCGCTACAGAACGATGATAACATTTCTTTTTTCCCAAATTGGATGATATGGAGGTAGACGACATGTTTTTCCAGCAGGACGGCGCTACGTGCCACACAGCGGACGCCACAATGACCTTCTGCATGAACGATTTGAGGGTACGGTTATCTCTCGCAGAGGTGACGTGAATTGGCCACCAAGATCGTGCTACCCTCGAATATACTCGAATAAATATCTCTAATATATTTTTTACTATAAATCGATTTATCATTTTACTATAAAATTCCAAAATAAAGCCTATATTGGTCAATATAAATAAACAGAGCTGCCGCCAAATAATTTATTTCCTGATGTATAGTAAATTTAGACGAATGTGAACTTTGACTTCTATTGACGTACTTTGTCGTATGACTCGGCAGAGATTGCTTTGATCCAAACTACGTCACA